>OZ007520.1:1763024-2174826 GCA_963931895.1 Eupithecia pulchellata | reverse complement strand
GCCGCGCCGCCGGTGCCCGCCCCGCTGCTGCCCACGAGCAACTGCAAAACACAATGCATTTGTTACTCACTTCGCTGTTTTTTCGTTCATACCCGAATTCCAGATTATATTGCTGGGTTCCTAAACATCATCATCATCATCACCAGCCTATAATAGTCCACTGCTGGACATAGGCCTCCCCTAATGAGCGCCATAGATGGCATCATTATTTGGGGGTTATTGCCCATAATCCCCACGCTGGGCATGCGGGTCCTAAACGTGAGGTACAAAAACATCTTCAAGAAATTAGTTAACTTGAGAGATTACACCACATGTACCCACTTGCCCACTGTTGGTCATAGGCCTCTGCTAATGAGTGCTCCCGCATCCAACATCTGCCTGCATACTTTTCATTATTATGATGATAACGACCACCGATGTGTCGCGGCGGACGAAGAACGTAATGCAACGCCGAAGTTTGCGGTTCACATTTGGACAAAATGTTTGTTTTGATGGTTCTGGTTATATGTATAGAAAAAAAAGATCTATATAATATATTGTATTAAGTATATCAGTAATCTAGTCAGTTGTTGGGGCTAATTACTGTGTGGATTGTCCAGATTAATTTTTTATTAACATTAACAATTTTTTTTTACTAATTTATTATTTATCATCATAATGAAAAAAATGTAAGGAGTGGAGAGAAAACTCTCACAACATAATTGTTGTGACAATTTTTTCTTGTCTATTGTCAGGTTATTAACTTTCATCCAACTACGAGGCAAAAAAGGGTCCAGCAGCAAAATTAACGTAATAAGATGAATCCAGAAGTGGCATTTTTGTTCATGTAACAGTTGTGCCCTGGCAACCCCGCTATATCATTGGCCAAACTTTGGTGGTAGACTTGCGGTTTAGTGGTAAAATTTGAAAGTGCAGATAATTTTAATAAAAATAATTAGCTCTACCAAAGTTGTACATTATGAAGTTGTTTACAGAAGGTTTAAAATGGTGATAACATTATTGAAATTGGGTACCAACCAAAACATCAGAAATTGCCGCCTATTCCCGATTGTACCTACCCTCTGTGTTCCTACTAGGAACAATTGGGAAAAAAACTATATATTGTTACTACTAAGGAAAATCGGGAGGAATATACTCCTACCTCCTTGAAATATGAATAAAAATGATTTAAAGTAGAATATTCGGAAAAAAACTATCAACAAATAAGGACAAATAAAATACATATTTCGATTACATTTCATATTTTTTGACTTTCATAGAAAAAGTATTTATTCGATCTCCTATTTACTATAAGCTTTTTAGATATTGTGTCAATAGTTTTGCACAGTCCAATAAATGCTGTCGCAGATCCATATGCACATAATTCAAATATAGGCTCTAACTGAGAATATTTAGATGCATTTTATATTGGCGGAATCAGCTGAGAGACAGCTCACGGACAGCTCGTGT
Organism: Eupithecia pulchellata; assembly: GCA_963931895.1. Taxonomy (NCBI): domain Eukaryota; kingdom Metazoa; phylum Arthropoda; class Insecta; order Lepidoptera; family Geometridae; genus Eupithecia; species Eupithecia pulchellata. The sequence goes on along the minus strand of OZ007520.1, from coordinate 2,173,377 downwards.
TTATCCAAAGATAAGTTCAAGTCCATATTTAATAAACTTTTGGCTCTATGGACGTGTGCAGAGCTTTTGGGGCCACAAAAAACCTTTCGTATTTTCCAAATGTTCGCCTTGCTCAAGTTAATACCTCCTAGACGCACCGTTCCGCTCTGATCCATTGAGCTAATCCATTAATGGATTAGTTTCCACTTTGATCCACAGATGGTGTTTTTAATTTCTTTATAAAATTTATGTTTACCGCGTGTAAAAAGTGTTTTGAAGTAAAACCCATTCTATGGACATTTATGTCAATAAATTAACTATAGTTTTTTGGAATGTCTTCATCAAGGCCTAACCTAATCTGATACCCAAAATGTATGTTTTTTTTTTCAAATTTGCATATGGATGGAGCCCTTCTGCTATTTTTTACACCACTCGGTATGATAACGTAAGGCGTGTAATGATTCTAAGCATCCAATATGAAATATCCAAATCTGATCAGCCATTTTAATGGAATAAAGAAAATCAGTAACATACTACAATCGTGAAAACATTACAAAGCTTTATTGGTAATCGTAAAACATAAAAAAAAACAGATTTGCTGTACAGCCGCTACCGCGTTGCAAATTTATTCAATTTCTAGAGATAGAGATTTGATCAGGGGCATACGGCACCTTCTTAAAGAGTTTCCTCCAAATTATTATTGGTAAAATTCTGCATTCCAGGTACAGCCACCGCCAAAAAGCGTTGAACAGATAAGAACTACAAAACCCCGTGTTCACGCAAAGCAATCGAAACCACTAAGCCACAACCTACCTAAAGCCCATATACATTTTTTTATCGACACGCCAGAAGACACCGAACAAATACAGGCGTAAATAAAATCTACGAATATGCTCGTAAAATAAAAGAATATTTGTAGCTACATTCTTTGGTTTTATTGTAACCTATTAACTATTACTTATTCTTCTATTTAAATGCAATTTTGTAAGTTACTGTTTTGTTTTCCTTTTTTAACCCTGATAATGTATAAATACCTACTTTGCCTTACAAGATAAAATGGAAATTTTATTTCGTTTTATTCATCCCGATAACATTTCTTGATACAGATTCAGATTTACTCTAAAGATTGCTCGTATATTATGTGTGTAAAAGCCTCTTTTAAAGCCTCGCAGAAAAACTCATAAAGTTTTTCTAACCAAGTCGAAAACTTGACGAGGGCTCAGCTCTAGTAAATTCAGGTTTTTTTTACTCGTAGTGTAATAAAAAAACGAAAAGTCTTCAAAGCTAAAAAATATAGAAAAATAAAATATGTAGCTGGTAAAGAACGAAAGTCGGTAAATCCGATAAATCCAAGCCTTAGTAACAGTATTAAGCCCTACCAAATTTTATTGAGATCCGTTCAGCTTCAACCGTTTAGGCTCGAAGAGATAAAAGACAGAAATTATTCTAGTATTTAATATTAAGTATTATAATGAAGCAGATTTTAAATAAGTACTTAATATTATTGATACGGATCGGTTGAGCAACCAGTACATTGTTTGCAACGGTCTTCAGTTAGCTCTATTGTAAATGCTACTTCTAATTTAGTTATTTATTGTAATCCTCTATGTGATTAATATTTTAAGAATTAAAAAAAAATGTGGTTGTTTTCAGTGGTAATCTGTCAAAATATCAAGTTGTGTCATTGAAATTTTCACCCTATTCGACCCTTTTGTATTCTTCAATCTGAAGCTTTGCTCACGTAGCTGTATCATTTTTATAGGTTTATTACTTTTTCGTAGATACCCCTAATAATTTTAAAGTTTTTACTAAAGTAGGTGAAATTCTTGCTATTAGGTACATAAGTTATCTATACTAATATTATAAAGAGGAAAGATTTGATTGTTTGTATGTTTGTTTGAATTGAATAGGCTCCGAAACTACTGGACCGAGTTAAAAAATTCTTTCACCATTCCTTAATTTTCCGTGATGAACATAGGCTATATAATATTTTCAAAAAAGTTAGGGATCCGCATGAAAAATTCAATAATTGACCCGTGGGCTGTATATTCAACCTCTTTTTCTATTATGGCGCGTCAGAATAGAAAAAGAGGTTGTATAGCGCACGGTGCTTGCTTTTTCTCTACGGCCAGTGTCAGTTTTGGAATGTTGAGTCAATGTCAAAAACCCCAATGATGTTAAAAAAAGTAAAGATCCGTATGAAAACTGTGAAACCCATCGTTTCAGTATGTATAACTTCTGAAATTTTTGTTTAATACCCGCGCGAAGCCGGGATGGGCCGCTAGTCTGCCATAAACAAGCGTTCCAGCAAAAAATTGAATTGAAGAGAAAATGAACAACAATATTTATTTCTTATTTTATAACAATTAACTGTATGTAATTTGACTTGTCTAAGTGATTATTGTGTAAGCCTAGTTGCTAGATGGCTGTACTAAAAACAATACATTAGTATGTTTTTTAATAATACAAATAAAAACACAGAACACCCCTAACAAATATAGATCCTCAACGTATGTATGTACTGGGTAGATATATATCTCTCCTTTCATATTGGGTTCTCTAGTTAAGAGTTAGCTTAGAGCTCTCGCGAGACCTACTTAATATAACAAATATTAATTATTTATTTAATATGAGGAGAGCCGTCGGTGAAGATTAAAGGGACGTCAACAGATTTGATCAAACATTGAAGTAGGTTGACTTAGAAATAAAGCATAAGATACTGTGCACACAGAGGACCCTACTTCACCTTTGACGCTCCGTTTGAGTGCGTCAACTTGTTTTCTTTAAACAGGGCAGAGTTAGGGACTGACTGTTCTTTGTTAGCCTTTGTCTTGAATATCACATCTCACTTCTGCATAAAATTAAGAGCACTAGTGCCGCATCAATCTCCTTGCATAAAACAGTTCTATGGTTTTAATGTCGTCTATTTCTGATGCCTCTTATAGTGTTGTGTTTTTTAACCCCAAACAACAGCAGTGTTAAAAGTTTGACGTATTTATTTGGGTACTAAATACTAATATACCTATATAATAGTATTTTTATGAATTGAAAAACACCAGAACATCCTGAACAAATATTTGCAGATCGTACAAATATTTATCTTGGACGGGAATCGAATTCGCAACCTCTTGCGCAATCGGACCTTTGCCCACCGTGCCACAGAGGTCGTCAATTTAAGAACAGGCGGGGGAAAATATGTTACTGCTATCATATCATGAATACTTAAAAACAAATAAAATATAAATATATACTCGTAACCGATAGATAACTAACAAAATATAATTACACTGAATATTTATATTCATAATACTACTTAGATATATAAATAGTAAGAACCAGTATTCAATGCAACCGTAAGTCCATTCGTAGGCTTCCAATCGGATAAACTGATTTTTGAATAATCTATTTTTATTTATTGTTAGGTAGTTGGTTATGTGATTCTTTCTTTATGTTTCAAGAAAAGTGGGGCAGTCGATCTTAAGCTATGATCGTTCTAAGCACCAGTAGACGGATGTTTTCCGATTTTCATAATTCGCTTGATCCAATTGATATGTGATAGTTACGTACTTAAAATATATATCAAGTGAGTAAATGCGTGTCGCAATCTGTGTGATGTGAACGATGCCCGTTGGAATCGGAGCAAACACTCATGGGCCCGAACCACTAAACGCGATAAATTCGAGGTAGGTGCAAGTTACAAAGAGCCGCCCGATTGGTCCGCCATGCTTCACAAACATTACTATCTGAATCACTTTGCGTGAGGCACTATAATTAGTAATGCCAAGCGATAACACGTATAGACTGCCCGCGTCATCATGGTTCGCGACACCGCCATTTACTCGGTATGAAATCGTGATTTTGATATCAATCACTAACAGCCCGATAACGACATCGCACATAATGGGCACCGTGATTGTCTCTTTGCCGTAGATGTCCACTTACATGCATATGACATTAATAACTGTTGATATGTAGGTACGCCATGTTCCGAAGCTGCTTTGTCGGCGCTATAAATTATACAGCTATTAGTCATGCACCTGTTAATTTGTAATGTTTATGTAGATTTTCTACATTCTAAGTAAGTTTGTATATTTACTTAATTAATAACGGCTTACGGACGTACTTATGGAAGGAGCTGTGCAAAGGCTGACTCTACAACCTGACTCCAGAATTAGATCGGCCGCTTGTTGTACAATAACCCGCTCTTAGGGTTCCCAAACTATGATATTATTACAATATTATTTGGGCTATAAAATTCAATCATAACAACGTCGTTTGCCGCGCTGAGGTTGATCAAATCAAATATAAGCGATATTATGTCCCTGTGTACAAAGAGGGTGATACTTTAAGAACGCTTGACTGCCTCAGTCAACAAAACTTCCAATAAAAACTACTTGGACGGAAACCGATCCCAAGCGGGACGGCAGGCAAACACAATTCAAAGCGAAAATACTCCCAGGTTTTGCATTACCCTCAAATTAAATAAAAAAAACCTTTAGTAATTTAGTCCAATCTGTCAAATGAAGAGTGGTAAGCAAAGAAAGGGGGCCCGGATTAATGTTTTATGTGGGTGATGTCAGATGTTTTCAAGTAGAGGGGGCGCTGACGTTCTGGAGTTATTATTCAGTGCGATCGCCAGAAAAATAGGCTTATAGCAACGAACTGGCTTATTTAGTAATAGGTAATTTACCTTGGAATTGCATACTATTAACGTGGCAGAGGGGAAGTGCAAGTTGCAGGCCGAATAATAACTCTTAACACTAGTTTATTTTCCATGGAAATGAGCAATTCTACCTACGTCGTAGATTTTATAAGTACCAGTGTTGTTTTAATTATGTACATAATTCCGATTTAATTTGAATGTATGTTTAATAAATATTATTGCTCCGTAGAAAAAGAGCTAACAAGTTTTGAACTGAAGATTTTGGAAAATCCTGTCTTCGCAAGACGTTACAGAATACTAAAGTGATTTTCTTAGCTACCGAAGATAAAATAGCTGATCAATGCAAATTTTGTGCAGACGGCACAATTCAAGTAAAACTAGAGTATAAACGCGAGAGCAGATATAAAAAAAAACATCATGATTGCTAGTGTGAATGTCGTATTCATACAAGACAGCAAAACATACACAAGAAATACAGAAACAGGAGCAAACTGAACCCCATTCTCAGGGGATGACAAAGTGACGTGTAAATGAAATCTGCTCAGAAGCATTGTCACTCGCAAATGTTCACTCTGTTTAAAAGCATTATCAGGGAGGGATAATGTAAGCATTATCATTTTACACGCACAAATGTTAATGTGTTTGTGCAACTTGTGTGTAGGGTTACCTACTCGGACCCAACTTTTGAGTTATGTTTATAAAACATACGCGATATGTGACATACGAGTAGCAACATATCACACCTGCTTAGCAGAACACAAAAAACCTAAAATAAATGAAGATACCGACATTAATTAATGTAATGCAGCTAGTAATAGAACTTGTTTAAAGTGATGCTTTCCTCAAATATAACACTAATTTCCGATATCACACTGACAAATATTTACCCAAGCCCAGCTATAATTTTAATAAACCTTTCCAAACTATTTAAACTGCATAAAACATACTGTTTAATAAGCTAAAGCCATTTGGTTCATTTACATCACAGCTTGACAGATATCAGTTACAAACAAGCTCGAACGAATGTTAAATAAAGCGATACGGTTAACTATTCGGCACAATAGAGACAGTCAATACTCTATTCAATGTCTATGTACCAACATCTCTAAATATAATAGACACAGGGCGTGGTTCATTTAGTATGCGTCGGATAAATACATCGGCCATATGTACGTGGGTGGATGGTTCGGGGAAGCTTTTAGGAAACCGTCAATATTTGATGAGATTCGGACAACAGCCTTAGCTACAAACATGACAGATTTAGCATCAGCCGAATACATACTAAAATAAGCTAAAATGTAAAAAACGCCTGAGGACATACTAAAGTTTGCGAGGGGTTATTTTGGACTATTTTAGGAACGGCTCATTTTACGAAACATTAAAATAATTTTCATTTAACAATTTTCTTGAAGTCATTTAGTTATACACAATGGAAATTTGTAATGAAACCCGCATGCCCAGCGTGAAGAATATGGGCAAAAGCCCCCAAATGATAAATAAAGCATCTGTAGCGCTCATTAGGCCAGCAGTGGACTGATATAAGTTGAAGATGATTATGATGAATGGAAATTTTAACACACGTCTCGTTATCATATGAAAAATTAAACGATATTTTTTTAGACTTTGAAAAACGATTCATAAACTCTGGAAGAGAGATTGTATTCAACAACCTTAGTGGCGTAGTGAGCGCAGATCCGCCTGCGACGCAAGATGTTGCGGTTTCGGACAAATATGTATGATCTGCAGATATTTGGTTCGTCTGTTCGGGGTGTTTTCTATGTACATATTTGTATGTACAGGTATAATGTTATATGAAGAAGTTACCAATAAAACAAACTCTGCTGAGTTTGGGCTAGATTATGATGTATGAATTTTCCAGCATTATTTATTTTTGCATTAATCGAACCACGACGTTTGTAAGTTTTATTCATCCAATGTGTCATACATATTGGAATAAAAAAGATCTTTCAAGCATTTCTGTTTATAATCTCAAACTAAACATACTAAACCGCAAGCGAAAAGTTTAACCCCACTTGTACGTGGATTTTTATGTCTAACTTTTGACTTATGGTTCGGCAATTCAGTATTTTAGCATAGTCTTGGGACGCTCGGTTGTCTTTTACATTCGTTTAATATTATATAAAATATAAATAATTTATCTCTTTTTTTCTTTGAACTTGCTGTGATGTCTAAGTATCCGGCATTCTATAGATTTGCTCATTTTAACGTTTGCAGCCATACGATCTCAGGTTAAAATTAGATAGCATCTCGAATACGTACACTTAATTGCATTTGAAATGATCATGAGGCAGTAAAATTAAGACAGAAGCTACCCACCTGTGTGCTAAATACGTTCTTTAAGTATACTCTAAAATCGTCTCTAATAAACGCTACCGAAATGACAGTTAAGTCGATGTGTTTATTTTAAAAACACAGTTAATGGGCATAAAGATGATCTCATAATTTTCATTATATTAGCAAAGGCATTATCGTGCCCCGGAGGCCGGTTTCTCGCTCCAATTTGGACTCTACAACGGGATATGTTAAAGAGGACATTATAATAATTAGATGGTTATCAGATGTTATTATATGAATTTTCCAAAATTATAAGAGCGAACGACGAAGATGAGACGTCGATATCGTGACGACGGTAGGAATAGATTACGGAATCGCTGGGGGGCAGAGGCGCAATCGGGCGCACTAAACTCTGGTCCTTTAGAAGAGCACGCCATACAAATCGATAACCGATCATTATAATGATTGCCCCCTAAACGCCACTCTTGTTTTAGAGGCTTGACGAACAGGAGTCGTGATTTTATTCAAAACACGCTTTCTATTCCTAACCACCGGATGTTTATCAAAATTGACTTTATTTAAATTAACAAGTGAGTTAGGTACTCGCTTTAGTTTTTTACAGGGTCTTTATTAATAAAGAAAATTACAATAAAAGAACCAAATTAGAACTAGTATTTACAATTGTGATAATTGAGCTGACTGCAGACAAATGCAAACAATCTACAGGTAGCTCAACTGATCCATATCTATAACAGTCGGAAGTGTCCCCAAGACGCTGACTGCGTTCTCACTGTATGGATATGTTGATGCGCTGTGCTAGATTATGAGTTTATTTTATGAGTATATTGATTACGAGTTTGAGATTTGTTTAAATCAATAATTGATCTATATATAGGTATATGTATATTTCGAAATCTTTAAAATCATGGCATACATATTTTATGTCCCGTTATAAAAGGCAATAGAAAAAAAATTGCTCACTATTATCTTATGATATCATCATAAATAATACTAATTATTATTAAGAAACTCAAGTATCAAATATGTCCATAATAATGTGCTATAGTAGTATAGTACCTATTTAATGCCATCAATATGAACTTATATCTCATCTTGTGATCATACCAATACAATATTCAGAAAAGAGTATTTCAACACCTCATTAAATTGTAAATGCATAATAGCCAGTCTACCATGAGACATCAAAGGCTGTATCTTGTTATAGGTTTATTATCGTCTCTCCATCCGTGTACAATATTATCATCAACATAAACCGAATAACGTCTCTTATGTGTCACCATCAAGCACCGCTTCTTCCTGTTTCTTATTGCTAATATCGTCTATAGCCATAAATTAAGGGCTATATTATCGAAGCAAAGGACAGTAAAACCAGTAGCATTTTGACATTCGATTTTTTATTTTCTTTCACACTTATATCAGTTTTAAACAGCCATTTATATAATATATAAATGGCTTTGTGATCTTTCCTCACATCACTTTCATATTATGAAAGTGATGTGAGGAAAGATCACAAAGTATCCTGCACCGTGCGCCACACAAAAGGGTCGCCTCAGACGCCGCCAGTATTCAATTGACGCCACTGTTATGCGTATCATAAACATAAATCTTTGAGCTCCATTCCTAGGAAATATTATGTGGCGCTTTGCAGCAATATGCGGCGGGAAATGTCTTGCACTGAGACGCATGGCGGTGAATACGAGGATATGTGCTCATTACATACCTACGTAAAACAGAGTGCAGAAGACGAATTGGATACATTTACAGTAATTAAATATTATGCTTTAAATATATAATATATAGACACACACCGTCTACACTTGTTCAAAAACTCCCTGTCCATGCAAAGGTTGCCTCGAAGAGACCGCTTATAGCGATAAGGCCGCATCGTTACACGCATTCTGTATTTGTCGTTTCCTTTCCTATATCTTCGTTTTATTTGGTATGCAATAAAGAATATTTGTATAGAATACTCAAGGATTGACTTTAACAGGTCGTAAGGAAAAGATAGCTTCGCTTAATTTATTTAAATGTTAAGTTGTGTTAAATGTAAACTTATCTTTAGTACCTATGTTCTTTAAAATAATAGGTTATCTAGTTGTTTAAAATAGTAATGTTGATGTGAAATAAAATTACATTGTAAATTACGAAAATTCATAATGAATATTTATATAGGTAAATTTACGGGATTTTGATTCAACGTTTGTTTCTATTGAAATCAGAAAATATCAATAACTGTTTTATTTCTTTAAGCTTACACTACATAGGTCAGTAGAAATAAGATTCTAAGTATTTTTTTCATCACTTCAATTTTTATTCAGTAGTAGTTACACTAGATGAAGAAAGTTAATTGCTTCAACAAAGGCCTATATCACTTAGCCGAGCGTCTGCACTACAGCACTATAATAAGAGTACCTATGTAAGCACCGGGGCTATTCGCTGTATGAACGAGAATGGCGTCGTATAATGTGTCTACAATGTACTATAATGTACTTAGACAAATGTCATATGGGTACCACAGCCCGTGGCGTCTGCCTGTCGGGGTTGTTTGCTAACTTTAATAAAGATTTTGCGAAAACAATGGTACGATGAGTAGGCAATAAAACACCTCGATTCTTTTACTGAAATTGAAATGAGGTGTGCGTGACGCACGATGTCACGGAAAACGGGTCCGTGCGGTGCGTGCGTGCCGGAGTGACGGTAACAGTACCACACGCGCACTTCAAAGCGCATGTTACTACTGGACTCTACCTTAAAAAACTCAAATGAGTAAGTTTTCAAAAAGTTTCCCTAACGAATCGACGTATGAGGACAATGCAGAATAGAGGTATTCACCCTGAGCCAGGCTGTCACCTAGTCTCATTTGAAGGTTGCAAATAATAATCGTTGAAGAGTATGGTATAAAATTACAAAATAATACCATTGAAGCACTGAATTTGAAGGAAATTGTCGCACAAAAATTCTCAAATGTTAAACAACGTCATTCTTTTTGAAAACTGGAAAACAAAACTTTAAAACAATAAAACAATTGAAGCTCTGAATTACCAACCGATATGCGGGACCGGCGGCGGTTGCTCGCTACTATTCATAAATACCATTGCCTACGGTTTTGACAATTAATGGCTATTTACTGCAACTTCATTCAATTATCGTCAAGCGAATTGTATCTGTCGTTTAATCTGGCCGCCAAATTCGCAGCAGTTTATACTCAATGGGCACTTCATTTACGGCTGCCATTCGCTCTATAAGAATAAAATAATACAATTTTACTTTGATTTTAAAGTTGGAAGGCAATATGATATTCCATATATAATATAAAAAAAATATGTTGACATAGATTATAACCTCTGTTTAGTTACTTATTACTTACTTAGTTGCATAATCCAGTTAAGATATAAATAAACTAGAGGTCCATCCCGGCTTCGCACGGGTATTAAATATAAATTTCAGAAATTATACACACTAACACGTTGGATTTCACAGTTATTAGTTATTGATACGTTAATTTTTTTGCAGCATTGGGCTTTTTGACTTTGACTTTATTTTTCGACAGTTGACTTGCCTCCCGCACCACAGACATTGACATTGTGAAGTTTATGACACTTCATAACTGACACTGGCCGTAGAGAATGAAAAACCATAATAAAAAGAAGTTGAATATATAGCGGACGGTTTTATTGTTGAACTTTTCATGCGGATCCCTCACTTTTTTGAAGATATTCTATAGCCATTGTCCATCACGGAAAATTTAGGATTCTAATGGTAAAATAATTTTTCAAATCGGTCCAGTAGTTTCGGAGTCTATTCAATTCAAACAAACAAACAATCAAATCTTTCCTCTTTATAATATTAGTATAGATCTAGATAATGCTGGACAATCCACAGAGCAGAGATTGCCTTATGGGTACTAGATGACTGATATACTTAATACAAAAATATTACATGGATAGATATTTTTAAAATATAAAAAAATATATGTAGCTTCCAATTAAAATAAATTTTATTTGAAGTATCTAAGCATATATAATTATAAATTAAGAAAAATATAATTGCACTCTCGAGTACAGTGTTGTTTAAAAATGATACAGAAAGTATATTATTATTAATATTTATGAAACTTACAATAGAGGTTACTTTCATTAGAAAAAAAAATCTAAGGCTTCAAGCTGACTAGATCACTTCATGGGGTCTTATTGGGTTTGTTATCCAGAATCACCACTTGCAAGTAAAATATGCCAGATACAAAAACCAGATATATTTGACATATCAAAACCACGTAATACCTATCCATGCGACATATTTTACAGAGGTTAATGTAAAACTTACGCGTATGTGAAACCGCGGGCGATTTTGATGTGCACTATACATCGTTCACAAACGGCAAATGAAAACTCAAATTAGCTTCCAAGGAAAATCAATCTAAACCTAAGTATGTACCTATTTAAAATCTCAATCATGCGCGACGCGGTAATTTAACATTCCATGTTCCAACTTGAATTATCGACAAGTTTAAAAACAAGCGGTGAGGCAATATCAATAATCGCTGCAAATTAATTACCACCGCAGAGCGAGCGCGAAGAAAAACCGTAAAAGTAATGACGCGTTGCTGAAGCAAAGCAATAGTAAGTACCGGGTGCCTCAATGGAAACTCAATGCAGCCTAGGAAAGCTAACCAATGGCCGCGACACTCACCGCTAACTCCCACTCACTTCGCACCCAAAACAATAAACTTACTTCGCGTTGAATTGGGGTGGATACAATACAGCGGAGGTTGTAACGTCTGGACGCAAAACTCTACAATTTTGAGTGAGCGTCGCTTGTTAGGTATTTTGTTTTGGCTTGGTTTGGCAGTTTGGTCTGTGAAAATTGACAAAATGTAAAACTTAAGAATATAACGATCGGTAGCGGTTTCAAAGAACTTTTGTTTTAGGCAGACAAAATGTATATCTGTTAAAAACGGTGCTCTTATTGAAAGCTCCAAAAAGTTTTTAATATACTTAAATAAAGAGCCATAGTATCTATTTGTGCCCATTAGTATGAAATAAGGTTTACTAAATAATTTCACTAATTTCAGAAAAACACATAATTTCAGAAATTTTAGTTTACTTCTCACCTTTCTTATTTTTTATTATAAATCGTAATATTCAGCGTCCATTGGTGCTATTCTCCACGGGGACAATAGGCCAAAATGTACTTATGTAGGTGAACCAACCCGCGGCGGCAGGCGTTTGGAGTTTGGCTTATAAATAACATTTAGCGAGCGGAGTGGGAGGCTCGGATTATGAGGTCGGAGGACTCAATTAAACTGTGCTACCGGACCCAGCTTTTATTGTGGACTTTTGCCGTGACCTCCCGCCGGATGCTCAGATAAATGGTGAACACTTTACGCATTTCGGGTCACACGACGTTCTGCCCTATGAATGGTTAGTATTCCACCGCAATGGACCGCGCACACTCCCACTTGTGCATGGGCTTTAATGAGCTTCAATGAAACTAATTGCCATACGAATTGCATATGAAGTTAATTAATCTAAATAGCTGGTTGATTTTAATTGAAAGTCAATAAAAATAATGTTGATAGGATTGACTCCATGTTCAATTTTACTGTTAGGTAAGGTATTAATTTGTAGCTGTTTAATTGGGCAGAAGTACTTATTTATTGCCTATTTATAAGAAAATTACAAGGCTATGCTAAAGTAGGTAATGAATAGGAAAATAAACCTCTTAGGTTGTCCTTGGTTTATACAATTCCTTTTAGTCGGTATAATCTTACTTTATTGAAGTAATTCCATACAAAAGACATAAACGCGCTTCTTTTGCTAAGAAATTTAAACTAATTGTATATTTGCTAGGTACCCTTAAGTATGTTTTTGAAAGTATTGTCAGTGAACATTTTACTTAACTACATGGTAACACGGCGAAAATGTTTTTGCCGTAACCGATAAAGTGACTACCTGCTAACATTACAGGTTTACTAGGTATCAATATTAATCAATGTGTAACAAACATGATAAAGCCAAAATAATCGGTACCTATTTACATTCTCTTTAATGTTTTCCGCTTAATTGATCTTTTTTTCATAAAAATAATCTAACATATGTACAACTTATTTAAAATGTTTCGATGCAAAATTTATAAAGGATGGATGGAATAGATTAGAAAATACTTATTTATACGAGTAACACGAAATAAAACTACACATAGACCTACTTTACTAGGAGTAGGGAAGTGTATTACTACAGTATAAAGTATAAAGGGTGGGTCGCGAAGTATATTTGCTGCTTCTTCACCCCAAAATACTTGCAAATCGTTCTAAATTTTGCAAAAAAATCGATAAAAAGACTGTTCTTCCCTCATGCAAACTATCTTTAAACGTCCCTAAAGTGACAATCCGTGTCTTACCACGAGTTTTTGTTAAGAAAAATATTTATTTAACTTGTAATGAATGTTCGTTTGATTGACTTATAAGGTTTCCAATACCATAAGTAACTTACTACTTTAAATTAAAGCTAACATAGTCTGTCTCTGACATGTGAAGTCCTAACTAAAAATACCGATCATTTAAATTTATCGCAAGAATCTTTCTTACTGAATAAAACTTTTAAAAGCTATTTGGCCGAGATGATACTAAGCGTATTGTCCAGCATTATTGTTTATTATATGAACATTCCTTAATTATTTTATAACACACCTTTTTAAATACACTACATAACATTACAATTTAGTCATAGATTTGGCTACTGAGAAATTCTGTTTTAACTTGATTTTATAAAACATAATTATCACTCAGAACATGTTAATCGAACCTTTTCTTATTCATTTATGTATTTTATTTTACGAATTTTACTAACAATAATAATTTTATAATTAGGTATTTGCTAACAATAATTTGCATGATACATGCATGATATCTATGCATGTATCATGCTACTGAAGGGTAATGACAACTTACCACCTATATTTACTAAAAGAAACATTAAATACTAAATATTCTCTCAATTGGTGAGCACATAAAAGTGGTATAGTGACTGAAAATGGGAAATACTAAGATTTCTATTACGAGGTATATTGCGTAAGCGATAGCACTCGGATTATCTCCAAAAAAAATATGCAAATTACTGGATTTCGTGGCCCAGTTGGCTAGCGCATCACGTACTAAGGGAAGGTCGCGGGTTCAATTCAAGTTCAGCATAAATAGTTTTTTTGCATATTATTATATTTTCTTTTTGTGGAATATTCTGTCAATCTTTGCTTCTTAAGCGTTGGATATTAGCTATTTTCATACTAGCCCATAGGGATCTCAGACCGAGTGGTAGAATGACTGATGAAATGTTGGCCATAAATGTCGAAATGGCGACATATTGGTTTATACTCGTATCTATTAAAGTTTAGCAACGGATGGCAGCGGGATGTCATAAAAAAAGTAGGAAATAACACGGTAGACCACTGATAAAGAAAGACCAAATATACGTAATATCAATAGCAAGATACGATTTACTTTATATACTATTTATTCATATATTCATTATTCATTCATCACGGTAAATAAAAGTAGTAGTAAAATGAACGAAATTGATGGATTGTTTGCTTTTTGTTTGAATTGAATAGGCTTCAAAACGATTGGACTGATTTGAAAAAAATCACTATTAGAATCCTACATTATTGCATTCTAAGATATAATCCTCACATTAACATAGGCTTTATAATATTTTCAAAAAAATTGGGTTTCGTATGAATATTTCAATAATTTAACCGTGTATAAACTTTAATAATTTTTGTATTTTTCTTTTAAATACACGTGCTAGCGAATAAAATATTGGATAAAACGTGATTATTTCCAAAACATTTTTGCATTGGGGTAAATACCTAATTGCGGTCGGGGCTCCTATATTTTTAAATAAGTTTAAATAAATTACTGCGTTGTCTCAAATTGGAACTAGTATTAACAAACAAAACAATTAGCTGCAGACTGTTAAACAATGTAGATTGTAGCTCAACAGCTATCAAGACCAGTCGGAAGCGTCTCCAAGACGCTGGCTGCATTACCTGCTCATTCATATTGTATTACAAACTAGCAGAATAAATGATAGATATAAAACCTATATATGTAAGTACCAAATATTTACCATAGAACTGATAGAACGTACATTTATATGAAATTTAATTTCGTCAAAGCTCATGTTGCATCGAAAATTATTCACCAGTCTTGGCTAGGCTTTTGAAAAACATTATGAGGTTGATTTTCCTAGTTCTTACCTTATCCGGAGGTCATTAACTATTTACTGCCATCGAGTAACTTGAATGGTCCATTGCATTTACTCAATTAGACGTAAGATTGTTGTGGAATTGTTAGAATTATGCCAATGCAATACTATAGGTACTGAATTTTGTTCTTTGTTGATGTATGCTGTGTAAGTATGCCTTAGAAACTTATTGAGGATTCTATTTTTAAATATTTTATGCTGCAGGCTACTTTTACGTAGAAATTGTGAAATTACCAGTTATTACCAAACAATTTGTTGACAGATACTGATTGTGGTCATGATATAATTTTGACTTGTTTATGAAATACACGTCTTGATCACAGATATAACGCAATCTGTCAAGTAGGTACGAGTAGACTCGCGCCTCGAGAATAAAATTTCGAATTTATTATTTACACTAGAGCTTTAGCTAAAAACTTCTGCAACTTTCAGACATAAGGGAGAAGAAGTGATCAATTACTTGAGTTTTTCTAAATGTATGGAACTTAGGAATTGTTAAATAGTTCAAAAACTCTTTTATATGTACAAGCAATTAACATTCATTTGATTTCATCATCTTTACTACAATCGATGTAATAGATCTTCTTTTTGCAAATTCGTCTTAATTTTTGACAATTTTTAAAGAAGACATAATATAATATTAAAATATACCTAGATAGAAAAATATCCTCAAACGATACATGCGTTTCTGACGTATTGCTTTGTAAACTTCGTATAGAGTTGTAATTTTTTCAATTTTGTTCAAAATACATTCCTACAATACGTTATAATTATAACATAACAAATAAAAAAAATTACTTTCGAAAGATAATTTGTACAGAACAGTCATTAATATATTTAGTTTTTTTGTAAGCACAACATAATTATTATAATTAGATTTTTCAAGTAAATAACTTTGTCACTTGAGGTTTGAGGAAAAATGACGGATAGAGCAAGACACGAGTTTCCTTCTGCAACAAAAGTCTATTTATTTTTCAATTAGTTGATCATCTCTATATTTATCAAGACGATGATGAGTGAATTTTCCATCATAATTTATTTATTCATCTCTCAGTCCACCATCGAGTCCATCGAGTCCTTATTCAGAAATGACTTTAGTTTGAGACTGTTTTAAATAAATGATACCCTCATCCCTTTTACAGGTGTGCCGTAATGAAATGTTTGCTAAACTGTTATCATTTACAGATCAACATACTTAAATCCCAATTTTATGGGAGCACAAACTTCACTCCTTGTTAAATGCGTAGCAAATAAAAAATCGTACTTAACGACAGGGTCCGCTTTACCTGCCCTTAATTTTATCTGATTTTGTTCGATTACTGTGGCGCCATCTATTTTTTTATGCTATAGGCAGATTATGCGGGCACCGAGGCAATGTCAAACTAAATGTGGGTCCGGTAGTTGAAAGCACTGTTAATAATAATATAGATCAATATTTTGTTAGTAGTTAGTAGTGAATATGATAAAATCCATCCAGAACCTGTTTAGTCCTACTTTGTTACAAACCAATTTCTGCCCCTTTATGTTTGCAATATGCGTGTCTAACCTAACCTATTATTCGTATCAAAATAAAAGTTTATATTTAATTATATAACTATGCACATACCTAACCCAATTTAATGTGGACGTAGCAAGATCTCTATCAGAGTCAGGGCAATAAACTTTTGAATTGAAACTGTCCTTTGAAGGGTCAAGGTGTGCAGAGCAATCAGTAATCGTTTATCGACTCCATACTTCCGGCGCGAATGGGCTTGCAAACAGCTGTACAAAAATTCAATGTATTGGTATTTATGATATTATTGGGTCTAATTGTTTTACTTTTAATATTGCGATCGTACTTTAACAGGTTTTTTTTATTTTTGGCGATTGATACGATCCAGTTCCTTGTGAAATGGAACATGAAAATAATTTGTCATACAGCGTCATGAATCTTCAAATAGTATAGAAGGTACCAACAATGTATACACTATAAATCATTATAAATATTACAAAAGATGTCGGGTTGAAATAAAATAAAATCAGGAGTGTGTAAAATAAAACACATTTTATTAACAATATGCTTTTAATGTGTCAAAGTTCTTAATTAAATAGATGAATACATGTTTTATGTATCACTGAGTGCTTTTACCTACGCGTGGTAACACAACCCATCAACTTTATATCATACAGGTGATCAAAATGTCAGATATAATAACCGATTAATTTTAAGTTGGCCGTTATTTTAAAATTATTTATTAATCCACAACCGTGTACCTGTCGTGAATGGCTAATTATGTCTTAATATCAAAGCTATCGAGTTACCTAGCACCATCTAACGGTTAGGGTCCGTTCACACTTTACGAATACGAATTCCAAATAGGCAGGTACACAAGACTGAAAAAAAATTACAAGCAAAGGTTATGTACGCCGAAATCGGCTAAATGTCTACCTTAATCACAATCATCGAAAGTTACGACATATTTAAGTAAATAGAAAACTTTTAAGCTTTTGCGATTTGTCAACTTAGTTAAATATTTTATATAGGGTCGCCCGGTGACTCGATTCACTGTAACTTATAATAGAAACGTAAGTGAATTAAAAACACAAGGTAAGCGATAAACATCCGATGAATAATCTTTAATTTACAGGTTAGATAAGCGTGTGCACGGATTAACCTGAAACTCTGCTTTGCAAGTTTCTGATAGTTTTCGACCAGAAATAATAAATCGGATTCATGTTCACTTTATATCAGGATACATCGCCTGCGGAGCCGTGTACAGAAGCTAGCTGGTCACATTAGTGTCATATCCTTAACGCATTCACTGCCCAGGCAGAAGGCTGCCTGACATGCAGAAACAGACATTGTAGGCACTGTGAAAATGTTAGTGTAACTTTATATTAACCGTTGTAGGCCGACGGCGACGCCTGTGGAGGTTTACGATTATATTATTAGGTATTCATAAATAATTAATTTAAAATTCAATTTGAAGCTTTGTTTCCACCTGCTGTGAGACACACATGCCTATATTGTTGTGTAGTATTACTAAAAATAAAGAGTTTATTCACCTAACTGAGATAGACATAAATATATATTATGTAGGTAGCTTCTCTAAGAGTATATTTTTTGCTTACCACACAAATACCATAGGGAAGACGCCACTTTCTGTTTAAGCTAGTCCTAATATTGTCTAAATTTAATTGTCTAAGTGCTTATTTTGTAAGCCTAAAGAAATAAAGTTATTGAATCTGAATCTGAATAAATATGTTTTTGTTCTTTGATTTTAATCTTTTTTTTTTTTCTTATTTAATAAAGTTTTTAGTTTCCGGTTTTAAATTTCTGGGTATTTTAGCAATTTATAAGGTTGGTAGTAGGTATTAAAATTTCAAGACTATTCACTTGAAGGTGCATAGTTATCAAATATTCGAAGTTTGATTATTATTTTAAATACCTGTGTTTCTTATTAAACAATTTTGTGACCAAAGTGATTGAAAACATTAGTTATGTGCAAAGTATATATCAACCGTGTAGGCCTAAATAACCTTTAACAAACACCTGCATAAATTAGAAAATTAATTGCAAAGGATATTTTAAAAAGATGTTAAAATGTATACTTTATTAGAAGTCAGTTGCAATGCACTTTATCTATACTTTATTATTTTAGGAAGGTATAGTGCACGTCTAAATATAGTTGTTTTACGGTGTAGGACGGGGAGAGAAGTTTTAATGAAGATGATTATGTGAATTATGCATTTACTTTGATTACAATTCAAAATATTGTTAACAATCCTGTCCCTTATAATAGTCTAGATAACTTCTTATTTAACAATGAGTTATTATTACTGTTTCTGTATGCAGAAAATGGCGTTTCGTTACAATGCGAACACGCAAGGTAGGTTATATTTTGTAGGCCTAACTAAACCGTTCTGTTTGAAAGTTATTGGCCGAAGGAATTAACTTAATAACCATAATATTTTTAGTATTTCAGTAAAATTTATTAAGTACCAAGAATTTATAATATCCAAGATATAATACAGTACCTAGTTTATCTTAAGTCGCAATTAGTAACAAAGATAACATTAGTATAGTTATGCACAAAATTGTAGTGAGTGCAAAATAAAGATAAAAAATCATTGTTTTATAGAAACGGAGTCCAACAACTAAGAATGTAATTTTGTTGAACTGACGAAAGAAATAGTTTAACGTAGGAACATAAGGATAGGTATTTCCTATGCCATGACACAAAACTAACATCAACTTGTGTATGTTTATGCGTATGTTACTGCGTAGTTACTTATCAAGCTAACCTTATTAGGTTCCTGTAAGTAGGGTATTGTGTTGTGTTTACTAACCTGCGAGGCGGGCGGGTACGAGTAGCCGAATTGTGCGTACGCTGCCATCGGGACGATCATATGGGCGGCTTCACTCAAATCACTGTCTATATAAGTCTATGGTAGCACGGACCGGACGTTTAGATTGCCTAAAATTATCTCTAATTATAATAAGAAATTAATGTAATATATCACAGTTTGTTGTGTGCGCGGCGGTTGTTCGGCGCGCTGCCATTCCCGCGCGTCAGAGGGCCGGTGCGCGCGCGTTTCGCATGCCGGAGCCGGACCCTCGTTCAACGACCGGCCTGTACCTTCTTTACACGTTCGAGGTTCAACACCGACTGGCGCGCGGACGACGCTCGACGCCCCTCCGCCGAAGGAGACGGCCAATTTGGTTCCTCCCAGGAGGCGTGGCTTGACTTTCTCGCCCAATAGAAAACGCAATTTTCTATCCCTTTCGAAATAACGAACGTGGAATGACAATGTTATTGGCTACGAAGTATCCCCTCCACTGGAATAACTCCACCTTTAAGATAACGGCCGCCCACGCCATGGTGGGGCCCTGGAAAAAAGCGGCAGAGTCGGCCTGACTTGATCATGTTTATGGCTTTCTGTCGAGACAGTCCACCAGCCCTGTACCGCAAGCAAACAAATCTTTAGTGGCAAAAAATGGCTCGGCCGAGGACAAGTTGTTTCACCTCGTCAGATTTACGA
Source organism: Eupithecia pulchellata (assembly GCA_963931895.1). NCBI lineage: Eukaryota > Metazoa > Arthropoda > Insecta > Lepidoptera > Geometridae > Eupithecia > Eupithecia pulchellata. The sequence goes on along the minus strand of OZ007520.1, from coordinate 2,153,136 downwards.
ACAAACAACACAATGCAGAGTTAAAAATGTATTATAGTCTTACAGTATGTTTACTTTACGGGTTCTTGACTGAAACATACCAAGACATTTTATTTTCAGTAAAGAGTTTCGATCGACTTTACATTATATGAGTCTCTGTTTGAGTAGGTATATCAGGAATTAATATTTGCTTATTTAAATAAAGCCAGTTTCAGGTACAAAAACTTTAAATAAATTCGTTTCTGATTCTTAATTTCTATAGTTTTCAGAAACCTACGTTGAATAGGTGAACCACCGCAATTTCAACAAAATGAAAAGGTATCTAGTTATATATTTATTTGTAAATAAATAGGTTAGGCTAAACTGAATATCTATATAGTTTACCCGAAATTCATTAGAAAGCTCAAACCCCAGTACCCCAAAACCTCAGAAGCCTACTCTTTAGAATCGCTTCGCCCTCTGATTTCACGGTTTCAGGTCGAGCTAGTTCCTTCGCCGTCAGATAGGTGGCACTACTGCCTAGAACTCTAACGACTGGGTTCAGAAGCACTCAGTTTGTCTATATATATATTTTTAAATATAAATGAATTCGTTTTTTATTTAGATAATTCGCATAACACATGATTATGTGTTAATCGAATAACTGTGAACAGCTGATTAGCTGTTCACAGTTATTGCTATAATATCAACGCTGGGCGCGTGGTATAGGGATTAACCTAGTAGTACCTAACGATAGTCACATTCTAGATATATTTAGAACCTATCAAGATCTTGAATAATTGTTACCTTTTTATCGTATAAAGTAATATTCTATGCTGTTCTACCTGCAAAACATTTATATATCCCTGGTGTTGATGCGTACTCCATTTATCTTTGAACTAAATCCACAATGATCATCTCGTAGACGTAACATAACTGGTGAATAGTCATTACGCGTCGCTAATTTGTTTTCAGTTTAAATTAAAGTTTAAAAACTATTTAAAAACCTTAAACTCAGATAAAATCTTCACGTAATTATCCCATCAAAGGTGCTTATAGCATACTTAAAATGCAGTATTTAGTTATTCCGACCTCAATGGCACGGTGGGCGAGGGTCCGCTTGTGACGCAGCAAGTTGCGGGTTTGATTCCGGCATCGGGACAAATATACCTATGTATGTACGATCTGCAGATATACTTATTATTAAGGTATAAGTATATTTATTAATGTTCTTGTCATTTTTTTCTATGTATAATAACAAAATATCTATCTATGTAATATATTGTATTAAGTACATCAGACATCTTAATTCAGGGCTAGATGATGCTCTTTGGAAAGACCAACATTATTAATTTATTATGGATATTAGATAAAGTTACGAGGTACCTACACAACTTTCGTACATCATAATTCATAACATATCATCTTCATTTGTAAGGTATTTTTTATTTATTCCTAGTTTGAATTTCATTATTATCTGTAATTTTCTTTATTAATAAAGGTTTTAATTGTTATAAATATTAAATTGAAAAAATTAATGTGTTTAACCATCGTAATGTAACAGTTTAAGATTTAACGGTTATTTTATTCCTTTGAGAATCGTTATGTGGTTTTTTATTTAGTTAATTAGATTTTATATTGGTTTTCAGTACATTTAATCCGATTAATAGTTATAAAAACTTCCCTACCGTTGCTCTTTCGTAGATACATAGAACCCAGTCTTTTGTAATATTCTAGTTATCAACCGCATAAAAAAAAAATATTTGAATTAGCGCAAAGAAGGACCAAATACATCCAACTTTTAATAATTATTGATAATATTATATTTATGGTATATTAATAACACGATTACAAATTATAAAAACAACCTTACGCCCGCCGCTGCTTTTTCGTAGATAACTGACTGCAGGTATTTTTCATAAAAGCTGACGCTGCCTTTGTTTATCGGCCTGGATTTGTGACATAAAGGTAGATAATTTTATGATAAAAAAGACTATCGCGCCAGCTTTCATAAAATATTTATATTAGTTATTAACTTTATAACCATTACTCGTGAGTGATAAACTCACTCACGAGTAATTAAATTGTATTTACCAACTTTCCTACTACGTTTTTTATGACAATAACAAAGGCTACCATAACATACGAGTAGTAACCTAAATACTATCGTTATAACATTTAATAATACCGAGTTTAAGTTTAAAAACAGATATTAGTTAAAAACATATCAATCTAAAAGTTTACGATGCATGACCGAAATAATTATGACACTGACGGTGCAGGTTAAAATTAAAACTTGCAGCAGCCTCATAAATAAAATTGTAAAAGTTGTATTGCACCAACCAGAATATATATGTATAATTAAAGCAATAACAATAATATGTACCCTCGGACAATAGCTTAAAAAGTAGTTAGGTAGCAGGTAAAAGTGTTCTGGTTTAAACAAATATAAAATAATTAATTTGTAGGTTTAATATTCAAAGTCACATTGAATAAAACAAAAATAAAACATTTTAGGTAGGTTTCATTCTCTAACGCTGACGAAATTTCCAACTCACTATAATTATATTAAACAGTTAATTATCTAGCCAATCCATGAGTTTATATTTATTTTGAAGTCTCATTTTTCATCACAAAAAACATGTCACTAATTGCATATCCATAGCATGGGTATCAACACATCCGATCAGTCGTCCAAAGAGACACCACCACAACTCCATCAAAATAAAATCTCTATTTCACCGCTTTAGAGTCCCATTTAGAACTAGCATAGCATCGGGGCTGGCGCCAAGACATCTGTCATCGTTAATAACAAGCAATTTGAGCCAATTTTGCATTTTTGGAATATAAGAGAGCGCCCAGGCGTCTCGCTCCCACGACAGGAAGTAACACAAAAACTCGCACTAAATAAACCAGTGGTTGACATGTTTAGTTTTTGCCCGGCTTACTAATTACGCAGGCGCAGTTGAAGGTGCGTGAGCGTTCTCGTGAGCTGCGACGCGAACGTTAGCCGTAAATGCTAGCAGTTTAGATATTTATGAACATGTGTACGTAATTAATTTTTACGATGGATCAGATAACGGAATCAGTGGAGCGATACGCTTGTCGCGACCGCGGCTTCTCGGGTTCAACTCGAGGAAAGGTTAATTAAGGTTGAATTAGCGGTCGAGGAGGTTTTTCCGCACAGTCTCGGATGCACTTGAATAATGGAGGAAAGGAGATGGTGGCTCACGGGCTCGGCTCCCGCCCGCTGGCGCACAATGCTTGTTCCGACGCATACTATTACTGACAGCTCAGAGCAGTGACAGACGCAACAATGTGTGAACATCGCATAACACGTTATTTCCATAAATGAAAAACGTTACATACAACCGGTATCCCTTTATATTAAAAAAATATTGATTAATATCAGCTGACAAAGTTGGTAATTATAGTGGCTCTACTCAGAGGCTTATGCTATCTTAGGTTATTCAATACCCAAACATCTTGAAACTCAACATTATTTTATAGTTTAGATATCTTTATAAACAAATTAAATTACAATAAAATAGTAGAAATTAATAAGAACTAAACTATTTACATGGTATCTCAGGCTATTCGAAACTCAAGATAATTTTATGTTAAACTAATTTACCACGTATTTACTAACAAAGAAAATTGCAAACAAATTAGAACTACACCATTAACAATAAAGCTAACTGCAGACTGTTGCAAACAATCTACAGACGCTGCATTGCACCGCGGTATAGCAATACTCATGCGCTGCCAGATACTCACCAGCTCTCCGGTCACGCGTCGGTCCGACCAGACGCTCGCATACATTTTCAGTAGTCTCTAACACAAAAGGCCTCCCCAACTCCTATAGGACAACGTCGCGCATCTTACCATCGTCACGGCACCGACAAAACATTTCAAGAATAGCTGGTACGTTAGCGGTGGTACAAGTCCGCCAGATATGTCTTTAAAGCTGGCATGGCTGGCTGTCAAACAGCTTGGTCATCGATAAATTCGTGATGACCAAGCTGTTTGACAGCAGTAGGTACCAGACTGGGATTGATGGGGCGCGCTACACCTTGCACCCAACCGAAGACATGTTGCGATGCGAAATGTTACGGGACCCAATAAAGTGCCGGTGTTATACGTTGAACAATGTCCTGCTTCCCAATTAGAAAGGGCCGGGACTATCTACATAACGCACGTTTGTATCAAACAATTTAATGTCAACTCAAAAACTAGTGCTGTAGATATGCGATGTGTAGATGGAAGGTACGCTGGTAGGGCTACATTTTACATTTTGCGAAAATTAGCAATATCACGTGCAGGGAGGCCTGCGACCATGCCTAGTCATCCAAATCGATATTCAAAACCGATGATAAAGTATTCTTTAATATGTTGTCTATGTCGTCCAGGTTCTCGCTGTGATGCCACAGTTGAGACATCTTAAAGAAAACGTAAATAATTTACGTCCTAATAAGTGTAAAAGCTATGTATCTATTTAAAAAAAAACATCAGCATAAGGCTGAAAAGACGCATCAGGAATCGGAGAACCCTCGTCGTCGAGGTAAATATTTATCTATTGTAGTGTTGGAAGTTAAACTTATAAATTGTGAATGACATTGTTTTTGTCAACACTAAAGACTAAAATAAAAAGCTCACACTCAGAAAAATGTAATTCTTCTTATCAAAATTCATTTCTGATATTTTTAAGATCATCAAAACGATTATTTGTATTTGGTGTATAATCATTTGCTAAGAAGAAATTGATTTTATTTTCGTGTTACGATAAAAAAACTACTAGGTGCCACTCAATGACTTACTTCTTAACAAAACTTTTACGTTTGAACTTGTTGCATTAATTCGGTTAGAAGCTAAGTACTTAAAAAGTGTTTTGTTATTTATCTTTTGATACGCTCATTAATCTGTGTCAAGCAAGATGATAAGTAGATAAATTAGATATAAAAAAAAATAATGCCAGTTTTTATGTTAACTTTCAGTTGGGTCGTTGTATCTATCGTTTCTAACTGTGGATCCCTACAGAAATTTCAGAGAGGTAAATTCTGAAACATGTGTACTTTGAACATCATCAGCCCATGTTAGTCCACTTCTGGACATAGGAGTAATGAGCATAATGAGCGCCATAGAGTCCTATCTTCAGCTTATCGCATCCAGCATCTGCCAGCAGTCTTTCGGAGATCGTCATCCCACCTGGCAGGTGGGCGTCCTATACTACGTTTACCAAGTCGCAGTCTCCACTCAATAACAAGTTTACCCCAGCGGTTGTCGGTTCTTTGCATAATGTGGCTGGCCCACTGCCACTTTATTTTGCTAATTCTTTGAGCTATGTCGAACTTTGGTTCTCTGCCGGATGTATTCGTTGCCAATCCTTCAGAGAAACTCCGTATACTTTGATATTATGGCAAAAAAATCTGTTTGTGTACCTATCTAGAAATCAGTCCGTATAGAATGTTACATATTCACAAAAGGTGTGACACGAACTATGGCTCCACTGAGATGCGTCTCAAATTTGTTCAACCCCTGCAATGAACCCCTTTGTTTAACGTAAAAGGCGCCAGCTTCAAATTATTTGGCCCTTATTTTATTTTATTTTATTTTATTTAGTTTATTCTCAAAACAGAGTAATATCCTTAAAAGAACAGTACAGTAGATACATTATTGTTACGCACAAGATTTTACTCAAATATGCAAACATAACAAGTGATGAAAATTGTTGCAAGCTAAAATTAAAGAATTACCGGAAAATCACAAAATTACATAAATTTAACTTATATTTTCTATTGGATAAAAAACAAAACATATTGATTTGATTTTATTTTTCATGTACGGTAGCTTGCTAACTAGCATTTATACGATCATAAATATAGATTTTTATAGAGCCCTCTTAACGGTGTCGCTATAAAACTTCATCTTTTCCAGTTATTAAAGATAGAGAAAAATTTTACTAATATAAAATTCATCGTTCATTTTCGTTAAATATAAATATATAACTCAACAAACATCTTCGATTCGTTTAGCAACATAAAATTAAACTCATCAAATTTATCCATTATTAATAGAACAATTCCCACAGTATTATCTAGCCCCGAGCTAAGTAAAGCATGGGTACTAGATTACTGAACGTCAAATCTTCTACATCACAGGCAGACCTTCGCCCACCGCGCCACAGAGGTCGTCAAGTTATTTTAAAAAGTATCAAGAACTTTTATCGATTTACAACTACACATTAGTTCGCTAAACTCACGATTAAGTCACCTGTCATACAAACAAAACGATAGAACCTTATTAAGAACTATTTTATTTATTTGAAAGCCACTATGCCATATCATAGACAGCCACTGAAATATGTACGAGTAGATTACCTCACAAGCTAAACTCACGAGGCTTTTAATTCACAAAACACCGATCCAAAAAATACATCTAAATTCAATGAGCAAAAGTTATATGTATTTTCTAAAACCCTGCTCAAAAAGCCAACCGCCATTTCTAGCCATTTGTAATTCGCATTAATTAACTTCGCGAATAAATGCCAAAAAGTAATCTTTCCAGTAACAATGGGCGCATAAACCTTTTACGTAGGGTAAAAAAAACTCCGGCTCACATAGATACATGTGTCCACGAGGGACGCACCATACACCGTGTTTATCCGTTGATTAAACTGAGCCACGGCCGCAATGCGTATGCAAGAGCGGACGGACATATTACCAGGGCTCGAATTCTGATTGTTTAGAGAATTTATTACTCTCGTGCCTTGTACAGTTAATTGAATTCGCCTGTAGAATAGGCACAGGCTGAATTGCCGGCTACGTTTATCGTGTCTTCCCTGTGCGTGGTCCGACGCTCCTGGCGCCGTTTTTGTTCCTAACACGTGTATTCATTCGATTTTGATGATAATATTTATAAGTATGTTTTAAATTTTTGGCATTGAATTTTTTTATGAGATTCTAAATTTTCTTTCTTCGAGGAACTTATTAATAACACTTTTGGATCAAATGTGTAGGTATCGGTTTGGTTTTTCCGGATCGACAAACACAATCCTTGTCTACGCCCGTTATTCATATTTTTATCAGAATAGCTACTGGATCTAGGGGCGAATTAATTACTTAGTTAACGCTCATTATTAAAAAACAAAACGCTGGGCTGTTTTTAATCATTAAAACTACGTGGTCATTAATCAACGTACTGTATAACTTTAAGTTTTAGCCACAGCGATATTTTAAACTCTCTTATGTCAAGATAAGAGTTAAGATAGGTTCTAAAGTAGTTTCTTTTTAGATTAACCGTTTAGCAGTCTTTAAAAAATTTGTTCAAGCTGACATGCCTTAAAATAAGTTTTCGTCGGATGAAACAACGTTAGTACAACATTTTATAAACGTTTTGACGAGTCTGCTAATTCCACATAATATTTTTTTAAGTTTAAGGAAGGTTCAGGTAATGCGTGTATGTATTATGTATTCCTGTAGTCTGCGTACTAAATATGTATTTAGTACGCAGACTTTCGTTAGTGCTTTTTTGTAAAAAAAAAACACTGCTGGCAGTTAAAAAATCTAGGTGAAGCTGAAATGCACTTAATTCCATAAAGTGGTTAACAGGCAGATCTTGCAAACAAACAAAAACAAAGCATCTGCTTCTCACTCGAGCATTCTCAAGGACTTCAGATGTAACTAATCGGCCGACGATTTTAGAAAAAAAAGATGGCTTGACAATTCACTTGGCTATAGCGGAAACGACATACCCACTTGTGTTGCCTATATCTGTTGTACACGTGTCAAAAATGTTTACAGACCTTTTCGTTACTTTATCGCCTTTGAGAAATGCACTTTTTATAAGAAACACTAACGACCTATGTATTTTCATGTAGTTTTGACACGCACACAGCGTATCGCAGCTTTTAAACTCACACTCAGCCATCCGTTACTGTTGCATGAGTAAAAAATAGTTATGACCTGTTTCCCTGCTAAGTGAAATACGATACATGTCATGTGTCTTTAATAAGTCTAAGACTAGTATTCGATATGGGTACCTAGTTCGACTAGTAGTTAGGTACATTTTTAACAACGAATTATCCTGATAGAATGTAATTCGTTTTGAACAAAATTGGCCATATACATATACCTACTTATTAATGCAAATTTGCACATCCTCTAAGTAATTATTCATTCATAAGTTACACATCACTCAATATCATTAAAATCATATAAATAAAAAAAAAAAACAAAAGTATCGCTAACGCGGGGTTTTTGAGGTAAAAAGGTTAATTTTTGACAGGTTTCCGTGAAACGTTTCGCCCGCGTCGCTTTCCTGCGTGCGAGATTTCTGTTTATGAGTGTGGAACATGCAGTTTTGTAGTGCGTTATTGTTATTAATCTCAGAATCATTGAAAGGTACCATCTTCATATTTTAGGAAATGATAATTCTCAAATTTCTCTCTTCTCTGGATCTTGGATGACGTGTTGGAAAACACGATTGGTGAAAACTTTCTATATACCTAGTATTTTTTGGCACACAATTTGCTACTTTTATCAGGAAAACCATTTTTGTTGGGATTTTATTTCTCATGTAATATAGAAGTATTTCTTCAATTAAGACTTAATTTTTCGTTGCAGAAGACGTCATTCTCGGTTATGCTGATCTAGTGGAAGCTGTGTTGTACCAAAGAAAGCCATACAAAGCACAAATTCCTACGCTCCACACACGCTCCTTCCGATGCATAGGTGTACTAAATAAAAATCATCATCATCATCATCACCAGCCTATAATAGTCCACTGCTGGACATAGGCCTCCCCTAATAAAAATAAAAATAGCCTAAAAAAAATATTTTTATTGATCAGCTTATTAAAACGTTCTCCGGCTGTTATTTTATTGATTACCTATTCAGTTCAAAGATCTTTATTTCTCATTTACAACAAATATGTTACTTACATGAGAAACTTAAGCTAAGTTATAGTTATTTTTCGTCTTTTAATTTAGTTTATTGTTAGTGTTACATTTTATTATATAAATTAGTATTAAAATTAGTATACCAAAAAAATACTATTAAATAACCAAATCAGAACTAGTATTTAAAATTGAAACAACTGAGCTAGTTACACCAGTTGCAGTCTTTTGCAAACAGTATATAGGTAGCTCAACTTAGTTTGACGAATTCATTACGGGTGTAATAGGGTTAACTACGAACCTTGTGTTGGAAGAATACCAACGTTTCATTCCTTTATGGCATCTTTTGGGTGAGTGCGGTTAGAGCCGCGCGCACTTCCGTTACTCTAACTGTGGAGATGAGCTAATCTCAAGCCAATTAATGTTCATAGTTAACCCATACAAGCATTATGATACGAGTACTTCCAATAAATGAATAATGTCACAGCCAATTTCAAACTCCTCAAGATCCATGCCACATATAATAGTTTTAAATGGGGATTGCCCGTTTCAATATCAAATACGTAAGAAACTTATAGATACGTGTAGTACCATGTACCTTTAAGTTCCTTCAGGATAGATCGTAGGCAACTTGCTTCAACGCTAAGAGCTTTCCCAGACGAACTCCCCAGGAATGCATTTACATGTCACAAGATCTTGTGGGAAAATGTGCACGTGTTACTGATTGTCAGCGTGTACCTGTTCGAATATATTCTACAGATCTACTTATGTAGGTATGTATGTGTAATCTCCTGGATTATGCACGCATAATAATAGAAAGCACCTATATGATGCTACGAATTCTTATAAGTCAATTACAATTTAAGCAGTATGCTTAGTACCAAAGTGAACAGTTAGATTACGGAAAAGTTTTGGAGAGCTCTATAGACTAACTTCTCGCTATACCTACAAAAACATAATGAAAAAGTGCAAAATTACGACGAAATAGCCTCGAAAATTTCTCAAAACCACTATAAAAGTAAATTTGAGTTCGTATCAAACAAAGTTTGGAGAACCTAGCCGTATGTATGAAACTATTCAACTGCTGTTAAACTACGAAATTTGTTCCTCTTTATCCGAAAGAAGGTTATTCAGACGAAATTTTTTTTCGTCAGATATTGATCCACAGCTAAGGACTCTGTTCCCTTAATATAGTATACACCGTATACTTATAAACATCGAGTACATATCCAATAGAGGCGCCATACTAAAACCGCGCATCTCTGCCACCCGCCTGTGATTTAGCACATACTATATTTAGAGAAGGAAGTAGCTGGTTTAGGCTATCGATATCGATACTTCAGCTCCAGAATGATATCACACAATATTAACATCTAATATTTTTGCTTGTGATATTTGAACGATTGTAGGTGGCAAATGGGCTAAGTTGAAAAAGTAACAGATTTTGCTGTTTTCATGTTACCAGTAGAAATGTTTTTTTGTACCTCGGTTTTTAGTGATTTTATGTATGTAGAATGGTCCCGCAAGAATTTTATTGTACTTCGAGGAACTATTATTACATCGGATTACATTTTTTCGAACGTTTCCAACAAAACATTTCATTGAAAGATAAATGGGTAAAGCCTAAAAGACGAGAAAACTGGATTCCGACGAAGTGAGGCTGTTCTCGACACTTTAAAGAAAATAATATAATAATATTTTTACAATAAATTGGTACTATTGTACTCATAATTATTATTAGAAAAATATAAAATTAAATAAACAAAGTAGCATTGTTGAATTAAAAATCTTTAATATGAGACTCGCTAAAACATTGATATAAGAATCAATTTTACCCCATCCCTTTTTATCAAATGACATTGTTTCGGCCAATCAGAATATTAGTGACTTCTTACTATTCTGTGTAATTTTTGGCAGAATATTTTCGTTACAAATCATCAGACATTTCAACTCTACTGGATATGTACTCGATGCTTATAAATAACGGGTATGTCACACAGTTTTAACATAGGTACGTTTAAAGACACTGCTAACAAAATTTTGTAGTACTAACGGCATAAGCTTAAAGACACTGTTAGTAAAATTTTGTAATACCTACTTGCGTTGCGCCCCGGCTTTTTGCACGGGTATTTAACCAAAATATCAAAACTTATAATTTTTTAACACACTGTTGGTTTAGCGCACTGTTGTAGTTTTCATACAGAATTGTAAATTTTTAAAAAATATTCTTTAGAGTCTATAGTATATTTTTCAAGGAGAATGAAGAATTCTAATGAAATAAACTTCAAATGAATAAATAATTCATCCATTCTAATGTATCTATAATGAAAACAATGAACAGGCACTCCATGCTCCATGAATAATAATGTCGTACCAAAATACGCGAGCAAATAATAGTTTGTAGTTGTATGAACCGATTGAAAAAGCAATACTTATTTCCGTAAATTGAGTTCGTATAAGCAATTCGACATGCAAATCGAATATAGCCAATAGCAACAGAAATTGTGAACGGAGCAACGATTGCGTTCACTACATAGTAAAGACGGTTCAAGGAACTATTTGTTTAGAAACAGCGAAGACAATTGAAGGAAATATTACTGGCAAGTGTAACAATCTCTTTCCGTGTATTGAAATGATAGTTTTATTAAAGTTAACTTGAGTTCTGATAAAAGGTTATTCAATGCTAGTTTCGTTTAGTATTAGGATACAAGATTCCAATGTTGGAAAGTGTTGCTTCGCATTAATTGCGTTAGAGCCTAGTTTGTGAACTAGGCAAAACTTTAATACTTAAATGTAGGCTACTTGGATTTTAATATTTTCTGTATTACAATTTTTATGACCAACTAGGAGCTACCAACTTAATGTAAATAAAACAAGATCAGTCACGTTCGGTGTAACTCGCACGCCGAGGGTTTCTAACCATTAAACAATTATGTACAAACCCTTTATTAATAAAGATACTCAAATACTAAAGGCACTTAACCAGTTCCTTCGGAGATTAGGGAGTACCTAGGTACTGGTAAATTCCTTGACCATTTTCAACATATGCCAAAATGAATGAAATTTCTGACTGGCAAAAACTGTTTATATATGACCATTTTCAGAACTTGTAGCATGTGCATTGTGCAGGTTTCGTTTTATTTTTCCTGTAAAATTTATATCCATTATCTACAAAAGCTACATACATTTCAGATAATCGCTTTGCAACCGTTAGAGTAAATATTATTTACATTTGTAAAATTCAAGTTAATTTCTGCGTTAGTTACTGAAGTACAAAACATTTTTAAAAGGATAGACTGAGCAAGACCATGGGTTCGAAACTTTAATTTCCATTTTCTTTCATGTCGTCCTTACGTTTTGCAACTTTAATATAATATACTATACATTTTTACGAACCGTTATTCGTTTCATCACTTTTTCTCTACTAACTTTACCAAACCTTTAGAGTTTAGAGGACTTGAGAAACCTCTACAACCGTGAACCTCGAATCGTTAATCAGATCGATCGAATACGAAACTACTCACACATATAACCCACATCTATAAACCTATATGCGTAGTCATTAATCTGACATTCAATTGTTATCCACCAACCCAGTTACAAAGATCCTGGCTCTGATACGACACCTATTGTAGGAAGGTTTATTGGCCTTGTATTTGCTTTGTGGGTACTATAGTTACTTTAGTACGCCGGGTGTGGATGAGTAAACAGATTGGAAAGGTAATCTGGTTGTGTTTGTCTAGGTACACCCTATTCCGGTTCTTCTATGAAACGAGAATATGTTGATCGATACGTAGAGCAGATTTGTCTATCGCATATTCAACGCCGCATATACCTATCTATCAAAACTATTGATCTCAGTTGGGGCCTAATCTTCGCACTAATATTATAAATCTGGAAGTTCGGATGAATGTTTGCATGTTTGTTTTTCTTCTCCCCAAAACCACTATATGGATTTGGATTAAAGTTATATGCAAACTATAATCCTAATCGTTAGATTGGTTTTGGCGAGAAGAAAAAAAACATGCAAACATTCATCCAGGGTCGAAAAAAACCAGGATTAAAAAGGGTCGAAAAAAACCAGGATTAAAATATAATAAGTACTATTTTCCACTTTAAATTTATTTCGATGGGTTAGAAATGACCGTGTTTAATTTAATATAGAAACCACGCGTGCGATGACTATGACAAAAACTAGTTGAATGATATGATTCTTCGATTAATTTTTAATATTTTTTTTGTTAATGTTGTTTTAATAGCACTTTAAAATACCACTCTAAATACAGCTAATGCAATAACGCTATTGATCGTAGTTACGTTTACCACCCGAAGAATTCTTTCGTAACTTCAATATTAACCCAACGTGTGTAAAAAGTAAAAATTATAGAAATTCACAACAAACAAAAACAATGGATGAGTAGGCCTGTGTAGAGCATTATAGATAGGTACAATATATAGAACAATATTTCTTCAAACTTCAGGACAGTTTGTCTGTCGCTATGATCTCCTCGAGGGTAACAACTTGCGCTGACTGTTTAATATATTCTGTGTTTAGAATAAGATTATAATACTAAGAAGGGACGCAGTCGCCGTATGGATCACAAACTTTAGAAAGCGAGTCTTCAGGTGCATACCTACTATGTTCAATTATAAATTTAGATTGGAAGATATACCAACATTTGAAAGAAATACTTTTCAAAAGTTTCTGTGCTTCTTACCTTAAAATATAGCCTTTACCTACTAAAAAAGACGCATTTCTCTTTCTAAATCGTTTGAATATGGAAACAGTTTTCAACTTCAATCGCAGATTTGTCTCATCATTGCACAATCGTCAATCGCATATCGTGCTTCGTAGGTTTTTTTTATACGTAATAAAGCATTATTGTTTTTAATTTAGTTTGAACCATTCAATGATTGGTAAACTGATAACTGATTATGCACAATGCATAATACAACACACGAGCAAAACCGCGTATTAAAACCTGTGTTTACTATAAATCACATGGCAGTTGTAAAATACTTTAATTAACAAAGGTGTTACTAAATAGTTCCACAGATGTTATATAATGAGGTCGCAATTACAATGTTCGTCGAATATTATGAGAGCCGCGTAATCGTTCTACACAACAATTTCGTTAAAGTTGACTAATCAGCACTTAACAGAGTCGTTTGTATAATTTGTCTCATACAGTGAGTTTTTGTTACCAGTTTTATGCAATTTTTGCTAGCACTTCATGCAAATGTTTATTTCGCTGGCATGGATAGGGATTAGTGACATGTGGTTTCATATACGTTCTGTTTAAGAACCTTAACAGTCACAAAATATAAATCTTTGTAAACAAATGATATTACAATATGACAATATAAATAAATTAGAACTAGTTTTTAAAATTGAAACATCTGCAGAGTTTTTAAAAGTGCAAACAATCTGTTTTCAAATATAAATTTTCAATAATATTAAGGGAAATATATTTTAAAACACCCTAGATTTGTTTACAAAATTTATTGTCACTGTTAACGACCTCTATCTCAAACGCTCTGAAGGAAAACAAAGTAAAAAATCCTGTTCGCCGGCCTACACGTACGCACACTGCTAAGAATATTCATTCACGAAATGCCCGTTCACAAAAGGGATAACCTGTCCTCTGAACCTCCTCTTCATCTTCTCTTATCTGCGTTCATTCATTACCATCTAGTTTATAAAAGTCGACGGCCCGAAAACATATCGTGCCTCCACTTTTTGTCACACCACTTAATTATCTGGATTTATATCACGATAAAATCATTGACGCTAGAGAGATACAAGGGTTTCGAAAAAATATATTTTTATAATGATTTCTCATCCAGGCGCTGCCCAACGTTATTGTACAGGTATGTCAAGTTTTATCATATATTATCACGAAAATGTTAGTGAAGTTAGCGTGTACTTGTTTATTTAAACTATAATAAATTTGAAAAAGCCAGAGCTCTAGTTTTAGCTATCTTTCAAATAACCGGGACTAATAAATATGCTAACAAACATTATGAGTGTTAGCGGGTTAGTCCCTCGTAAAGGTTAACGTTGGTGTTCTTCCAATACAAACAAGGTTCGTAGTTAACCGCTTACTTTCATAATTAATTCATCACCCGATGACAGTCTTTTATTTTTCCTATATACGAACGTATAGAAAAAATAAAAGACTAGGAAACATTGACGATAGCTGTTAGTTTACCCACGCATCTATTGTGGACACCAATAAGCTATGTGTTTAAATAAAATATAACTTAATTATACAGCATTAAAAATGTATATGGAGGTAAATTCATCACTGCAAATTCTGATATTCAGAATTGATAACGTATACAAACATCATTGCAGGATATGTGAAGCACAGGTTGAAAGTACAAGTTTTTGAACGTAGCTAGGTAAACCGATTGCGAGATCAAAGCTGTCTCAAAATGCAAAACATAGGCACTATCTAGCAATTGCCAATCGTAACTGAACTACGAACTCGTTGAAACGCTATCAAATAAGAGCTCGCAATATATTGGCTTTTTATGTGAACTTTGGTCTTAAAATTACTAGTATTTTAATTCAAAATTTCAAAATTTCATGTCTTTTTAATAATTGTTTATATTCTAATATTAATTAAAAATTGTATATTAATTGTAATTTAGTAAAGGATAATTATACGAACACATACGATATTCGAGGCTTGCCCGAACGGCAGGGTCCAATGTTACTTGCAAAATACTTTCCATGGTAAAATATTTATAAATATTTTTTTTAAAATTACATGTTATAAGTTTTGGAATCACTAAATACGTTGGATTTTTGGACTAACCAATTTGGAACTAAAAAGACTTAAATTATGATAGCTTATATTTTTTGCAATAGTGAAATGATTGAATGGACCGAAATTAGGTCAATAATATATTATGCAAGGAACAATAGTAGGCCACTGAGAAAATTAAATTGAATCTCGTATAGGTATTCGGAGAGGGCTTGCGCCTTTAGTACCTACCCATATACGAGTATGCACCTATTCTAATGGACTGGTTTTATAGGTACCTCATACCCCCGTGAGCTATTGAATATAAGTTATGTTTTACGAATGACGACACAGCATAATAAATTGCACATTATACAGCTTGTAATAAATTTTACGCTAAGACAAAGGGAAATGTGTCTTGAATTTAATATCTACTATGGTAATTTTTAAGAAAACGAATTAGCTAAACATATCTGCAACTACAGACATGATAAAAAAGGATGATAGTAGAGACATTATACGAGAGTGTACAGTTGAGTCTATAAGTGTCCAGTCGTTCGTGTCCACATACCTCGTTGTTGCGGAATTATTCATGGAGGCGAATATTTGTAGGTTTGTAGTCTTTGTTGTGGCATGTCTGTACATTGTGGAGGGCGCGGAGGCGAGCGATTCGCTCGGTTTTAGTTAATTACAGAGTGCAAGTAAGCGCCGGCCGGGCGCGGCTGGCGCGGCTGCCTCCGCATCTCTGCGCTCGCGCCTCCCCGGTGGTCACTACACAAAAGCGGGTCGATGCCTTCGATAACGAAGCGAGTTTTTATCTTCTTATTTCAACGCTTTTAATTAGTTAGGAAAATATTCTCAAATAAAAACTGCCCCGAGCGACCAGCAGTTCTCAATTTAAGGATTGTCTTTGACCGCTTCGAGCCTCGGGCGCGCTGTAATGGAAAGGCTCTCCGTTATTTCGATTGGCTTCTGTATTGTCGATAGCATTAATAACAGTAATTACTTTGAGTATATTATTTTAATGATTTTCTTATGGCTCGTTACGAGTGGTCGTCCATAAAATAAAATACATGGAACGTTAGGAGTTATCTGTTTCGTTTTACGATCGCAAACCAAATTTATGCTCTTGTTTGACTTTGAGGCATACTTAGAACTATTTTAAATTCCTGATAGAAAATTTTATTAAAAATCGATTACTTTATTAACTTTTATTATTTACTTTTCCTTGCCTACCCAAAACATTGTCCTTATAGATTCCATTTCAGTTAAGTATTCTCCTTAGATTGCATTACGTGCTTAGCAAAATGCAATTTGTGGAATCTAGATCTCCATTATTCGATTACGTATACTACGTCTGTTAGGTATACTGCTGGATAATCTTACCATCATGAAATTGATTAACTGGTTGATATGTCTTATATTAGTGTATAGAAACTGATCCATGTATGCAGGATATTATGACTTATTATGATTACTTAAAGCAAATAATTGTAAAGAAAAGACAAAAGTAATACTTGGATGTTATGAAAGTTTTGATTGCATTGACAACTACGAGTACACCTAGGAGTAGGTCCGAGTATACTTGAGTGTCATCCCGAAATTCTGCAAGATTTTTTTATAGCTATGGTTGTAGCACTGGGATTAAAATAAACCAAAATGTTGGTACAGTAATCAATGACCCAAATAAAACAGCCGTTCCAATTTAGGAACCTGCAGGTACCTACAAAAAAGAAATAAGTTACTCATTAGGTTCGCATGATATGCAGAAGATAGCTGGTTCGAATCACACCTGACATATCTGCAAATATTTTAAGTTTAAATTCGGTCTGGGATGTGCTATATAAAATAAGTATAATATCGTTCCATTTATCAACAACTTCAAAACCTCAGCTTATTTTTGGATGGATAATGCAAATTTCCAGCATAATTTATCACATTTCCAACACAATCCCACTTAAATAAACATATTTCAATAATAAAAAGAAACGTTTTCATCAAATAACGATCAATAAACGGAACCATATCAGACCACATCTAATAACAATGAAACAAGTTTCGAATGCAGATAATAATAGGTAAGTTAATTATAATTACAGCCGAGAGTCAGTTGGATACGTTTTAATAATTAGAATTCATGAATAATGGAATGAGGTATTCTCAAGAGGTCCACAATCAGACCACAATGAAAACATAAATAGCATTCGTGTTGAAAATTTCATCAACAAATGATACTCTAGTTAAGTATAATTTAAAAAACATTGTTTTAACACTATCCGTCGATTGTGGTTCGTTTTATAAGGGAGGCAATGCCGTATACTTAGTAATAACATCGTATTAAATAATAACATATAATTAATACCAGTAGGTATACCCGCTACAAAGATAAAAGACAACGGAGTTTTAAAGGCTGTTTACAATCAACCGTAAGTGGAAATACAAGTGCTGACACAAGTGTTACATAACTCTATCATTACGATTATTCTTGACGATAAAAGTTTGAGGTATAGTTTGCATTGGCAAATGCTTTCATATTTGTAAATTATGATATATTATTTCCGTTTCGAAGAATTAACAATTTTTGTTCTAGTTCTATAGTTTTGCCACTCTACTTTCTATTATGAACTTCATAAATGTAAGAGATTAGCCCAAAAAGGATGGAAGGAGCCTTTGCTCTGCAGACCTGCATTTTATAAACATACAATGTTTTTCGTCCATGTATTATGGTCATCAAGTTATCTCTGGATTGTTTTCAACAGTCTTTAATTATCTCTTTCTAACTTTGGACTTTGACTTCCCATTGCTATTGATATGGATCCGTTGATCTACATGTAGATTGTTTACATCAATCTGCAGTAAGCTTATTAATAATAGTAAATACTAGTTCTATTTTTTGTACTTTTTAATGTTAAAATAAAGGTTTTGGTTTTGTTCATATTGATTCAAGACTGGAATTTTCGTCATCATGAAGAAGTCTTATGATAAATAATTTTATCAATAAAAATATTTATCATAAGTAGATATCTAGAATTGTTTGCTGACTACTATGGTATTTCAATGTGACATTTATATGAATTTAACAATAGAAATTTGAAATTATTTTAAATGGGTAGACAGGGTAACTCAAATCAAATGTTTTGGGTCGAACGGAGCAAAATACCTATTGGGTAGAAAAATCTTGGGTTGAACGGGGAAGCACTGTATTTGAGTGTAAAGACTTGTGAGCGCGCGTGTACTGCAGACGTTCGCTCGTTATCGGCCAGCCGCGCCGCCGCGATGTTAATCTTGACAGGCACGTATGTGACCACCTCTTGGGCTCTCAACCTTCGTCATCGACACCTTCAAACAATAAATTGACCTTGTTAACCCCCTTTGTGCGAGTATTTAGATTTTTTGTTCCAAACGCAGTGAAGACAGGTGCAGTGCTCACGTATATTGCGAGGCATTTTAACAGTTTTTTAAACTTAAACTTTCGTTTCCTAATGTCAATGTGACGGGTTTTATTCGTTCAATGAATGATTTCCGCTTCCGATTAACCAAAGACTTAGGCACCTAGAGCCACAGATAAAAAAAAATTTGTTTAGGTGAACCCGTGGGTTCTGTAGTAGGTATCCAGCACGTAAGTCGCCTAATTTTTTTCTGGCTCCGTGGTACCCAAGGACTTTCAAGTGGCTCTAATTGACTTTATAGATGGTGGTGTATTATTTTGATGTGAGTCATTCAGGATGCTCAGCTCTTGATACCCGCAGAATATCATAAAGATGAAGGGTGAGTGTCTAAGCCCCAGCTCAGAGAAAGCTTGATCAATAACGGCATCTATGATGATAATTAGTCAAGAAGATCTTTGTTAACAACGTAAATAATAGATTGCCCCAAATATTTTTTTTCAAATGCACAGTCAGCAACGAAAGTCTATAAACAACTCCAAATTAATAAACAATTTAAATTAACCTTTCCTTTACCGACTAAATGAACAACGAAATAAGAATAGCATAAAAATTTATTGCATCAATTGCGCGAAAAACTTTTAGGTATTTTATTACCTACTTATTTTGCATGATTTATTTCGAGATAATTGTGAGTTTTTGTGTGTGTCGGTCGAGTGGTTTATGCATTACCAATACCATACATTTTCTGAAGAATTTAAATATGAAGAGATCTCTCTTCATAACCACTTTAAATAATAATAATAAATTCTGAGAGCAAAACTAGATTATGAAGTAGCATTAAACAAAATTCATTTTTAATGCAATGAGCAGCCAACAAACCTAGGTTCCCGTGGAAGTCTAATAGGTTTTTAGGTAGTCTTTAGCGCAGGTAAATGAAACCCTTAGTTTGTTGCGTTCCACGAGCAATTTGTTGTCAGTGAAGTTGCGTGTCTCGTAGTAACGCTGCAAACATTCGTAATGAGGCGAATGCATGCATGCCTGCCGACTGCCAGTGCCGACATTTAGTTGTTTTATTAAGAAAATAACTTGTAGATGCTCCTGAGATATGAGAAAACAATTCGCTAAAAAAGGTATAAAAATAATTATATTATCAACCACAAAAAGTCGCTTTACAAATAAGATTATCAATTTTTGGCCGCGCTGCAACCATGGATATTTTTGTCTATGACTATTATATTATCTGTGTACATGCTTTTTACTAGTTTTGGCCTGTGGCTTTGAATGCCTTGTTTCTATGGAAAAGATTTGAAGCCTTATTTATATTAAATGAGAACTGATTTATGCGATAAAAAAAACTATTTTTCTTTCCCCTGTACTCGTAATTTCAGCCCGATTCACAACTAAATTTTTTAACAAATAATCACCGTAAGGCCTTGAATGTTTAAGGTTCTTTAAATAAATAAGTTCTTAACGAAACGAAATTTATAGGAGAGTTTTATATTACCTATAATTTTTTGCAAAGAAAAATAAAATTGTTCTCATCTTAATTTTTTATATTAGCAAAAATAAAATAAAATAACTGACAAAGGAATTTGCAATAGATTATCAATTACTCGTAGATACAGACGTTTTGCAAAATATGTGTATCTCGACACGAGTGTAAGAACAATCTATTAATCAATTCATAACTTAAAATGATTGGTGCGATAGTTGAAACGAGATAACATCCAATTAAAACAATCAAAACATTTTGTGTCAGGTCATTCCACCTGCCGACAAAATAATTTATTCATAAGGAGTCGACGCGTCGCCGGCCGGTCCGCTTGGTTCCTTTAAATTTTATAGTCACATTACAAATGCTACGACTAAAAGTTTTGCAGTCAATAATGCATAAGATACTATTAAACATACATACATATGTATATGTACCTACTAGCGGTCAGCCACGTGCGTAACCGCAAGGGCATTTGACAAAAATTTTAAATGTAGGTATAAATTTTTACACAAGTTGGGTAACAAATTGAAGTTTTTATACGAACCCCTAACTTTTTTGAAAATATTCTATACCTTATGTTTATCAGGGATGACGTAGGATTTTAATGGTTAAAGAGTTTTCCAAATCCTACTAGCAGTTTGCACACCTATTCAATTTAAACAAATAAACAAAGAAGACTTTCCTCTTTTTAATATTAGTAGATATACATATCACATTCTACCAATAATTAATTAAATGAAGTGCGCGTTAATGTAACGTTTGTTTTCTTCTAAAACAAACAAGGTTTATTAACCTGCTAACATGCCTAATGAATTTATACAAAATATAATTTTTCGGTTAAATAAGTAACTGCTAAAATTGCTCTAGCCATTTTGACTGCTCTTTCTTGTGGAGTCACAAGTCACGACTCTCTTTGTTAAGGTATGATAAGGGCCTATGAATTAAATATATGTTGTATTTTGAAAGCGACACGTATTTAATGATACTTCTGATGCATCTTCATTCGCAGATCGAATAAAGCTCTTTTTCACGCTATGTCAGGTCTAAGACAGCTGTCTTAGACCTTATTAGCCTTACCTTAATCTGATCATTTAGATTTTCCTGAAGGCTTTGACCATGAACATGCGCTTTGCGTGAATCCTGGATCGGAAAGAAGGACTTTGTCGTCGACATAGCAAGGTTTTATGCTTGGTTAAAATATACAAAACAAGGCGGAATTAGTAAGAAATAAGATACATATGTAACGCTCACAAACAAAATCGCCTTTACATTATTTTCGCACCTTGCCCTAACAAAATGAATACTTAAACTACGTTCGACGCATTAAAGAAATTCGATACTCCTGTAATCTCGTTTTTATACACCAACCGCAAAAATACAATTCTGGTAAAGGTAGTAAGGCGAGGATAGCCCAATATATACCAGTTAATTTTACTGTGTTTTGCTTGTAAACTGTCTTTACTAGTGTGTGACTTACATAGTGTAAGGACAACACACAAAGGATACAACCGGATAACGGATAGATAACAGTAGTTTAAATAACATTTCGGCCCTTTCGATATAACTTCTGGAAACAGTCGATTTGCAGTTTCAAAAAAGCTAGAAAGTTGGGTTCGTCTAATTACGATTTTCGTCAACTTTTGTTTTACTGGATGTTTGATAAAAGGAATTTGCAAGCATTTTATTTGTAGACAAGGCTATAAATTGAGTATGTAGAATAGGTATAATATTTAAACTTTTTACGTGGCATTATGGGTGATTCCTCTTGGACAACAAGAAGCAACGCTTAACTGGTTAACGTAAGACATATCTTTTTTCCTCGAGGCGTAATTGCTTGGAAATAATATATATACCGATCTGTAAACTTACTTTGTAGTTAATTATTTCATGGCTTCAACAAAAGGTAAGTATCAAAGCCGAATTTATGATTCTAGCTGTCTAAACTGAGACAAGTTATTATATCTCAAAAACGAATCCTGCTAGAGTTTATTTTATGGCCCAAACGAAAGTTAAGGATCAAAACTACATTTTAAAGACGGCTGTCAAAACTGAAACTACCATATTTGGGAACTTACTCGTGCTAGTAACAAAAACGTAGATTTAGTCAGATGACTACCTTAATGAAAAGAGATCATTAGGAACATTAAAATATTACTTTTGCGTTGCATATTCATCTAAATTATTTGAACACTGGTAAAATAGTAATATCTTCGTAACAAGTTCGTTTATACGAACAAAATGGGACTAATAATTTATAATCAATACAAGAGCTAAAAGAAATTTACTTCGACAAGGTTTCGTCCATGGGTCAGATGGAGAAATTAGCCTCTTCTAGGTATATCAAATGTGCATAGCTCTACGTGTTAATAAAGAGCCCTCTGGCGACAACTTTGGCAACATTCTCATCATCACCATCAAGAGTTCAGTAGATTTCAGTGTAGTATTGCAGGAACACAAACTGTTGTTGTCTTGTTCAGACAAAACCACTGATAAATTTTCCCTGATACCACTGATAAATTTTATTTTTACAGGATCTATAATATGTGAGTGAGGGAGGGAATGCCTTCTAACTGCCTACATAAGCATTGCATCTTGACGACGTGTAATGGTTGTTGGTTCCTTATCGCATGGCACAGCACAAGTTGGTCTAGTCTTATTCCTTGCTTGTAAACCAATAGTTAATGATCTTTACTTAAGGCACTACCCCGACCCAAATCCCCCACCTTTTTATAACGTAGAACAAGGGAAAATTTAAAATATTCCCTGAGTAATTGAGTAAAATGTGATACTTAGTTAATTTTACTATGTTTAGTTTAGGCAGAGATTCTAAAATAGAGTTTGGAAGCCACTGCATTGAAATTTCCTTTGTTCAACGTAATAATACGATAAAATAGATGCAGGCGCTGATTTGGCCCCCGATCCAAATCGAACTTGTTGAATAGTTTGCTTTTTTATAAAAAAGTTATTATTCAACAATGTATTCATAATATATAAAAACTATATCGAGGTAGAAAATGCAAGGTACGCAATATTAAGACAAGAGATTGCGATTGCGAGATAGGCGATATTAACGTTTTTGTAGTTCGTCAAGCGCCGCGAGAATCGGCCACGCATTAATTAAGAGCCTCCGGAAGTACGTCGCGTGCTTCCATCGCCGATAGCCCATTGAATTATTTATACTTTTAATATTGTAATTATTATACACTAGCGTCCGCTGCCTTATTATCATTTATGTTATTATATTAAATGTTATAATAACGCTCACTACGAAAAGGTTATATGTTGATAAGGAGATAACGTCCACTGTCAGCGCTTAATGAGGGTTCTCATTTAAAGCGATCGAAACGTCGCGCACTCGAATGCTAATTCCCTACTCGGCAACTTGTTCTTTATATTATTACAGGATACAAATAAATTCTTATACAATTTGTACTCGTTTGTCGCACAATGACGATCTTATTTCGATACCGAATGTTATACGGCCGTGCTGATAGCAACACAATATCAATATTTTATTTTACCTATTATGAATGTGTTAACGGTACGCATTGTTTGTTTTTAAAAGTTTTTTGTGCAAAAATATGTTGAATTGTAAATAAAGGATGGACTAGTGAGTATAGGAATCAGATCTTACTTAGTCATCACTATAAATAAGTCGAAAAGAACATTCTAATTTTAAATTTTTTAAATAGTTTAAAATAGAAATTAATGTAGGTGCTAAAATAGGTAATAATAATAGAAATAAATAAATAATAATAGTAATAATAATAGTAGTAATGTAGGTGATATATGCTAAAAAATAATACGTTCGTACGAAGGGATCAAAGCGTTGTTGTTTTTTTCTTGAGCTTGTTTTGTTGTTTTGCTGACAAAGACGTTCCTACAAGACGTAAACTACATAATGGAAATAAGTGATGCCAATGCTTGTCTAGGTACTAAACTTTACAAGATTTAATCAAGATTTAAAAAAGATATTATATAGATGTGCAACTAATTAAGCATGCCGAGTTTGTGCACAAAGTTGGCTTATTTTGAATTTATTTTGACTATCTGATTCAAGGTTATAGAAATTACAATCGGTTTAAAAGTCCATTTTATAAAAAAAAATAATTTCTCATGTGTAAAAGTATCAAAAAGGCGGATCAGTAAGATGATTTTTTGATAGTTCTTTTAGGTACTTAGTTATCTTATCTATCGAATTGAACCTTCTTAATAATTTATTGTAATAAGTGACACATAACAGACGTAAATCAGACGTAAGTCGACTAAACAAAAAAGATAAACTTTCCATTTTATTAGTTATCAATAAAATGAGACAAAATAAATAGAAAATTCTTCTCTAAATTAGGCAGATGGGGTGATCGGTGGTGGAATGAAATTTAGTTGACCTATAACCTATTAAACAGTCACTAATTGACATATCAAACATCTATGCATTATCATCGGCTCATTTCAATTAAGGCTTGAACTGTAGTTAGTTATTTTATTCGGTGGCTAAACAGAAAGAAACAGCCGTTTTGACTGATTTACTTGTTAGTACAAATACATATTTAGTGAAAATGGTTGGAACGGTTGATGAAATCACTATGCATGAAGAGCATTTTAAGTGTTTTTTGGAATCAGAAGGAGAAGATAAATAGGTACTTACCTAGTATGATAAGATGATAACTTTATACAGTAAGTCCTACAGTGTTACCTGTTAGGATATTAATTGTTGGTATAATTTGTGTGGCTAAGTGGACACCAAGCTACCTAGCCTGATAAGGCACTTGTTTGGACACAATATCTGCCAAATTTTCAGCATCTTGTGGGCAAAGTCAACGGAAGGGACCCTACGCAACGCTAGGTGGCAGCGTGGAGGTCAAAGATGGGATGGCGAAACGAGCTTGACGCACATTACATTAACCATTATGGACTGTGACATCATTTATATCCCGAGGAATGAAAGGAGTAATGAATGAGGCTTTTGGCCAGCGTGAAACAGCCCTAAAATAATAATAATAAATAAATTTCATTTATTCTTAAATTTTCAAAACGTAAGAAAGTTCGCGATTCCTCGCCTGAGTAAAAACGCGTTACGAAATTAATTCGAGCTCCTCGCACGCAGCAGCTGCCCTTTAGTATAGAATTTCATTAATATTACCGGTTTTTAAAATAATGCGGGTACAAGAACGGTTAGCCATAATGACGTACGGTACGGACACACGTGTCCAAGGAAACGCTTCCTATGGCCACCTGAGTGCCACACTTCATGCACTTTCTCACGGCCAGACGTAAAATAGACCAACGCGTTAAAACACAGCAAGGGAAAAACCAGTAATAGCACTTAGCTGTCCCCGATAGAGTGGTTTGTGTATGTTTCAACAGTTAAAAGCTCTTTGAGCGTGTAATGAGCTGAGTACCTATAAAATTAGCAGCGAAAAGCTAAATTACTTATTTACTTATTACCCTTTCACGTATTTACTAATAATACAAAATATCTGCATATTTAATCGACGCATCATTTGAATACTAGGGCCAACTATCTTTATTTCCTTCGAAAGATAAACACATTCCATTTTTTAATTCATGCGGTTTTTCATATATAACTTATAACTTATATTCAGTTTTTATATATAACTTATAACGACGCTAACAGTAAATGCTGCCAATTGTTCGTTTGTTTGTCACGCATCAAAAATGACTAGTACCAGCAATACGGATGGGTAATGCCAAGGATTTTATTTAATCTCAGGGATACGAATATAAGTAGCAGAATAACACTCAGTAAATTTTAACATGTACCTATGTGGGAGAACCGAACCGAGGAGCAAAGTTTGCATTAATACGAGTATAGTAAATAGCTACGCACAAGCCTAGCGAAACGTGCCAATTTTTGGATTCAATAACAGCATTTGCATCACCTGAGTAAAACCACTGTTTGCCATCGTGTGCGAGCATCTGTCATTTTCCGATGCAATGTCCCTTGAACTTGTGCAATATAAAAAGTGCAAAGCAAGAATACGATGTTGATGGATTAGTCCATCATGTAAGGTTAAAAAGTCTCCCAGAATCCAATGAAAATGCGCGACTGCTTTGAGTTTTAATCTCTTAAACTTCGTGGTTAGTTTTGATTTAGCCACGTCGGAGCAGTACGCGATTCAGATCCAGTACTGTGAACCTATTGATCACAGAAACATGTTTAACAGAGAAGATGATCGATTAGTCTGTTGTAGATTCAGGATCATTCGGTAGGAACTGCTTTGTCTTCAATCATTTTATGAAAGGAGATGCAGGTCATCCTCAGTAAATCTTTGGCAGTTGGCACTGGAACTCCCTGAACCTTGAATAAAATTGTATTTATTATTTTAAACTTAAACTTGGAATACATGTAATTTATGAACTTGAATAATAAATAGCGCATTAATATAGAGCTTAATTTGTTAAAGTATGCGTACACGAGCGTAGACGATGGCCTTAGATCTTTATTTTTATACTAATGTAACGTGCTTTAACCCACCCGCAGAAACCCCATTATTATCTATACTAATAAGAGGAAAGATTTGATTATTTATTTCATTGAATAGGCTCCGAAACTACTGGAGCGATTTGAAAAATTATTTCATCATTAGGTACACTCCTACATTATTCCGGGCGCACAAAAGTTAAAGAATTTTCTAAAAAAAGTTATGTAGCTAATGTATTGTGTTATTTTTGACAAATTTTTGCATCTCAAAGATTATAGGGGTTGAAATAGTAGGTTATGCTTAATAAATAAAGGTCTACAAGATTCTCTGCGTTTTATGCTAAATATGGCCCGAATACACTTTTGCTATGCAACGAAAGCTTTCTGAGCATCCGTTTAGTTTCCCCATATTATAACGACATAATTATCTCTAAACAGAGCAAACATTGCTATGGTAAACAGTCAGTGCTGTTTCATTATTAGAGAGAGTCTTTATATCTATTTGTTTATTCCAGTTTATAAACTAGAAATTTTGTGTCAAATACTTGCTAAATGTAATTTTTATTGTGACTTATGAAGATTTTATGCCAAACATTATTTTTTTATGTAGTTGGCATCATGAGTTCGTTTTTTTTTTGTAATGATTTTTAGATTATTATCATTTACCCATCTAAGGTACGTCATTTATGGATTTATTCCCTACATTTATAATAGTTTATTTTTTCGTCAATATTGTGCTATTATCAGCAAACATTATTGTGTACTGGTCAGTAGCGTTTGGTAACTCATTTATATAAATTATAAATAGTATGGGACCCAGAACACTGCCTGGTGGCACACCATAACTTATTAAGGAATATAAAGATCATCGCTTACGTCCCCTCAGATAACTTTAGAAACAAGAGTATGCAGGACCTCATAGACGAATTCTAGTTTATGTAGGATAAGGTCGTGGCAAAGCAAGCTTAACTCATGTGTAATATGAAGGCTACATACTAATATTTTTTTAAGATTTATCGTGTCTATAATTTTTTTTAACAATCTCAAAACATGCTAGTGTAGTCTATGTTCTACTTATAAATCCAATTTGTTGTTCGCATCAAATCTTGTTTTTTTTAAACTTAGTTAATTTTTGGCTCTATTCCAATTCAAAATTTCAATTTTTGGTACTAGAGTAATGGGTCAATAGTTCCCAGTATGAGCTCTACCTCTAGAACCCTTTTTGAAAAGAGGTTTGACCACAGACAGTTTTAGAGCTTCAGGTAAAACACCGTTTTCTAGGGAAAAGTTGATTACGTGTGTAAGAGGCTCTAGGTTATGACCAGCATTTTGTTTGAGTAGCTTGGTTGTTATATCGTCATTAATAGCCTGCAGAGTTTGTACTACGTTTACTCATTATTATTTTAGGTATTTCTAAACAAGTCACAGTTTCAATGTAAATTGAGTTAACTATTCTACTTTTACTAATATTGTGCCAACCTGTGTAGAAATTTCGTTGTTTCCAATGTTTATATGTGCCTATTAAAATAGGTTGCTTTGTCAGCACCTCCACTATTTCTTTTATCTTATTTTTTGTTGATTTTTCTTTCAGTCGGTCATTAATTATATTCTAGCCCCTTATATCTAGGTAAATCAAAATAAATAAATACCGTTTTTTCAGAAACCCGCCGTATAATGATTTTAAAGATTAACGATTACCATACATCACTCAACTATGATGAAACTGGGGACTTATTTCGCAGAATATTCTAAAATAGCATATCCAACACTTAACATATACCTACCTAGTAACTAAAACCTCAACAAACCTTTTCGCTCTTTTAGTCGAAGCAGTAGTTGGATTTTTGTATTAATTCAAAAGATAATGTTTCTTTTTTGTATTATTAAAGAACGAGCATAACAAGGCGATGGTAGGTTGAGGAACCATGAGGAACTCTGGTTCCTTAAAAGTAACTGGATCATCCGGAAAACCAATAGGTGTTTTATATAGGTGGGTGGAAAGGCAAGAGACAACTTCAGGAGTGTCTCTAGACAAACATATCGCCATGACAAAAAACAGTATTCAAGGCTTTTAACTTCATTAAAATGGAAAGTAGCCGAAATATTAATAGTCTTAAACTAAAAATAACCGAGGGTTTATGGTCAACGGGACATCTCTGACCATTTATGTCTAGTAGAAAACTTGCCCCACCTTCTAAACAATAATTTTTTTTGCAGTTCAACATGCGGTAGATAAATAACAAAATAACAAACCCCAACACTTTCATTGCAGATGCCGCTCATCTCCATGTTCCCGGTAGTAGAGCTGCGGGGCGCGGGGCAGAGGGGCGGCGATAAAGTACTAACAATAAATTTTAATATGAAATAATCACGGTACATAATTTTACTAGTCTTAGGTTATTATAATGGCATGAATACCTTTCAGGGAAGATATCTTTAAGAGGATATATACAGGATGTTTAATACGTGGAACGACATGTGATTATTTTTGAAGTGTTGTGGGGTTCATGCGCTCTTATCTCCATTAGACCAGAGCCAATGTTACCTAAATAAAGTACCAATGATGCTGATTACTTTAAGGCACCCAAAATATTAATTTCTATGAAAATATTTCATCTTTTTCGTGCTTCAAACTGCATGTGCTGTAAAATAGGTAAGTACACATTTTCAGAGAATGTTGGCATTTGTCAGCCGTGTGGTGCCGGCATAGAATTTCACCACCCCAACACTTCCCGTGGGTGTCGTAAGAGGCGACTAAGGGAGACACACCGGGGGGCGGGCAACAGCGCCCTCTGCAGAACAACTACACCGAACTGCGATCTCCAACCCGCATGCCCAGCTTGGAGATTATGGGCAATAACCCCCAAATTATAAATAATGCCATCTATGGCGCTCATTAGTGGAGGCCTATGTCCAGCAGTGGACTATCATAGGCTGGTGATGATGATGATGATATTGGCATCTGTGGTTTTTAATTTGCAAATCAATGAAAAGCAAGTCGGGGAGATTTTGGTGATCACAAAAAGGAATTCAAATAAATTCATAAAGTAAAAGAAACTTTCATCTCTTAGATGAAAATTTACTTTTTTTTACTTAACGTAAATACTAGTTCTAATTTGGTTATTTAATTATAATTTTCTTTGTTAATAAAGGTTTTACCCATAACCTATTTTAATTTAGGATGATACAACCATACCATTATCAGATAAATAGAAAAAAATCAACAAAAATTACCCTCACATATGCACTTAAAAATTAAATCAAGGGTGCTCGATGGCGAACCCACGATGCACATTCGTTCTGACACTCTGCTAGACTGAAATCATTGAAATAGCGCGCTTGCGTTCTCCTTTTGTATTATCATGTGACAACCATCACCAACTGACCCCAGTTTTCTACATTTCCCCTCAATTTTCTACATTTCTCTTGTACATTACGATGTTAGTTTTTTGGAAGGAGGATAATGTTATTCCCGTTTTGTAAGTTCAATTACGAAATAAGAGTATGTCTGTTGAAATAAGAGAACCTGTCGTCAACTCGTCAAAAATATTTTATAACGATTTGCATACTGTCACGCGTCGTACTTGACCAATGAATATAACTATGAATCAAGAATGGTGTAACAGCAACTCTATGTATGTTACTAATGCGGTCAAAGTCCCAGGACGTTTATTACCATTGTACCTAAGTAACTAAAATGGCCTCGGTAAATTAGCTAAAGGTACGATGGTGAACCTGTTATTTTCAAAGCTTCAAATGACATGTTATGTTAGATAATTATGTGTAGTGGGGTTTGTGGGGTCGGCTTATCTAATGTTTAATCTGCCTAGCTACACTTAGTTGACATACGTTTTCATGATCGTTTTGGATTGTTATTTTGAAAAATGTGTTCGTTACAGCGTTCTTTAAATTCAGTTTGGTCACTTGGAGCCAAAACCAGCATAGTATACTTTGTTAAACCTAGCAACCTAGCAACGAATGAACCGGTAAGTTAAGATTGTCAAGTCTACCAAATATTTTTGTACATTTATAGCCCTTATGCCAACCTGCAGGGTTCAGTGGAAATGCACTCTAACATTGTTGCTAACATCCATCATCACTAGGGAATCCAATCACGCAAACGCGGGCACATAGTTAAAATATCAAATGTCCTGTGTATGAGTTTCATTAAATGCGTTTTTTTTTTGCCAAACCATTACTATGCTGAAAAAATATGGACATCAAAGGTCAATATAACACAGGCGTCTTTCTGAATACATATTCATTCCTATGACAATCGAGTAAACCACTTTCTTTCATTTCTTTGAACCTATAATTTTGACTACTTAAATATACATCGCAGGCGCTGGACAAAAGTGCAAACTAAAAATCAAAAACTCATAGTGTACTATACTACTACTTAGTACAACATTAAGAAAAGGTCTAATTCTTAAATTAAACAGGGAGATGGAATAAAGTGATTTGATTTCTGTCGCTTCGATATGTAGACCTAGGTATTAGTAAAAAGGCGACGAAAAAACCTTTAGCCTTTTAATTCTTATTTTTCGAGTTTGAGGAAAGCGTTTTAACCTTTTAGCTAATGTAAAATTTTATAGTAAGCCTTTTTGCACGGCAGGTTGATTGGTGACCATTTGTTTGAATTTATTTAGGTAGGTACTGATAAAAAATTACCACTTGAAAAGATAGCATTAATTTTGTGTTGAATAGTCACAGCCAGTTTGTGTTTATTTCTTGAATTTAAGTGTTTATAACTTATATACGAAAGAACCGATTTCTATTTCTATGAGTTTAGGTAAAAACAGTCTTCATAAATATTTGACATGGCTCTGTTCTTTATTAATTTGCGTATGAAAACTGGCAAGTAAAAATGGTTGATTTTTATTTTTTCTTGCATGCAGAATAAGTTGTTAAACAAAAATAGATTAGAGCGAGATATATTTACAGTAAATTTAGTTTAATCGAATTGAAATCCGTATTTTATACGAGAGTTTCCATAGGCGTTCGACAGAAAGTGGTCAATCTAGTTAAGCTACGACTTTAAATCCCCGACATTTCTACTCATGAACGTAGCTAATATGAAAATCTTATTTTTATTTTCACTCTGGCAAACCCCACTCATCCGCGGATTGATAACCACGATTCCGCAAGCTTGGCGGGATTGAGATTTTGATGCGGGATTGGATTATCTAATCCCCACTATCAGCAGATTCTTTCTCTGGCCAAAGTAATTAAATAGTCTAACCACTCGATTTTCAGTAGCTGAAGGAGTACCGTTTTAATGATACAACTCTTTCTTACATGATTACTAACTTTGGTGGACGTCAAACTGTGATAAGTGGCTCGGTGGGGGCGAATTGCACCAGTTACCATTGCCACCCTTGGATCTCCACCCATAACGTGCTACAGTGAGTTCATTTAAACAGCCAAAGCAAAACTGACTTGCTATGGTCAATCAATACAGGTGGTTAGTGTAGAGTTCATAAAAAAAGTAAACTACAGTTCTGGCATTAGTATTTTGGGTGGTAATTTGTCATTAGGAAGGTGTTTTAAGTGGAACGCAAACGTTGCGTTTTTGTGAATGTGCTACTACTGATAAGTAAGTTTAGCTCTAATTAATATCTGTCTTTAAAAATGATATCTGATAAAAAGAAAATCAAAAATATCTGTAAGTATAAAATAAATGTGCTGCTCGTTTGTCGCGATAAAACTCCAGAACTGTAGACCGATTTGGCTAACGTTGGTTTTGAAATATTTATGAAAGTTCAGGAGAAGCAAACGGTGAGAAAAATTGACAGAGCAAAATTAAGAAACATCAAAACTTTGTCTAAATGTAGGTACACCGGGTCAGCTAGTCCGAAATAAAATTTATTTCTAAAATAGATATTAGATGATTCTAAAATTGGATGGACCTTATATCTTTATGGCACTGCGCTTGGCCCGTTAGGAAATAGAGCCGGCTATATGTTGATTCTATCTATGTTTGTAGATAGCTAGAGCTTGGGCAGGGTTGTGGAGAGAATGTTGCGGTTAGGCCGCTCTTTCTTGGGCAATTAAGCTTTACCGTTGCGAACGCTACTATCACCGTGGCCCCATCGATATGGGTAGACTTTAGCATTGTAGGTACATAAGCAGTTCATCTAGAGATGCTGAGGCTGCATGTCTTTTAATGGAATGTTTTAGTTCTATAATGATGATGACAGATGACTGGAAAGCTCGGGAACCGTTGCCTTACTTCATAGTCGTTAGAAACGAAGGTATCTATAAAATTGTATCACATCAATCTGTGTCAGAGACAAGAAAAGAGTTGGTGATTAAAATAACACGTTCATGCCCCAAGACGCACATGTTTTTGCGGGTCCTGAAGGCGGCAGTCCGCTCATGCGGGTCGCACCACTGCTACTGGGAAAGGAATGCGTTAAGGCCTTTTCAGGAATTCCCCTGAGTCCTTAACTCTTTATTGTCCAGTCTCACCTTAATCGGTTTACCCTCAAATTTTGATAGCTATCTGGTTCAGGTAATAATGTTTCTATATGGTATACAACTTGCGTTCCTTCATACTGGATGGAGGAATGGTACTAACTAGGAAGAATCAAGGCCACGGCAAAGTTTTGCTAAGTTTAGGCAAAATTTTCATTATGAAAATAAAAATTTGCCACAATATACTTTCTAATTATTATGGAATAGGCAAATTTGTCTTGTGAGCTTATATTTGTGGACGAGTAGATAAGACAGGTCTATGAGTCATGTTTATAGTAGGTACACGACCTGTACCGGCCAATATTTTTTATAGGTTCTTTATACGATGAACATAGGCTTACTATGTTGAACAAATTACTTTATCAAACACAGGTATTAAACTTCGTAAATAACTGAACAGGAAATAGAGTAAAGCAACTTACGTCTTGCTGGGAAAAAAAATCATCTTGGGCGTCCTCGCTTGCACACCCCATATCTTGAAGGAGAGGCGTAACATGGCGCTCCCAGTCATCCATATTATCTTCTAATTAAACTACTTGAAACCCTAATATCACAGCCCACTAACTGAACCGACCAGTCATTTCAACATCATTCACAAATATTCCGCACTCCGACAAAATTGCAAGACCGTACTCCTCATTTCGCGCCAAAAACTTCTTATACTTTTCCGATTGCTACTGTTAGTGGCGGGAAATGGACGAGATCGTACGCGACACTCGGCTGTCACAAGACAGAGCGAAAGAGAAAAAAAAACAGCTGTTTTGTCCGCGGGCGTATCACGTGCCCGCTGTTACCGGCGCGCATTCAAAAAACGCACTAGAAGAAAAGTCAGTGACAGCAGCGAGTGCGAAGTCAGTGTGGCAAGGCGCGGGTTCCCGGCCGCCCGTCGACGCGACCGGAACAGGAGTGCGTGCCGGCCCGCGAGCTCGTACGCCCTCTGCGTCGCGCCGCCTCGCAGCCCTCTCCCTCCCGCCACATGATCCTCTATCGCACTGTCCCCCTTCCTCGGAGGAGCGTCGTCCGCCTCCCATGGGCGGCCGCGATTTCCCGCGTCGCCTGTCCGTGGCCGCAACATGGCCGTATCTCTTCAGACCTCCACTTACCACAGCGTCTCTTCACCAACAACATCGAAGAAACATGCCTTATCAAGTTATCATTGATTTTAGAAACTAACAAAAAAATATTAAAGTTTTCAGTAACTTAGTACCTACTTTGGCCGGAACTTTCAGTTAAGTCCCCTATTCGAGCTCTCAAAACTTTCACGCGGGACGCAGTTTGATTTTTAATTAAAATGAATACTTAGATGATACATAAATAAGTAATAATTAGGCGTGTAAATTATTTTAGCAATAACTTAGGAAAATGTTTTCCTTTGTGTAGAGTTGAATAGGTCAGTAATTGCCAAAAATTACCTACCCAGATATTTTCTTAAAACTTTGAACAAACAAACTACATATTAACAAATTATTAGACATACCGTACAATAGTACAGTCAGTCTAATAAATAACTAAACATCCCGTTATTTGTTGAGAAAATTTTCTTTCTATGCAACGATGCTTGTTTCCTTCGGTTCGGGAACTGGAAAATAAACAAGTGACAAGCAGGATGGAATCAGATGCAATAATGACCAACTATCGTCTTCCTCACTCAAAGACCTTTTTGGTATTCGTTCGCTAACCAGACCAAACAGCAGCGAAAGAAAGCCTTCGCGGTACATACAAAAAACTCGACGCGATGAGATGTGAAACTCAGGAAAAGTTTAGCTAACATGGTAGTAAATACCGCGTAGTACGTCTGAATACGCCATAATTTGCTTATTTACTGTTCGAAAAGCACAGCCTATGTGTTTCTTTTCTTTAAAAGGGCGATAAGGCATATTTAATCTAGCAGTCCGCCTGGCTTCGCGCGGATATTTACCAAAAATTTCTAAAATTATACATTGTTACATACACACTTTGGAGTATTGAAATTTTCATACAGATCTTAGAAATAATTCAACAGCCTATGCCTATCAGGGATAATAATAGTGTGTAATAGTAAAATAATTTTTCAAATCGGTCCAGTAGTTTCGGAGCCTATTCAATCAAATCTTTTCTCTTGATAATATGTATTAGTAAAGATTAATTTCAAAGTAATTTTTGAACGAATACCGTACCGGTTACCCGCAGCCATGAGTTTTAATCTTTTGCGAATTCGCAACCTTTTGTGTCCGTCTCTAAGTCGGTTAGTTGCCTAATTATAAAATATTAAATTATCTTAAATACAATATTAAATTTCATAACAAATTATATAATATTAAATTATCTTACAGATCATTTAATTATTACAAAAGTTCTCAGATGTACTCTGTTTAAATTTTAGTGATGGTCAATTTAATTTTAATTGTATAAAATGTAAAACCCATTTTGGCTGTTCATTATAAGTTTTTTTAATATTTAAACCTAAGAGCTGTGGCTAAGGATGTGATCATAAATAAATAAGTTCAGAATTTCAGTCACACACCAAATAGATAATTAATTATTCTGGCCACTATTAAAGTGCAAAATGAGTAGGTAGGTGGGTTCGTATAACATAGTTAAACACTTACGGCAAGCAAAGTTGCTGAAGACCTTACAAGCGGCCAATTAAAAGTTAAATGTCTAATTCTTGTTAGACGAGGAAAGTCCGCAACTATGAGGGTACGTAGGTATAGACTACAACTACTAAATTTAAAGTTCTTCATTGTTGTGAGTGAGGAGGTTGCGTTAGTAGGTAATTCGGTATAGGTATAGGTAGGTAGATCTAGGCAGAATCCAGAATGCCGGTGAGTACGGTTTGGCTAAAGGGACATAATATTAGGGACAAATATTTTTGTAAATTTAGAAATTATAACTATAACTATCTACAGTCCTAGGTGAGTATATTTTTTTAATATTTTGTGTAACTAACTCACGAAAAATTCTTCGGTTCAGCATAGCTTGCTACGAAATGTAGAAATTTCGAATCTGGCAACGAAGCGTAGCAACAATTTAGCTTGCTACGAAGCGTAGCAGCACCGTAGCAGCACTGTAGCTTCTTATGAAGCTTAGCAGCAACGAAGCAACAATGTACCTTGCTATGAAGCTTAGCAACACCTTAGATTGCAACCGTAGGGTTCTGTGGCATCCTAAAAGCCTGGCTTACAGAATCCTGCTGAACACCTGCTTCGAGGAATCCATCAAGCTATGGAAAAAATCCTCGGGCATGCTTCACGCAAAATCACTGTTAAAAGCCTTCGACAAACGGTACACCAACCAAATCCTAGCGCTAAACAGGAACAATCTTCGCATCATAACAAGAGCCCTAACTGGACATTGTCGCCTTAACAAACACAATGTTCAAATTGGGGCTAAGTGACACGAAATCCTACAGATTTTGTGAGGAAGAAACGCCTCTCCATCAGCTAGGAGAATGTGGTGCACTGATGCAAAAACGTAGCACGTGTCTGGGTAGGCACCTGCTTAGCCCAGACGAACTACGAGATATCACCCCGAGGGATATCCTACAGTTCTTAGCAACTGCAAGGATAAGTGGCGAACTGTAGCGCCGCGGCCTCGGAGGTGAAACGTTAAAGTGGCGATCACAATAGGCCAATCATGGCTGCAGCGATACAAAAGCCACCCAAAGAAAAAAAAACCCGTAGGGTATTTTTAATATTTTTTCGTAGTATAATCCTGTAAAAATAATAGTGCTGGAAAATTCACATCTAGCCCCAAGCTAAAAATAGCTATATACTTAGACATTTTTTACTATACATAGAAAACGACCAGAACACCCGGAACAATATGTGTAGATCGTACAAATATTTATCCCGTGACGGGAATCGAAAACGCAACCTACTGCGCCGTTGGCGGATTTTTACCCGCCGCGCTAAGGAGGTCGTCGAACATTTATAATAATTAATAGAACCGTAGCTTGCTTATGAGCAAAGCAGTGGTCTTAGTGAAAACTGTTAATCCTGGTGCATCATAGTTTGTAATATTATGGCGGCTTAAGTAACTACTGTAAAATGTAATTGTAATAGTTATCTTCATGGCGACGATTTTCGGAGTCGTACGGGGGTAAGCAATGCTATAAATATGGCATATTTATTTATTTATTGGAAAACGCATATGCATATAAGTATAAAAATCTGTTATGTTTATTTACATAATCCAAAAATAAGAATACATACATCATGTTTTCCTGAAACGCCCATAGTTTAAAGAGAATATTTTCTCTAACGATTAGTACAACAGCACTCACGGTTACGGATTAACTTGGAGCCCGAAAATTTCCAAAGTAGATAGGACGCCCCCAAGCTACATTGTCGCTTTGCGTCGCCTCTTCCACAATTCCACTATGACTGACCGACTGCTCCCATCAGTTTTCTTACGAGGACCTAAGTATGTATATACAACTAGCGATCCGCCCCGGCTTTGCACGAGTATTTAACTAAAATTTATGTTTTCATACGAACCCCTAATTTTTTTAAATGTTCTATAGCCTATATTCATCACGAAAAATTAAGGATAGTTATGGTGAAAGAATTTTTCAAATCGGTCCAGTAGTTTCGGAGCCTATTCAATTCAAACAAACAATCAAATCTTTCCTCTTTATAATATTAGTATAGATCCCTAATCGATGTCCCTGAATTTATTCAGGAATTTATCCAGCTATACTACATTTTCAAAAATTAACGGATCTGTTTTAAAACTTTACTAATGTAACCCAAGATGTAGGTATAATAATTATATGTGTGTGTGTGTGTGTGTGTGTGTGTGTGTAATATTTATAATTTTTAAATGTTTCTTTAGTACCTACCAGTGCAAAGCCGGGGCGAACTGCTGGTATACAAAAAAGTAGGTAGTGAGTGTGATCATTATTATGTAGCTAACTCAAAAAAATTTCAAAATATTATAATTGATTGAAGAGTAAGGACAATTGTAATTATTATAAGAATTTAAGAGCAAAACAATATTGTGCTTTTAAATCCAGATGACGTGATTCGTGATTCGTATCCTTCTCGTTTAGGGCTGAGACCAAACAAGCGCAATTTCGTGAGTCGCGTAAAAATAGTCGGTGAATAAAACTCGGTCGTTACAGATGTTGCTGTGTTTCTCTTAAATCCGTAATGAATTCGGGAAACTGTTTTATTTAAGTAAATTCTGTAATCTGTAACTGATTGTTTTGCTCATAAAATTTAGAAAAACATGCAGTTATCTAAAATATTGCATTATATATACAACTGCATGTTTTTCTAAATGCTAAAAAATTTTACTAATGAAAATTAGTAAAGTTAGTGCAAGGTTTTCATGGCATGTTGCATACCGTTAGAAAGGAGATAGACTAGAATTTTTTTCAAAAGAATTCGAAAAACTTACAAACGTTTAATTTTTTTATAATTTTGTTCAAATTTAGCATCTTTAGAAACTTTGTAAGTCAATAAATAAAAAGTAACTATTACTAACGAGTAATTATTGTTTCGATAAAACCGAAGAACAATACAAATTAAAATAAATCACATCTATCACAAATTTGTAACTTACAAAATAGGTTCGTAGTCAACCCGCTTACATCCATAATGAAGCTAACACCGTGTTTAAAAGTGCATAACAAAAATTACACTAACTATAGATTAAGTATTTTATTGTGAAGCACACCTACTTCTGACTATAAAGCCCAGTATTAAACTGATCTGATACAAACACGAGTCTGAATCAATTGGGAAGTTTGTCCCACCCTATGAGTGGTCATTCTAGACCTCAGGGCTATTCTTTCACTCGTAATCTAATTGCTTTGACACTGCTGAGATTTCGCTCAGATGTTTTAAATCTCGCTCTCTCTGAATTCGTCAGCATCGAAAGTACATAAAACTAACTAAATATTAAAAAGCGAGCTGACCAAGCCGTGTTTTATTCGTCCCAACCTGCATGCCCAGCCGGCACATGGGAAATTTGGCATTACACCCAAGAGTCTTTAGTACGTAGATGGCATTTTTTTTTATCACAAATAAATTAATAAGCGAAAATTTACCAGAAAATATCAGTTAGTACTGTCAGTTAGTAGTTATTCTGTATGAATAACAGAATAACTACTAAATACAGAATATACAGATGATCCAAATGTATCAACACATTGGGATCGGTCAGTATGGAAGTCTAAACTATGTAGTTTCAAACTTTTTCATACCAACCGATCTAAAGTGTCACTCTTTA
This sequence comes from Eupithecia pulchellata, assembly GCA_963931895.1. NCBI lineage: Eukaryota > Metazoa > Arthropoda > Insecta > Lepidoptera > Geometridae > Eupithecia > Eupithecia pulchellata. The sequence continues at coordinate 2,113,511 of OZ007520.1, read as the reverse complement.
TAGTTGAAAGAGAGAAGAGTTGTATATTCTATCGAAAAGGAAGTGGTTATTTCTAAAACTTACAAAAATTTATTGTATATGTAAAAAATGCATTTATTCATTCTAGATACCATGTTTCATGGTAAACAATCGATTTATATACATAAATATGTTAAGTTTTATTTTTCAAAAAGTCTGGTTTCAGTTCTTTTTGAATGAAGTTAAGTACTAAAATCGATGACATGGTTCCCTAAAATTTATTTACGTACCTATATCTTATAGTTTCTGACTTTCCCTTCCCATACTGACCGATCTAAATTTGGCACTTTATAGTACTTTAAAGTTATTCTGTATTCTATTAGTTATTATACAATTTTCAGTCATTGAAAAAAAATCGGTTAGACATGTCGTGAAATATCGAAAAGTTTAAAAGTTTTTACAGTATTGGCATTTTCCACTTGCGCTGCGCTCCGCTGCTGACCCCCAATATTTTTTTTTTACTTTTATGTAGCCGTGCTGGGCGGCCGTGTACACAGCGCCAGCAGCGCTCCATAGTGTTGAGTTCGGATAATATTAAGATCATCGTCTGTTATTGGCGCAAGATTATGGTTTTTAAATTTATCTGCGGATAATTATTTCTAAAAACTACAAAAAAAAATATCATGGTAACGCGAAACGAAACAATAAAATGCATACGCTTTCAAAATATACCCTACCGCAATTTTTTTCAAGTATAGGTACCTACCTATTATACTATACCTATTGAATTTTAAAAGTATCGGTATACTTCACCTACATAGTAAAATGTTGGAGTCATTTTCCTAAACTTGAATGTTTACTTACACGTATCACACGCATCTCTATGTTTTTCCTGTAAAATCTAGATCCTTATTTACACAGTAGGTATGTTACCTACAAATCAAAAAGTCGAAATGATGCGTGGTTACCTACACAAGTACCTACTGACTGCGCCTTGAACGAACTTGGTATGGATATTGAAACCCATAATTATTAAAGTTTTGCTATTTTCAGTCAAATTTCACAGGCCAAATTTTATTAAGCAATTTATTACCGTTCGAGAAACAGACAGCCAAAACCAAAAGCAGACAAAAATATCAAGTGTTATTTAATTTTTTTTTTGATGGTGCTTCTAAAGCATACATGAATTAATTTTAAAATTTAACGCGCGTTATGGACAGCTCACGAATTCTAGCTATTCTTTTTTATTACCCAGAAGGAGGGCTGTATTAACTTTAACTCTTCTTGGTAGGTACATAAGTGCTTATTTTAATCGCAAAAATAAATTAAAATATATTATTGTCAAAATATATTTATTAATGATCATTGATCACACTGTAGTTGACATTTTTGTTCCTAAATCGAGCCAGTTTACTAGAACTCTAAAATAACTTAACTTAAGTTCCTAATAATTAAGTACTTTCACAATTTTAAACATACAATTATTGTATGTTTAAGATTGTGAAAGTACCTAATTAATAATTAGGTAATAGGTTTATGCTTAAAATAATTGTTGTTAAATTAATATTTTCAGTTGTTTGCTCTACATGTTCTACTCATTCATATGGATTCTCTGTATGCACATAAGTTGTAAAATAATCAAGCTATAGATCTAAAACATTTAAATTTATTGTATTTTGTGATTATTTTATGTTTTGTGCATCTCAATAAACAAAAATAAAAATAAAATAACATATTACAAGCTTGATATATTATGTAATTTCTTATGGATTATCCATAGATTAGTTCCCTCACTAGTAGTGAGGGAACTAATTCTAGGCGTTATAGGTACATTATGTATGACTCGAACTTAAGTTCGAGCACATTCAAGCTATTGTTTCCAAAGCCAAGGCATTATGCTTTGTTATGAGGAGTGCATCCTGCTTTCAACATGCACGACATAGGTAGGTATAAGATCCTTTAGCACATTAATTTAGTTACGAAGCCATCTTGAATACTCGTACCTACGCATCTCAAATTTGGAAACCAATGATACATTATATATTTACGACTAGCAGTCCTAAATATATAAGCTTCGCACGGGTATTTAACAAAAAATATATTTTCTTGCGGAACCCTTTTTTTATATTCTATAGGTAGCCCATGGATTTATGAAAAGTATTTATAGTTTCATGAGGTAGCCTATGTTCATCACGGAAAATTTAGGATTCTAATGGTGAAAGAGTTTTTCAAATCGGTCCAGTAGCTACTTTCAGAGCATATTCAATTCAAACAAACAAACAATCAAATCTTTCCTCATTATAATATTAGTATAGATATACCTAGATATAGAGACATGTAATGAGAGTACAAAACGTAACAAATTCATATTTGGAACAACAATAAGGCCGTATACAGAAAGAAAGCTGGAAACTTATAAGCGCTTACCGGGCGCTTGACAGTTGGAACCTTTCTCTGAGATTTGCGCTCTATTACCTTCCTATTTGATAAAGCTATTATGCGAACAACTTGTGCAGTTTTCACATATTTTATTTCACATTTACTAGAAATCAATAAGTAGGTACCTATTAAATCATTTTTTAGTAAAACATATTTGCTCACCCATATTATGTAGATAGGTAGGTACCTACCTACCTACACTGTGGTGTGGAAAGTTTCTCTCCGTCCCCAAAAATAGGGTTTTGCCATACCTACTAACTACGTATGCATATCGGTACTCGCCGTGGATGTATTAAAATACTCATCGGACCAAAATTCGGTTGCGCGCGTAAAGGTGGGTGTGGAAAAGCGGCACGTCGCGTCTCCTAATTTTTCTTCATGAATTAAATGGCAGTGCTTGCCTATCAAAGGGCGAAGAGATTTCAATTCAAAGAAAGTGACTGACACGGCCTAAAAAAATAGTCATTGTCATTAACGAAAAATTACTTTCCAACTTGTTTTATTTCTTGTAGAACGCAGACAGTAAATACAGGAAACCAGGAAGCCTCCAAAATATTTGGATTTCGCGCCATCTTAATGCATTTTAAATTTGTACGTAGAACGAAACGTAAAGTAACCAGCACGCTGTGTGTCAAGGCACAATCAAGGCTGGCTTTCTAGTTATCATCTAGTTATCTACTAGAGTTAACTCTTTGTTTATTTACCATTTTTCTCTATTTTTTATACTGCTGTACGTAACATACCAGGCCAAGGGACGCACAAAAAGCTGTTCGTAATCTTTGGGTTCGAAATAGTTGACAAAATAAAACTTGACATTGACATTTGTAATTTAGCTTTTAGGAGCTGTCAAAAAAGTTAAGTCCTTTGGTTGGCCTTCTTTGGTTTGGTTTTGGTTTGTATTTGTAGTTTTACAAAAGTTTTGCAAAGTTGATAGCGTTCGAAAAAACTTAAATGGCTCCTCCAGCTGAACTAAGTTATGATGAAATACTCAAGTTTATGCTCAAGCACAACGGCAAAGTCACAAACCATGAATTGGTAAAACATTTTAAAGTTTTTCTTATGAATCCGGATATGAGAGGTGAGTTTAATTTTGGTATTTATCACTACGATTTCTCTGGATTTTATCTACTTATACCTATTTTATGCGTGATTTTAATAATGTATCCCTTCGTTAGATGAAGCAAGAAGCACCTTCAAAAAGCACGTCAATACATTGGCTATAATAAAGAATCAGAATAATGAGAAATGGTTGATATTGAAAAAAAAGTACATGACAGCAAACAGTAAACAAGAAGAAACAATTGAAAGTAAAGCAGAGACGCCCGAAGCAAATGCTCTAGAAAAGCCATTGCAGTCATCATCTGAGTCACAGCCTCCCCCTCGACCACCATTGCCATTGCAACTCAACCAAGACTTAAGTATTTTAAATAACCTCATTGAACAAAACAGTCCGATCACTCCGGTAGCCCCTGATAGTGGTATGACACTCAGCTTTTCTAAAGAAACCCTGTTATGGCTTCAAGATGATGAAGTTCCACCAAAAGTACATCCCAGAAAAAAATCTTTGGATAAGAGAACAAGCATTCCATCTACACCTCTGTCTTCAAAGACAAATCAAGATATTATATTCCAGCAAGAAAGATCTCTGCCACCGCTAACCACCTCACAAAGTGACACAATGTTGGTAGATAGTGAACAAACCATGTCAGTAAAGGAGAGGAAACAGATGTTCAACAGGATGGCATCGGAGAGTGATGTTTTGAAGTCTAATAAACCAAATACTAGCTTTGGTTCACAGGTATGTCTCAAATATTTCTATTATTTCTGCAGCCTATAAAATACCTGTTTTATTAAAGCTTGCTCAGTAATAACTCCATGCTTGAAAGATATTAGGTAAGTCAAAGGAGGATCAATTCCCGCCTCAGGACAAATGTTTTACGATCTGCAGATATCTTTGTTCAGGGTGTTCTGGTGGTTTTCTATGTAAAATAAAAATATTCTATTTAATATTATGTATATCAGCCATCTAGTATGCATAACACATGCTCTGCTTAGCTTGGGGCTAGATGATGTTGTGTGGATTGTCCAGCATTATTTATTTATATTAATGCCATAGAAAAGCATTATCATAAGTCAATACCGTAATAATTCCTACCTCATCTGACCAGACATGTCAAATGGTTTGTTGGAACTGAATAGGCTCCGTAAGTACTGGACCAATCACCGTTAGATTCCTACATTATTGCAGATGGACATAGACTATTCAATAATGTAACCCAAGATCTGTAAAAATGTATAATTTTTGTTGAGTATCCATCCAAAGGCAGGGTCAACTGCTAATATCTCACAATTTTAGAGAATGATACTAATTAAAGAAGATTTTTTATCATAATCATAGTTTATTTCAGTTCAGTAGCATGTAACACTAAGGCTTTAACCTCACTGCGATACATATTTTGATATTTTTGATATTGATAACTTGCCTAGCGCAAACACAACTGCAATAGTATGATATATCATTTAGTATCACGTAGTTCTTGAGATACTAATACGGGGTGGGTTTTGTGCAAGTCTGTAGGAAGAGGACCATAACCAGTGTAGCTATAGAAAATTGTCTTAAAAGGCTATCCCTAAACACATTGTACTTTAGAGTAAAGTTAATTCTCACTAAAAATAATTACACTTAGCAAAAATTCAGCATTTTACATGAAAACTTTCTGATGCCAATCAATTCTGTTTCTTAAACTACAAAAAATTCTAACAGACCAGCTAAAATGGTCAGAAATTGCTTTGGAATAGTTTGGGTTGTCAATCATAAAAAAATCAATAAAAACTATTTTTAATAAAAATTTACCTACTCTACCGTTATTGTAGATTGAATTTTTTTGAGTTTCCGTCCGTACCTCGATTTACCCTTATAGCTCTGATGACGGAAGAATTTCCCATAAAAACATAGTACCAAAATGTTTTGTAATTTGCGCGTATTTTCACCATAATATGCTATTATTTTAATAAGACAAGTAGGTATTATTTACTCACTCATACTCTCTCCACTCACGCGTCGCTTCTACGAGATTTTTTTAGGCTTAATCTTTTGCCCTCATTGTGTAAAAATGAGTTTATGCTAATTATCTACCATGTGGTTCGTCCATGCAGTTAAACAACGCTGCTGAGTTCATGTGACATAACCGAATGTACTAAAATGTTAGGCCACGGCCGCACTGCAAGCACATACGTTCGCGGTCAACTAGGCGCATACATTATGCCCGATTTACACTTCGTAGTATCAAGTGAGAGTGTAATTGATTATTAAAAATCAATGGAACTTTGTAATCATTTGCTGTTTTAGAAAAAAAATCGTTATCGAATCCGGTTGCGCAAGTTTTGCTGGGTAAAAGATAATCACTCGGCATCTGCAATATAATCATCCAAATCGATCCAATAAGGACGGAGAAATCAACATAATTTTAAAGCATTTGTTTTTTTTTACATCAGCCTATATAGTCCACTGCTGGACATAGGCCTCCCCTAATGAGCGCCATATGTGGCATTATTCATCATTTAAAGCATACAGCATGCATACAGCTAAAAATAAAAAAAATCTCTTTAGGTAAGTTCAAAGTCGTTAAAGATTTTTGTTGGTTTTTTGAAAGAAGAATTTAATTAGAATTTTTCCTTTACTTTCGTGTCATCAAAAACCGGACAGTACCTACGGTTATATTAATCTACCGTTATCGAAAAGCTGTCAATAATGAAACTATGAATTCGTATATTCTGGAAGCCCTTGAATATTAAACTGTTGCGGTGCTGATAAAAGTTTCCTGCTCGTCAACACCTGGTGCTGCTAATTGAATTGTAAAACGTTACTCATGACCCTTTGGCGGTTAAATTGTTGTCGAATAGGAATATTATGTAGGTAATATAATAACTTTCGGTTCGGGATATTGATGGAAACGAGTTTTGTTTTAGATTAGGTATCGTACTTTTGAACGAAGTTTAATAATAATTTCTTAAAAAAATTCTTTCTTTTCAAAAATAATATTTAAAAGACAATTTTTTTTAATCGCCCTACTTATAGAAATGCGATAGTCAGGATATTTGTGGCCCCGTCCTGCAAAAGCACTGACTATGGGACTACTTCATATCCGACTGAACTTGAAATTTTGCAGCTACTTTTTATAAATTTGACGACCTCTGTGGCGGTGGAAGCAGGTTGCGGGTTCGATTGCCGCTTCGTGACAAATATTTGTACGATCTGCAGATATTTGTTCAGGGTGTTCTGGTCGTTTTTCTATGTATAATAAAAAAATATATATTTAAGTTATAATATTGTATTATGTATATCAGTCATCTAGTGCCCATAACACAAGCTGTGCTTAGCTTGGGGCTAGATGATGCTGTGTGGATTGTCAAGCATTATTTATTTATTTATTTATTTTTTTTATTAAACTAGTTGTTGCAATTGTCTGCAGTTAGCTCAATTCTTTCATTTGTAAATACTAGTTCTAATTTAGTAACATAATTTTAATTTTCTTTGTTAATAAATCTTTTTATGCCATAAATTACTTCCCATGGGATAGAAATAACATTGATTGTATGGAAATGCTTCAACATCATCACCAGCCTATAATAGTCCACTGCTGGACATAGGCCTCCCCTAATGAGCGCGATAGATGGCATCATTATTTGGGGGTTATTGCCCATAATCCCCACGCTGGGCATGCGGGTTGGGGATCAGGATCTGGAAATGCTTAATTTCATAGAAATAACGCGTACGAAACCGCAGGTTGAAACTAGTTAAAAAAACATTTATATTTTTTTCATAGTAATGAGGCAGCATAGGATCAACGCAATTTTAATTACAGAAAGCTTTTTATGCAACATAAAAAAATTCGATCGGTAAATATTCCAAAATAAAAAAAAATATTTTGTATCATCCACGGTCCGGCTGTTGAACAATGCAAAGCGCAGATAGCCCTTAACGCAATCAATATGCGCACGAACCCCAAAGGGCACATTTCGAAAATAACCAAAGAGGGTTGTTTGTTGCTACGAAATTTGTATAATAATTTTATTTTAGCTCATTTATCCCATCCCTTTGCACAGGGGAAGAGTAGATACATAACACAACACGAATAACAAAAGCTTCTAATGACATAGGTATATTAGCAGCCCGAGTACGCCTCCGCAGCTAATGGACTTTACAATTGCTTAACACCGTGTGTTCACATGGTGACCTAATAAACAATGAGAGAAAGCGTAAATCTGCACGTAAGAAACGTTGAATGAAGATAACAGGAATAACTTCAAAGCGTATTTTAAAAGAATTTCTAGGGGTAGTTTTTTTTTGAATATGGAATTGTAAGAGGTACATGAACACAAATATGGCTTGTATAAAGTAATGTAATATCACAATGAGTTGTGTAGGACTACAATAATCCCCGAGGGACGTAAGCTACATGCAACCAGGTATCTCTTTGTAGACTTGGCTAAGAGTTTGACCGCGAAACCGCGAGCGAAGTCTTAGTCATTATACAGTTATGGTTGGTACCGTTTCTATGGGGTCTTGCAGGGCAGCGGTGGGTATATAAGGACGTGGATGATCCACAGACGGATTTCCTTACCGCTATAAATAATAATGTTGGACAATCCACAAAGCATTATCTAGCCCAAAATAATAATATTAATTATTAATTACTTATGCCTTCTGCAGTTAATAGCAGCGACCCGTGATGGTTTGTGTTATCGAAATAATTCTACATCTTAGCGCTTCGTGTTACTGCTTTACCGTCATTCATGTCATACCCGACACGCTGAAACACAATAGTGTTATCGCATGTAACATGTTGTATGTCAACCAACCAATATACACAAGCTTGCATCATGCTTATACCCAAAGGATTATTAGGTGATTGTTACGTTGCATTGTATATGATACCAAAGCTGACCCACAGTGAATGAATTGGGATGTGACAGCCACCTGAGAGTATCTTCTGATGACCGAGGTGTGAATTGATTTGAGTCAATATTCTATTTCTATTTATTATTCACGGCATACACTTATTGAATAGTGCCGCGTGACTCGTGGTCGATTGTCCCTGGATAATTACTGTCGTGTGGTACCACTGCGCACGTGCGCCGCCGATATCCTAAAGAGGGTCATTCGTGCTGTTAGCTATTCATGTTTATGCTGTCTGCTGTTGTGATTGTTTTAATATAAATGTAGGGTAAAAGCTGCCAAGTGATTAGTGGTATTTTGAATTTATCGATAGGTACATAAATGATGATACGGTGTGAATTGTCCAGCATAATTTATTTAAACATAGATGATAGTCGATTCGGATGGACGTGTCATCCATATCAACAATGGAAACGTCTTTTGTCAAGGTCGTGTTTCGCCAGCGCTCTCTACTTAGTATGGTCAGATGAGTTTAGTTTGAAATATAACTAAAGTGTTTAAAAAAAAGCCTAGATAAAAATTTTCTGATTTATGATATGTTTGCCATTATTTTAAATTAAATTTATATAATTTGTTCGTCGTCAATGGTTGGTGGCAGTTGGTGGACAAAAATTACTTAAAAACGATAATCGCACCTTTCACCGCAATAAATCTTTCAAAAAGTTAGCGAAAATAAGCTTCATTTTAAGTATACATCATCGCTGTTTTGAATAAACGCGCGGTTGTTATGCATGATGTGAGAGATAAGATAGCATGGTCCGTTGCAAGTTGGCAGGAAAATATGACCGATTTCATTGTTCTATCGCTGCTATTCGGCCTGAGAATCACTTGCAGACATCAACAACGCGGATGCCACACTTAACGAGCCTTGTCGAACTGATGGAAATATGAACGGATGAATTAGCTGTCAGCTATTCAAAGATAAAACTGCAGAGATAATACCACGCTCTATGGTGATAAACAATTGAATGTTCTACCACTCTCTAACTGCATACAAGTCACTTTCATTTCCGAGCTGTGGAATCCAAAATTAACAAGGGACACCTTATCTTACCTTAATCATCAATGACTAACTATTTCCTAAAAGAAATAAAAAAAAACAAACAAATTGGTTGTTGATCGTAGGCGCCAGTATCTGATGTTATCTTATCTCTTATCCGTACAATGGTTTTCGAGTCCGCTAATTCTTTGTCTGCAACTCTTAAAAATGTTTTATTGTCTTATTAATTTAATCTTGGACTGCCTTATAAACATTTTAATACTACGTTTAGTGTCTTTAGATATGTATATTGCTCTCAAGAGTAAGTAACTAAAGGAGGTTTTTACCTTAACCCTGTATAGAAATGTTGTAATGTAACCAAAAGTCAGTTTGTTGTAGCTCGCAAAGAGACTTGTAATGGATAGGGCAATGGAAGTGAGGGATGTCACACCTAGATTGCATTGCAGTCCAGATCTGAATTCTGTAGTGATTTTGATTATCAGATTTGTGGGTTCTGTGTTTCATATAGGATAGATTTTGAATTCCTTAGTTATTAGTTAATTCTAAGTAGGGGAACTGGAATTTGCACTGATCTAGCATGAAAGTGTGTTGTGCATCCCTATCCTGATGAGCAAAGCGTACGGTAGAACAATTTTTATTTCCACCCTGATTGCAAAGCTCTTATGTTCACGCCGGAATTATGCTTTGTTTTATTTATGGACGATAATGTTCGTTATTAATGTGATATGAGACCAATATATCGATGGTTGTCACGGCGCGTCGTCGCCGTCTAGTAATAAGGCACAGCGCGAAGGCAGCGCGGGCCGTGCGCCGGAGACGCCCTGTTGAGCGCCGGCCGCCGAGAGACATACACGCATCTCATACTGACGACATCTACATTTTATTATTGTATGGTATACTAGCGGTCCGCTCCGGCTTCGCACGGTTATTTAACAAAAATTGCATTTTTCATACGGAAGCCTAACTTTTTTTAAAATACTCTATAAAAAAAAATAACCTATAAAAATTTTCAGGTTTCGTATGGTGAAAGAATTTTTCAAATCGGTCCTGTAGTTTCGGAGCCTATTCAATTCAAACAAACAAATCTTTCCTCTTTATAATATTAGTATAGATTTTTATTCTGAGAGATTGTTCATATACATCAAAAACGGAATCGGTAAGATTATGTTGTCATCTTACCGATTCTGTACCAGCCGTAGATCAAAGTGTGAGCAGCAGCTTAGAGGTTAGAGAGCTTAGAGGACATACATATGTAGATAAATAAATGATGCGAAACTATCCACACAGTATCTAGAATTCTAGATGATAAAGATACATTTATGTGTGAGATTTTATGGTAGTTTAGAAATTAAGTACCGGTACTAAGATTTTATTCAAAGGACTTTAATCAGCAAGTTTATAGTTCTCTAAATCGGATTTGTGACAATTGACTTTGTCCAAGAAAAAATTAAACTGTAATCGCGTTGTGGGATGCGAGAATTGGATCCTTGTAGAATTCTCTGAACGATACTTACTGTAAATTTAATGGCTAAACGTTTTTTATGTGAACCTCCTGTTGCTTTGGTCTATTTGTTGAAGTGCTATTATAAACGAATTGATTCACATTAGATTGCTATTTCCGAATAATGAAAAACTAACAAGTTACAAAGTTAATCTTATTATTAAATCAAGCACATCACATTAAGGATGTTATCTTGTCAATATCGAAGTCCCTAACAGTGAGGCCTATAGTGTAGACATAAATATGTAACGACAGGTGGTAAAGTGGTCATGCTGCGAAGCGCACGCCCTGATCACCAACAACAAACATTGTATATTTGTCATTGTATTGCTCAAAATTGAACTGTATGATTATGCACCCGACGGTTCTTAATAACATTCAGTAATAGACCATACTTGAGACCTATTCCGTGCTGAATTAATAGCATCGCAAGCCTGAAGACGGGAGAATTCGAATTTATTGACCATTAATTCAAAATATTATTTTCACAATATAAGTAGGTACTCATTTATTAATTTTGAAATATTAGGTTCCGATTAATTTATATGTGTCGTTAAGATATTTATTACGTATGTAAATATCGCCTTTGTTTATATTCCTAATCAATTTTGTTTGTAGATGAGTTGTTCCATTGTTTCTTTATCGATTTCATATTTTTTACGGAGCTTATTTAGATTACTTACACTTCTCTACATATGTATGTACTTACGTTATCATGGTTTAGTCATTGGTTTCGAAACCGTTATGGTCTCACTCTGTCTGTCCTATTTCCTTTTTTAATAGCACAGGCATTTACTAGAAATTATTGATATTAAAATAATACTATATAAGTATATGACATTTTTAACTATTTAATATTTAATAAATTGTGATATCGATCACGACCAAGAAGGTCATTTGGGATATCAAATGAAAGGTACATTTCAAAAACAAAAATTCTTTGGAATAGCTACTGTTGAACAGTCTACAGTCCCCCTTCTAACTCTGAAGTTCGCAGAGCGATACTACGTCTCAAACGTATTAAGAACACTATTAGTAGAATACTCAAAAACGGGGAAATGATTTTCAATAGGTTAAGTTTCATAATTAATGAAATTAAAAAAAAAAATCGTTTCCCCTTCCCCTGTCTCCGAAGTCAGAGCGTTACATCTGAAATGTGGGTTTCTTCTATTTAAGGTATTCAGAAGTCTCTAATCGGTACCTAAAAGACATCACTACATAGCATAAAACAGTCGTTTCCGGCTGTCTGTCTGTCATCTTGTATCTTTAGAACTACGCTACGGATTTTGATGCGGTTATTTTTAATTGTTTAGAGAGAGAAGTAGAGTTATTCAAGAGTAAGGTTTATATGTATAATACATACATTCATAAGTATTGCACCCGTGCGACGCCGGGGCGGTCGCTAGTATTGGTATATAATCCACACAACGAGGGTTTAACCGGAGGAAACCCTAAGAAAAATTAACCCTCGAGCTAGAATCGCACTTGATGGATTTTATTTATACCTACTACCATTGTTGAATGAATCGTTCATTCAACATGATAACTTATATGTCCAGGCAAAAGCAATGGTTTCATCTAAAATCTAGAGATAATAACAGTCAATTGTTTGAATTATCTTCTCTAGGTCCTTAAAACATAACCTAGAGATAAAAGTTAAATACATGAATAAGTTATTCTAGGTTAAATTACCTTTCCTAGCACAAATTAAGACATACATACAAGAAAAACTTAAATTTTTCAACACTTTGTCTAATTAATATTTATTTGCAGGGCATCGATGAAGAAGATAGAGTATCTGTAAGTATAACTTATACTATTTTGACTTATAGTATTATGACATATGCCTCTTAGTTTTCCAATTTACGTAATATCTCTTTACGACCGCTTTTATACGACCGCTTCTATGTATTTGTATATTATATGTATGTTTTTTTCGCAGCTTGATCCAAAGAGCGAAGATCCGTTAGATTCGAAGCAGAAGCAATGGATCCTCTGCGCAGCCAAGGGAGAGTACCACGCCCTTGCGAAGATGTGCAAGGAAAACGCGAAGCTTGTGAAGACGAAGGTAAGTTTACTTTTTACATACGTCAATCAGTATTGCACTGTTTGGGAAAGTTGGCTACATCGTACCCCTTAACTTCCTGAATGAAAGTCGATGGAAATTTCGAAAATATTATCATCACGAATATTCTTGTCCTTTGTACGTAGTTTTAGTTGAGCAATTTTAATATACCTTTATGCCTTTATAACTAGAAAATGTTGCCAGAATACTTAAATTAAAAGAAAGAATACCAAAATCAAAATATAATGTGTGGTTTTAACGATTAATCAACAGGTACAATATAGTATACCCTAATTATAGATAACTACAAAAACTGCATCATCAAAAGCTACATCAGTTTTCAATATAACTTTTCGCGCATAGAACAGCTAGATAAAACTCGACCGAAGTAGAGTAATGCATAAAAGCGAGTAAGAAAATCCGAAGGGTAACTGGCTCGAATCTTAAATTTTCTTCTATGAGCTACTTAAAGTACCTACTCGTATCTTTAAAAATAGGTTATCAGCACTGAGCAGTATTTTTCTGTAGGTTGCTAAAAACCATAGTGAATAAACATAGTGACGTGAGTGACTATGACTAATCTTAACGGATGTAATGTGGTCACATCCGTAGATTTTAGGGGTTAACACCAAGCGAGAGCACATGTCCAAAAGGTGTGCTTCTAATTGGGTCCCGACGAGTTTGGCCGGCGCCGGGCGCGCGCCCCCTGCCGCATACTATCTTGACATATCTCCGGACGTCCCTTGTTTTATTTTACGAGCCATCTCTCAAGCCTGGCTTTTTTTTCTAACTATTGTTTACGCTGTTCCCATTCGCGCTCTTGATATATTGTCGTCATATAAAACGAAGGATATATAAAACTAATTTACCCTTCAATTAGACATTAGGTTGATAAACGATTGTTTATCATAATCTAAAATAATAGACGTGCCGTGCCGGTAGTAATTTTGAACAGTGTAATATAATATAATTTTTGTTACTTATGTCTATTTGAGCTGTAAGATTTTTTAAATTTGGCAAATTAAGTTTCGCCACTAAAGAGGTAGTCCTGTTGAATTCATTTTGGTACATTTAGTTTCTTATTAATTTTATCTTTCTAACGTCGTTGGTCAGTCGCCGCCCACGCCGATGCGCTGATTACCAAGTTACATTAGGTACTTTTATTGAATACGCAATAAAAAAGGTAATGATAGCCTTCTCTTTTATTGATTCGTTGTAAATCAAGGGTCGGGGCAATTGGATTTGAATTTTATTGGCATCCTCTCTTAAGTACGTGAATAGTTGTTAACTGAAGTTAATGATAGTTACCCGGGAACAATCTGTAGTTCTAAAGTATTTTTATGCTGTTTCTGTTTCGATTTATGGATAGAAATGGCTTTTTAACCTGTAAATGCACCTATCAATTACAATTCAATTAAAAAGAAAGGAAATGTTGAGTATTATATGCTGAGTGAAAAATAAATAAACCTACTAAAAGCAGAATGTGTTTGCTATACAAATATTCAAACTATACATAACAATTTTTACTTGTTTTAATATTTTACACTAATCCAACTTCGAAAGCAGGAGGTTTTTGTTCGCCGGATGATGGGTTTTGTTTTTTTTATAGAGAATGATAACGGGGTAATCACATAAAATTGGTTCAGTTTAATGCTATTTATTCCGCAAATCTCAAATAACAAAATTTCGCAGGTATCAGAAACAGAATTTTATTTAAAAAAAAACGTCGAACTATTACTCAACGGAAACAGGCTTTTATCATTTACTCCGGGTTTAACGTATTGTGCATGGATTAAAGACAAGTCAAGTGCACTATATGAATGGATGGAATGGAGGTATATATGAGATCTTCATGCACAAAACAACCAGGTTACTGGATCGAATCGGCGGTCGCTCACAGGCTGGCTATCATTCTCCTCCTTAAAGCAAAATTGTCGGAAACTCTAATCTCATTTGACAACTCGAATGATGCACGCACGCGCTTGACTTCCTCAAAAGGGTTCTGTGTGTAAGAATTACTATCGTCATCCGTATCATATTAGCTGATAGACGGACGTCGTGGAACAGTCCATTGCTGCACATAGTCCTCCCGAAAAGAGATTTATTTTGCTGGAACCTTATGATGCTAAAAATAATATGGATAGCCCTACCTAACGAACTGTACCCTTATGACGAAATTGTCGTTAGAGATGGGAGCTCAATGTGACATCCTTAACGGACTGATTGCTTGCTCATTTTGAGTGAAGCATCAGATGGTTATTCCAAAAAAATCTTGTTTGGTCATGAGTCCTAATTTTTTGTGTTCGCTATAAACATTCCGAGTTACGGTCTTCTGCGTCGAATAAGCCAAATCCTACGTGATTATCTGTTACAATATCTCAGCAAAGGGAAGGAAATGAAGCTTCTGGTAATAAGTCAGAGCTGAAGTTCTACTAGCTGACCCGTTGTATGCCAAGCTAGGACCTCAAGCTTGAACTCGATACCAGTCGCATTAGTCACCTCACTAATTGCATTGATGTTAATCTTAGTAGACAAAACAAATATGTAAAGCCTCTTTTCCCAATTGTTGTTGTTGTGATTAGGACACCCTGGTATACCTCCAAAGTTGAGTTGCCCCTTTTAATCTTATCAGTTCTCTCCATCTTCTGGAGTATGAGGTTATAATCTCCTAAGAGCTCATGTTACTAAATGCAATATCGCAATGATAGAGATACCATCTTATATGGATTCCTGTAAACAGACTATTCGAATTCCACAGTTCATTTGCTTCTATAAAAGAAGTTCGAATGTTTGTTGTCGTTCTTGGTTATCATATCGAATCGATTTCGTGAACATTTAATTGTATCCTAACGATCATGTAATTGCATTGATAAAGATTTGTTCGATTCATAAAAAGAATCGGCTCGGCATTATTATTGTTGATTTATGGCCATCGGATTTCTAACGGGGTGGAGCTGTTGGTTGATCCAAGTAATTAAATCCAAATCATTCGACGTTGCTTGCCATACCAACAGTTAAATTGATAGTATCCCATTAAGGTATTTTAATTACATTTATATCGTTATCGGAAATAAAGTAAATATTTTATTATCATTGAATTACTACTCAAAGTTATTATCGGTTTTAATTATATTTTAGGACGCTACTGCAATAAAGCCAGATAGATTGGCATGCCTTGTCTAATTGGTAAGTCTACGCTGCGTCGGGTGCAATTACAACCAGTCCTATAATATTTTTTGTGGCGCCTGCTCAGCGACGGTATACGGTTTCAGCAAAAAAGCCTCAAATATTCGTCTAAAGTTTCGGTTGCACGCGCTATTAACGCCAACTCGACGATGATGGGAGTGTCCTTGCGGAAAGCAATTTGCGTCCTGATTTATACCACTGTAACTTATCGTTTCGCTAACATCTTTCACTCTAATGAAGACAGTAGTTTCATAATGATTTATGTTTAAAAGGTTCACCAATGTAGTACCGGATCAATATAGTATTTCGATCTTACTTGGCTAATTATCAGTAATTTATTAATGATCAAAAATAAAATATTTAACACTCTAACCTACTATCACCGATATACGAGAATTGAAATCGATGCTCCTTCAAGCTTGTTTGTTACGGTCGCTTGTTACGTTACGAAGTGAAGCACAACGAAAAGAATTTGTTTTATTGTTACTCTTTGGTCGTTTGAATGGGTGTGCTAAGTTCTCGGATGTCAGAAGCGGCGCCAAGTTGGTGCAACCCAAGATTTGACGCTGCGCCTCATTTGACCCGTCCGTCGACGAGGCGTGCGCCATTGTTTGGTATGCATCCTAAGCATGTCGAACACACGTGGGGAGGTCAATTTCCTATTCTATATTTTGTATTGTCACCCACTTCAAACATTGATGCTATCTCTGTTTATTAGTTAAATATTTATTGTATTGTATTACAGTATTAAAGGGTTCAAGTTCTGAGCGTTGTCTACAAAAGTTTACTCCATAGAATCGACGTAGTCCCTAGTTTTTCAGCGCCTATTGTAAGACAGCATATAACAATAACTTCAATAAACCTGAAAAATCTAAAACCTAACTGTTTTGATTCGTCAGTACCTGTTTACACCGAATTCTACCCAAAGTGGATCTTGACTTCCACCGCGTATTGCGGCGGAGGATCTCCACGCCATTATGTTTTGATAAAAATGCGAGAAAATAGCCACAAAACGATTAACTCAAGATAATTCTCTGAACCGCAAGTATGGTTTGAACTGCTCTCGCACTATATGTACCTATGTATACTCTACTCGTACACTCCTTGTGAATGCAAGTCACTCCGACAAGAAGTGATTTCTAACACGATGACGTCGCGATATTTTAATGGTTGTTTGTTTAGTGGTTCTACCTTACTCGTGTATCGACCTAATCATATATGCCTCTATAGTTTTGTTTTTATATCAACATTTCATTATAGAGTTCATGGGCATGTGTTGTTGGACGCAACCAAATATGAAAGGAGGCTGGTAGGCTTTTGTAATTTATTTCTGGCGCCATATCTAAGTGTTTAATGAGAATAGATTAAATGTTAATTAATTTGTATCTCTTCACTTCTTTCATCTTCTTATTCCGTTTAAATTAACTTGAATCTTTTCATCTTTATCCGATCATAACCCTTAATATTTTTTCGTATAGTAGGTAACTAAAATGCACTGCATATTGAATAAGCTTAAACTTAAGCTTAACCGACCAAAAGCTTTTTTGGATATTGAAGTGGGTGCACTTTTCAATATCCAATATAAATTGCTTAAATTTGATCAATATTGAACGAAATACATCACTACTTCGTCTATTATAAACATGCAATGTATTTGCAAAACGGCACCCGGTTTGATATTGCAAAACACGAAAGCATGCTAATTGTAATTCAGCATGAAAGGGATAATGAACCTCCCGCGCCCGTCCTCTCTAATTCGTCATTCTGTTGGATTGTAGCCTCGTAGGTTCCTAGCGCTGCGTTGTGGGGACCGAAGAACCAACAAACTGAAGATCTAATCACTGGGATGCATTATCCTGATCCCGTGTCGGGCTCATGTCATATTTGTTCTGCGACTTCGGAAAGGTCGATGCGAATCGTAAGTTCTTTCTTTATGAATAATAGAGATTGAGCTGAATTGTATAAAAATGTGTCGCGCAGCCGTGTGTGATCAACAGCACAAAATTTGTTATATTTCGGTCTAAACTTACACTATATTTAAAGTTGTTAGTAAAATTAGTTAACTGCTTGAGATAAACAATATTTATAATGACAAAATCATGCTTAACATTTTTCAACTTCAGTGACCATTATTTTGTTATAAAAACATTAAATAAACAAGATCCTTCAAGTGCGAGTGTAATTCGCGCGCCGAGGGTTACATTCGATTAGATTCTAATCATTAGAATCACAAATACTATATACCTAGGTACCAGTTATTTTAAAGATTAAGAAGTAGATAGGCACTGACCAATTTTTCGACCATTTTAAATTAATTAAAACAAGTATAAAACTTACGCATTTTTTTTAAATGTCTGTACTAATTCCTTCGATGTGATATCTCACACGAAATACCCACGAAATTTGTTGCTGAGATTCAGGATTGATAAAAAGGACAGAAAAAGTGAAACCATGGGTTTTGCAACCGAACTCAAAACCCTAAAAAAGTTTCTATTAAAATAAGTTAAACAAAAAAAACTGTTGATGCGCTATTTGAACTATCTGCCAGCAGTGTACTCTCTGCGTTATCTGAAAACAAATTTACCTTCCAATTGTCAAATAAATAGAGTTCAATTTAGCCTGAACAGCGCTAACCATGTTGCTCTACGGTGAATTTTCTCGAAGGATAAGAACTTTAGCTAAAATGGACTAAATAGAGTTTTAGTTAGAATCTTTTTGTTTATGGTTGGGCAAACCGAGCTAACCAAAGCCAGTGTTAAGACGACTCATTGACGATATTACAGCAATTACAATAATATACGGAATTGATACATATTTTATGTTTCGAGTTCCTCATGTTTTCTACTTTATCAATTCACTCTTTTCCCAAACATTGCTGTATAAAAACATAGTTTTGCACTTTCCCGGTGAACCGCATCGATTTATGCCTCTAATTTTCTGTACAGATAAATGTTTACAACCTTTTCGAAATATGGTTGGATTATTTATAATTACAATAGTTTTAATTTAAACAAGAATTACTTTACTATTTTGATTCTTACTACTATTAATTTCTAGCTAGCTCTCGCGTCTGTTTGTATGAAGGCCCTCTTCCAGTCCTCTTTTGACCATTTTCAGCGTCGGACGAGTGTCAATCGAGCTCATGCGCTCTAGTAGGCATCGTTAGCCGTTTCATCAATAATTATCTACTATGTAAGTAAAATCTTATAAATGAAAACGAAATGAAGATGAAAGCTATATTTTATTGAAAAATGTAAGGAAATCGTCAAGAAAAGGTATAAAATCGTATTAACTATCGACTAAAGAACCACAAAACTTTTTCGAAAATCTAGTTTACTGCCGATAGTCTAACTGAAAATAAATTTTCTGCGAATGGACCTTTGGGTCACTTGTGTAACTCGTCTCATGTTTGATTATGATTACTGTTTCTATGATTTCTTTTTCACTTCTTTCACAAGTGGACTAAAAATTAAGTGAAGAGACATCAATGACAAATTATTTCTTTTAGTATATTAATTATCGTTATGAAATTTGACTTGTCTCAGTGCTTATTTTGTAAGCCTAACGAAATAAAGTTATTGAATCTGAATCTGAATTTGGCGTCGGGCTACTTCTGAACGTTAGGGAGACGTTGAGGTCCTGATTGTTCGTGTCGATTCGGATATATTCGGTAGTGTACCCGATATTTAAAACAAACGTAGGCGATCCGAATCAGATAGATGGCATGAAGGGGATAATGCAGTGCTTGCCCTTAACTTTGATACAGTATCAGTTTGAACTGTATAGCGAAAAAAATCTGGTCAAATCAGATGCTTGGACCAACCTACATGGCTCGTCGGTGTCTCTTAAACCAACTCAAACTTTCGTACTTTGATCGGGTCAGCTGAAACGAGAGCCACGAAGATAATAATGATTTCATATTATGCGAGATCTTTTGAAGTACATAATCGAAAAAAGCGCTCATACATAAAAATCTCTTATCGGTAGGTACCGATATTCTGCACCGATCCTATTACCGACGAACTGCGGTACAGTTTGCCAGAAAAATTGGAATCTTATGTCCTTACGTTTAATTTTAAAATAAATAAAAAAACATAAAATTATATCGGTTTCTAATATAATGTAGTGTACCTGGGCATTGGTTGAACTTAATAATATTTTTTATGACGAGTCACATATTGATATTAAAACTGGGAAATAAGTTGAATTCTATGATTTTTGAAGAAACTTTAAACAAATAATCATACATATACTCCCTACCTATACTCGAAAAACATAACCCTACTTCTTGCGCAGCCGGTTAAAATAAAATCCTACAAAATGTCGCTCCTCACAATTTTAAATATTTCCTTATTTTGTATTTATAACTATAATTTTCCTTGTAAGTAAATCCCGAAGTTTGCTTTTAGTCTTCGATTAGCCCGGTTACATTTGAGATCGTTTTAATCGTTTTCTACAAACTAATTTTATTAATTAATTTACCAAAACTAGAATCCATAACCTAATGAATAACTAAATTTAAGAGTAAGTAACTTATTAGAGGTAGAATCGTGTAGTTGTAGTAAAAACTAGAAAATAACACCGTTTTGTTTTACTCATAGTTGCGGTTTTTCAGGGTGATTCTGTTAGTAATAATAAAATACATCAACTCCAACCATAAACTCCAAATAAACTAATAAACTATGTATTGTATTATATTATCTAGTAACCATAACATGGATTATATGTAGGAATGCTCTGCTTTGTTTGGGGCTAGATTAACCACTTTAAACTATAAAATAACACTAGAAATTTTATAGTTTGAATTGTCCAGTTATATAGAAGACGGTTACCTTAGTCTGTTCTCTTATTTCCATAGAGTTCATGTACGCTTGTAGTTCAAGCAATCTGTGGTTTCTGTGACAAATGATCTCACTTTATACGCGTTGGAACTTCTCGACATTTTCTTAGCACGTCCTGGACGTTATGGAATGTGCAATAGGCATGATTATAACTTGAGTCACCTCAAAAATACTAGTCTTATTATAATATTTCCTTCCTTCTCCTTTTATTTATAGAGGTAATGTTTCTATTTTAATAAACGCTTTATTTCCATTAGACTTGTTAGACCGTATAGGACAGATTAAATGTTTACCCTGACGCTTCCAAATCCTTCCCAAATAATGCAATACAAAATGAAGCTTTTCCTATCCTTAAAAAAAGCGTAAACGTACAACTTGTGGCTGCATGCCGAAGACATACAACCCACCCAATAACAGACTGGTAATCACTGTTAGGCGGCGAGTTTTAATTTACTAAAATTGGAGCTTTTGTATATGAGGGCGATGGGTGCGCAATTTACGAAACCCGACTGGGATGCGAGGGAGAGATCTCGCAGTTTACCATGGCACATTAATTAACCGAGAATCTACATACGGCGCCACAACTACGTACAGAGCCCACTGGTGGCAAGGGCGTAGATTTACGACTCGTTCGACCACCATCTATCGGATAAACTAATTGCAGTGCAGAGCTATTGTTTCTAAATACTAGGCAGAAATAGAGCATGCAGTTTGGATTACGAGTTAGGGCCGATTGTCCGGCAGGACCATTCAGGACAATTATTCGATTGTTTGCGTTCAATACCCTGTGATGTTTGGCTGCAGACATGTAGGTTTTCGTTTATTTTTAACTAAGGTACATTATTGGTTTTAACTATAGGTAATCCATGGTAGGTTCTACGATTAATTTACATATTAGAAATATTTGCCATTTACAAATAAGTTTTGCACGCAGCTCACGAGTTGTGTATGTTAAAATCAATAGTAGCATCATATTTTCTCTTCAAAAACACTCATACTATCTGAGATAACAGATTATTACGAAACTTAAAGAACATGTGCGCGATGGATTCGTTCAATCACACAAAATTTACTGAGACGCACAGTGTGGAATTTTACATTGAACTAGAAATTTACGGTTTTCGGATTCTTCTTTTCCTTGTGCTAGAAGACCTTGTTCAGTGCCTCCTTTAAGGTTTGGTGTGCAAGTGATACCCTTGCGAGTTTGTAAATATCCTTGAAAATACACGGCTGTCTTTTGATTGCGTTGACACTGCTCTAAATGCATAAAGATTTAGTACTTGATGCTAACTTTAACTTGGCGGTATCACCACACACCTAAGCGTCCCCAAGAAAAAGTTCTTAACAAACAGACAACGAAGTGATCCTATAAATAGGGATTCCTTTTTCTACTCAAAAACGAAAACTGAAACGGAACTCTTCGAACTTTCAGTTATTGAAATTAATTCTACATTAACCTCGACAAAGCGCAATAGCGGTACTGAAACATTGCTCTTGTGGAATATCGTAGGTATCGGATAAACCATAGGTGTGTTTTACGTACGAGGGTGGATAACGTCATCCCATGTCGCAGCTCCGTCGCCGGCGGCGTACAAGCCGCGTGCCTCGCGCTTTCGGCTATTCGCAAACCACAATGCTCAATTTTTATCCATCTGTTCATGTCCATATTTATCCATCGTAGGCACAATGCCTATGACCTACTTGGATTCAGAAATATGTTGTCGGTATTACGTAGCATGTGTAATTGTGTGGATGGACCAGGAGATGGAAAGGTGAACTGAGAGCTTACAATAAAAGCAGCCCAAATGACTAATAATAGATAGGGTTGAAAGGTGGATAGGAAGGCATTCGATATGCAGTAGGAAACTCCTGGTTGTAGGTGTTATAGGTGGATACTGAAAAGTTTAATCCTGGATACTTGTGATCCGGGGAAAATGCAGTGTTCCTGTAGAATGATGAAACTTTTTCACCGCGGGCAACAAACCAGTTAATAGTTATTATGTGAGGATTGCTCGAGTGAAGCGTGCACGCAATGATGGCAGATCGTGTGACAATTCGATATGCAAGGATAATATATTTAGTTAGGTTAGTCAGAAGTAAATCAATAGGTAGTTAGTGAAAAGATATGAATGTTGTTATAAAATATACCTAGTAATTCCATATTGGGTGATCCTATGTTCATAACGAATAATATTTGATTCTAATGGTGAAAGTATTTTTCAAATCGGTCCAGTAGTTTCAAACAAACAAACAAACAAACAAACAAATCTCTCTTAATAATATTATCAGTACAGATATAGATATTAGACGAACCGCACTCTACGCGGTTATGCAAATAATAATGCTTGAATTCCCTATAAAACTCAGAAATCGTTATAAAACATCTTCATTCTATACTAAAGTATATTTAATCAGGGATAATCCCTGAAAATGGCGCAAACGTCGAGTTGTCTCTACTCACTTTCATCTCGATCTATAAGGGGTTATACGCAAGCTATCTCTCGACAAAAATAATTATAACAGAGAGACGGTAGGCAGAACTCGAGGTGCTCCGCTAAGCCACTACAATTCGTTTGCGGCGGCAATGAGCGGCTTGTAAATCAAAGGGATTCTAAATAATTAAGCTTATAATTAATGAAAAGACTCCTTAATTTATAGCCGTAGTCATTATTAAAATTGCTCCCGTTTTGATAAGGCGGTCTAAGAGGATGTGATTAACACATGTTATATGTTAATTGGTGTAGTAGTTAATGATATTAACTAGGATTCCAAATGTTTATATGTCTCTATTTACTATGTTTATTGTTAAGCTATCTTAGGATAGTATTACTTTGTATAAATAATAAAAATTAATAAATGTTACGATTGCAGTCGCCATCAAAATTATAACTTATGAATTATGTTTCCCTAATACTCTTTACCATAATGAAAATGTCACAACTAGACCGGAAATGTATATATAATAAAAGGGATAGAACATTTTGGTATCCGAGTGTGATTTACAACTTGAGCTTGAGATATTTTTTCTAAATGCATGAATGACAGGCGAGAAAAGTTGTTCATTGAAGCCCCTAATGCGAGAGTTAATTTTGAATTTATGCCCGCCACAACTGCATCGGGACCGACGGGCTCCCTATTAATTTGTTTATATTAGACATTCACTTGCGCAGTCAATCACGATTGTCGTCGACCGACCGATATACGATTTGTTTTCGAAAGATCTTACTCGTGTTTTGGTTATTTCTGTACAATTGAAGCTTTTAAATTTAGTGTCACCGCAACTCTCCGGAGACGCTTGAAACATTTGTCTCGGGATATTTATCGCCCCGGCTAGGAGTGTATATCATCCAGCCAGCATTGTGGCAATCGATCAGAAACCGCGCTGCTTCGGCTAAATTGATTATTTATTCAAGCTTAGTTAAATCTTTGAGCGGTCGCGTTATTTGTAGACATAGCAGCAGGAAGTGGTTAAATACTTTAACGTTATGGGTGCCCGAGTGGGGACTTATTTGTCTGTGTTCTTCGATTAGGTAAATATGTAAGTTTATGGTTGCGGATTCGATACATTTTATTATCGTCTACTGTTATACAATTATTTATTAGTTAAATGAAAGGCAGTTAATTTTTATAAAGGATTGGATTTTTGGATGGTGCAGTACAGAGAGTTACCTTAACCAGCAGCAGGAGCAGCTTCAGGAAAATGGTCTCGACAATACAAAACAATGGATAGTCCTAAAACCATCCATAGACTTTCCATATTTTTAAATCGAATTGAGATTTCTGAACAAAATACATTAAGCTTGGATTTTCCATGTCGGGCATTTTACACTATAACTTTTTGATGCCAATGGATTATGTTCCTTATGCTGATCATAAACTCCAACTGAGTTAGGATCAATTCGTATCAAAAATATCATCATCATCATCATCATCATCATCAGCAGCAGCCATGTTATTCCACTACTGCTGGTCAAAGGTACCCTAATGAGCGAAAAGCGCCCTGTCTTCTGCTTGTCAAAAAATATAATTGAACTCTCTTCAATGTCCCTTTCTAAAATCTACTACTATACAGAGGAAATCGTTACCCTTGTACAAAGTTAACTCACAGGCGCCGCCGCTAGAAAAATATCAAAATCCCTAAAATTACAATGAGATGCGGCATCCATTAAACTGAGTTGTGGTTGAATCATTTTACATACAAAACGCAACCACACTCGACGCCATTGTATCCGAAACCCTACCGACATGTCCCTTTATAATTATATTACGTACTTGAAGATACTTGTGTGTAAAACAACGGAAGGGCCACAGCCGCATGACCTCCCGGGGCAAACGGGATAAGTACACGCCGCACTCGGGTAGAAATATAAAACATGTTCATTATTTTAAAGCTAATTGGCAAAGGCCGCTTGCAGCGAAGTAGGTGCGAGTCTGCCACCGCCGCCCACGGCAGTACCTACCAAATTCGAGCACCGTGTAAAGCCCCCATTACGGCATAAATGCGAATATACGTATAGACACTGTTTCTGCATTAAACCTGAAGTGCTACGTGTCGCTTTGTAAGATCATTATACATAATATACGCGAACAATAAAGCAAAATAACATAGACAGCATTATAAATACACAACTAGCTCGCGACGTGTTTTAGAATATTTTATCTCATCAGAATATTTGATAAATTTTGATGGTTATCTAAATGTTATTTGAGAAATATTTAATTCGATCATCAGACCCAAAATACGAAACAGTATTTCCTTTTAAAATATAACACAGGCAAATATTAAGTTTGATGTTTTATTCTCTTCTTTGATGATCTTCTTGCCTGAGGCGTGTACGTTATTGTGAAACTTTTATATTTTGCTGCAGATTAAGCGTTGTTTTACTGAAAAACTTCTTTATAAAGGATGAAATACAAAAGAAGTTCACTAAGGTACAACCCTTGCGTTAAGATTTGTACGGAAAACTTTTAATTATATTATCAAATTTTCTAAAGAGTTTGTTTCGTAGATTGGATTACAGTGTTCAGTTTTCGTCAAAAAACGTTGTTCTGATTGTTCTTTTTCAAAGTAACGATGTCGAATTAGTTTGTCGAACTCTAGACCCCAAACAAATACCACCATGATCCAAGAGCTACATTTAGTGAAACAGATTAATCGGCGTTGTCTCCAGAGAGATGGAAAGGGTATGTCAATTCTATTAAAACGATTACCCTCCTCCCAATTCGAGTCGCGATCCAAACGAAGAGATACCGAGCACAGTGATGCTGAGCGGTGCGGAACCGGAGGCGGGAGATAGTTAATCACAATTCGCATCTGTGATGAAGTGTGGCTCGATTGTAATTACTTTGTGTGTTGATTTAAGCTATATCAAGTTGGAGCGAAGGGGTCCGACTCACTGGAATATCGAATTTATTCCTGGAGAGGTACTTTATACAATTATTATAAGCGGCCAAGGTGCCGCTGCGGGAACCTATTAAAATACTGAAGATAAGATCGAAGTTTTAGTACTGGCGATGTGGGCCGGCCCTCTTATAAACAAGAATCTGATTCTGGCTACCTTCTCGCTTGTTTTCTTATGTTTACAATTGTTTCTAATTATGAGCTGATTCAACATTCAATTTAGTTTGCTTCTTCGTTTATTATCTTTTGATTTTTAATATCGTTTGTTATTTGTTATTTAACTGTATTCTTCTGAATTAATGTTTTGAGTAGCCGAAATGACAGCAGCAGTTAAATTGTATCTAGTCTCTTATACCAAATAACAAGGTTTTTTTCATTTATTTATGTTAGTTATGTTATGTTATTTAGTACCTATTTTATCTATAGCTAACAGAAACCTTGATACGGTATCTCCGTAAGCTTCAGTCTCTATGTATGTACTATTTTAATATAAGTACCAATATTAAAACAATGAATATTACCCACCTATCTAATTAGGTAGTTAATACATTCAGCTCGCACACTAATGGCAAATGCTTATTATAACCTAGATACCTAAGTTAAACCATACAATTGCGTCAACAATAAAAATCACTCCGCTCTATTGTATCACTAGCGGTCCGCCCCGGCTTCGCAACGGTATTTAACAAAAAATTTAAAAACTATACACACACAACACGTCGGGTTTCACAGGTTTCATACGGATCCCTATCTTTTTAAAAATATTCTATGGCCTATGTTCATCGGGGTAAAAGTAGGATTCCAATGGTAAAATAATTTAAAGTCCGGTACTTTCGGACCCTATTCAATTCAAACAAACAATCAAGTCATTCCTCTTTACATAATTATTAAATGTATAAGAAACAACATATATACTAAACCTACTTCTTTATTCCTAAACAAGGATACTGATTACCCGCTGCGTATAAATATTCAATAAAAGTTTCAATATTTCCAATATTGAAAACTAATCGATATGTAGTTAGTCAGGCCAGAACCTGCATTGCCCGAGGGGTTATGTCATGTCACTAATATACGGGAGCCTCCGAGATACTTTTTAATTAAGATCTGGCCGGTTGCTGCGCTGGCCCAACCTATTTGTTTTACCAAATAAGAAAGGACAAGATGGGAACTAAATGATAAGCACTATTACGAATGCTCGACTCACGGTTTTATTTGCGAAACAACCGTTAGATAGATTTATGCTCGCTGCCTCGAAACGGGTAAACGCCACAATCAATTGAGCGTTGAAAACTTACTAGATTAGAGATCGAGGGAGGTTACTAATAAAGGAGGATTGTCGGTTTTAACGTTATTAATGTTGTTACAACATATATAAATTATATGAAAACTTGGAATCGGGTATATCGCGTGTCCCTGCACTATCCCGCGGGAACATGACACCGGTATAAAAATTCTATGTCTATTCTCCCGGTTTAGACAACGACGCTGCTAAATTTCATCAAAATCCGTTCAGTAGCTTAGGCGTAAAAGACGGACAAAGTTACTCTCGCATTTATAATATTAGTAAGGATAAAATTATATTGATTTATAAAACACCACCAATGTGCACAACGCAATACCACTGATCGCACCACACAAACTCCCATAATTGTAGTCGTTCATGGATTTATCATATCATGTTTTTTTTTTATTTATCTATACTAAGATTATAAAGAGGAAAGATATGGTTGTTTGTTTGTTCGAATAGAATAGGCTCCGAAACTACTGTACCTATTTGAAAATTTCTTTCACCATTAGAATTATTTTCCCTGATAAACATAGGCTATAGAATATTAAACAAGTACGACAAGTGCGAGTGTAACTCGCGCGCCGAGGGTTTTGAACTTTTGTCGTTTAGGTAGGGTACGTACGTATATGACAACCTCTTGGCGCGGTGGGCTTACAACGCAGGAGGTTGAGGTTTGATTCCTGCCTCGGGACTAATATTTGTAGGATCTTCAGATTATTTGTTCGGGTGTTCTAGTCCTTTTCAGTACACAAAAATAATTCATCTAAAGTGATACTTATACTTTATTAACTATAACAGCTATCGTAGTAATACCAATAACATGGGTAAATGATACTATGTGGATTATCTAGGATAGGTAAGTACATACCTATCTCTTCTCAAAAATTTTGAGAACAACAGTTTTGGTGCGCTGTGGAACTCCTATTACAGTTACTACAGAGATTAGTGGGTAGGTAAGTGGGTTGGTACCTACAATTTTTATCGGCTTTTTTCAACCTATTTCACTAAGTATGAAACTTAGACGATTTTCAAAACCTGTTTTGAATTGTCGAAATCCATACCTTTGATTTGATATTACTCTCAATGAAATAGCCCCCATTGTATGAAAATTAGTTTTTTGACCATATTTCAAAAAGTATTATATTTACAGACTTCTCTATATTTTTCCTGTAAAATATAGATCTATATCTACAAACGCTTAGTACATTTTACATCAATCACTCTGCAATCTTCGGAGATAGGGGGGGGGAGAATGGTCAATTTTTCGACCTTTTTCAAAATATTTCGAAAAGTATAAAACTTATCTAAATTTCAAAAACTGTATTGGAATGTACAAACCAATACCTTTTATTTGATACCCAACTCGGTGAGGTAGTCATCCCTTTAGAAAATTTTCCCGCCCTTTTTTGACCTTATTTCAAAAAGTATTATTTTTACAGACTTCTCTATATTTTTCCTGTAAAATATAGATCCATATCTACAAACACTTCGTACATATCACATCGATCGCTCTGCAATCTTCGGAGATAGAGGGGGGGTACCGGTCAATTTTTCGACCTTTTTCAAAATATTTTAAAAAGTATAAAATCTACCAAAATTTCAAAAACTATTTTGAAATCTACAAACGTGTACCTTTCATTTGATTGACCATTTTTGACTTTGTACGTTCCATTTAAAATTTCGATTTCAAAATTTGTTTGGAAAATCTTCATTTTGATTTTTCATTTATTTTTCTAAAATATGTGCGGGCGCACAAAATGTATTATTATTTCAAATTTCAAGTCAATAGCTGCAGTAGTTTCTGAGATATTAAGGATTCAAAACACAAAACAGACCCAAAGCGATTTCATAAGGGTTTTGCAACCGATGGCAAAACCCTAAAAAAACTAGCTAGCCGCATGAAAAAATATTTTTTGTTAAATACCCGTGCGAAACCGGGGCGGACCGCTATTTTATCCATATAGTTAATGTAGAGAGTTTGTTTCAATTGTAAGTAGATTAAGTGTTCTTATTTGTTTCTATTATTTTGTTGTAATTTTCTTAATTTATTACTAGCGACGTGCATTAAAATCCGTAGCGTAGTTTTAAAGATCAAAGTATACATAGGGACATACAGACATGCAGAGCGGAAAGCGACTTTCTTTTATACTATGTAGTGATTTGAAATGCTGGGAATGAAAAAAAAGAAAACAGTAACTCTCGATGTTAACTTGATCGAAGTGGAATGACATGACCACAGGGGCATATATCCACTATTTAAAAAAATGCGACGGTGGTGCTATACCAGCAAGGTAGAGATTAAGTCTTAGGTTTATTTGGTATGGCTATCTTATGATTACAATATCGTTGGTGTGTCAATGGAGTCGTTTGCCAAGTCCTTGGAAAATACGATGATAATGATTTTGATCTTTACGATACGCAATCTTAAAGCACAGAAAAACGTCATTTGCAGGCAATCTCTTAGTTTAACAGGAGTTCCAAGATTAATGATATCGCTGTCAACACAAATTAAAGTTAAGCTGCAAGATTTGATAAGGCCATTGCCGGCGGTAGTCGAACTGCGTATAAATATTATAACTTTTTTGTTTAACATATACTAGATACTATATTGTATTATAAATAAGATATACATGAGACAATGCATTAGCAATTTTATATTATACAATTCGATATGTACTATAACAGAACTCCAATAATATCCAAAAAAAAAAACACGTTTCAACACCTACCTCTTTTAGCTCTACCCTTGTAATATATAGAAAAATCTTTTCATATCAAGGCTACGATAGAAAAAAAAAATTTTTTGAGAGAAAAAGCGCTGTGTCTACGCCATGTTGTTTTTTATTGAATTGAACCTTAACAAATGTTTTTATGCATTTAAAATGTTTATAAGCATTTTTAAAGTAAAAACCTTACAGACAAATCTCATTTTATTTTTTATACACTACCTAATTTAAAACGTTCTGAACTCATCCAGATTGTAGGTGCCATATCCGGTTAAAGGAATGAAGATAAAATCTACATAAATGTACAGTACTGTCATTGTTTCCTTTATCCCATTCATGCTTTTTTGTCTTATTTGTTGTCTCCAAATCCTGTCCGAACGCAACCTCTGGAGCTTTGACTTGTGCTATAGTCAAATGTGTTAGCGCACCAACCAACGGCGAGTTGGAAAGTTTTTTTACATCCCCGTAAGATAAGTGCATTTGCTTGTAGCGACAAGGCACGCCGCCGTGGCGATCTACTCGCGGCCCGCCTGAATGAGCGTACATACTTTATTTATATACGCCCTTTTGTAATTAACGACAGTGAAAAGAAATATATCTTTTGATTTATAACGTATCACTCCCTTTTTGTATTTATAAATCATGCAAGAGTATGAGAGTTGTTTATCTATTCTAGCTTAACAAAGTTTTTGGCCGTGAAATGAGACTCGGTTATAGTTGTTGTCTTTTTAATTAAATAATTTTTATATGAAATTTTTCAATGTAGTCAATAAATTGAAAAACTCTTCTTGTTCTATAGATTTTTTTGCTAACTTTCTAGTTTTTTATGATCCTTGATGTCAGTGTAACCAATGTAATAGTGACTTAGTTTTTCAAATTTGTTGTGATACCGGGACAGTCTAGGCAATATCAAAACAGTTTGACTATCTGTAAAACCTGTATAGCACTCAACGCAAATATTCTTTAAAACATGTGTACATTTTGTTTGGCAAATAACTAATGTTCAGCGAATCTAAGTGATAATTTAACGAATACCAAGAACTGCTACGGATTAGTACAACTAAAGCGATAATGTAAAACAAGCAAATAAAATTGCGAGAGAACGAAACGAAAATTGAACCAAGCGTTGATAAAATAAGAAAATTTAGGAGTAAAACGTGAGGAATGAGACATCGACGCAAGAGTGCAGAGGCGGTGGAGCAGCTGACACCTGTCATCACGCAATTTATTAGTCGCTCCGAAATAACAGAGTCACTGAACGTTCAAACAAAATGAAGAGACAACGCTCTATTAACGACACATTCTCACACAGCACTCGTTATAATTCCTTCTATTGTTGCCCAACACTGCTAGCTAAAACTTAACTTGTTTACTTATACACTAACATTTGTTTATCTTCTAAACGAGATTTAAAACAAAAAATAAATAGAGAAAAAATATTAATCGGTCTGTAAATAACTAATTCGCTATGCTTAAATCACACTTGTAATAAACTTGTTTGTCTACAGATTTGTTGATATATTTATACCATCAAAAATTAGACGAGGAAGAAATATGTCTTGCTTGACGGATTGAAAAAGAATAATGCGTTTGGATTTGTCAACGCTTTGATTTATATATTTAGTTGGTGTGCGAGTTGCCACACGCAAAAGAGGTGACAATATCCTCGGATGTCAAGCTTGTTTCATCCTGCGTGGTGCAGTGTTCTAGCGCTTAATAACTGTCGACGAGTGTTTGCGTCACTATGCCTGGTGATCCTTAAGATAATATATATTGCTT
Source organism: Eupithecia pulchellata (assembly GCA_963931895.1). NCBI lineage: Eukaryota > Metazoa > Arthropoda > Insecta > Lepidoptera > Geometridae > Eupithecia > Eupithecia pulchellata. Next base: position 2,081,365 of record OZ007520.1, on the reverse strand, counting down.
CTTATTTTAGAAATCCTCAGTCACTGTGTTTTATGTTTGAGAATATAATTTATCACACACTTCTGGAAAATGACATATTGCGACTGATTGCTTGATTGTGTATTACTGCAAAATACATATGTTAGACCTGGTGTTAAGCGTTTTCCTTTGACGTTTTTATTCTCAAATCAAACATCTTATACTAATGAGCACAAGTCAGGGTGTAGTCCGCGTTTTACAAAGCCAGTAGATAATACGTTATTCAAATGGACAGTAAATTATTGAATATTGGTGAATTATCTGAAGTAAAGCTCTCCTTGGTCGCACAGTCATTACCGGATCTCATGGGTACATGCATGGGGTAAAGCACTGATGGGATATTAAGGTTATTACCAACGGCAAATTGGCCGTGCGACCGCTGAGGAAGCTGCCCACCGAGACCTATTAGTGGTATTACATATTTTATATGATCCACCGTCGATCGATGATTACGGGTGTATTAATATGCCGTCCAACCGTCTCCCGATCATGGGAATATGCGCAAGGTTCACATTCATCTACGTTTTTTACAGTTTAGTAGGTAGTTCGGCGATCACGAAAGCGTATGGGAGAACATTATGGATGTATTACAACCGAATTATTAAGGATTTTCTTAATTTTTTACTCTTTTAGCAAAACCGTGAGACCTCGGGAAATAAACGCGCATGGGTGGCTGTAGACTATCATTGTTTACTTAGAAAATTGCCAGCTCTATGTAATGGGTAAGATCAAAATCAAAATCAAAATCAAAGTGCTTTATTTCCTTTAGACCTTACAGGACTCTTGGACACGTCACAAAATACAAGTTAAATAAGAAATAAAAATGGGAAATAAAGTGATCACTTTGATTAATTGTTCACTTCAATCTTTTTTAGGTAAAGTAAAGAAGCGAACAAGAAACCTTTACCTTGTTAGATTGTTAGTTTTAGAGTTGGAGCATAACTCGTCCCAAACTTTTTTGTCGTCTAGATAATCTGATATTTTATAGTAAGCTTTTTTACAAAGTATATTTTTGACAATCCGTTTGAATTTATTTATAGATAATTTTTGCAACTCACTTGGAATTTTGTTGTAGAAGCGTATACATTGCCCTTTAAAAGATACATTAATCTTACGTAGCCTAGTAGTGGGCACAGCCAGTTTGTTCTTATTTCTAGTATTTAAATTATGTATATCGCTATTTTTAATGAACTTATTGATATTTTTATGAGTGTACAACAAATTTTCATAAATATATTGACATGTTACTGTCATTATGTTTATTTCTTTGAATTTTTCACGCAAGGATTCTCTGGGACCCATATTATAGATTGCACGAATAGCCCTCTTCTGCAGCACAAATATGGTGTTAACATCTGCAGCGTTCCCCCACAGCAGTATGCCATAAGACATAATACTATGGAAGTAGCTGAAATAGACTAGTCTAGAAGTATCAACGTCTGTAAGATGACGGATTTTTTTGACTGCATACGCTGCAGAACTAAGTCTCTTCGATAGCTTATCTATGTGTGAGCCCCATTGAAGTTTACTATCTAAAGTTATTCCTAAAAATACAGTACTTTCTACTATTTCTAAAGATTCCTCTTTTACCTTTACATCGGCCTTAACTTGTTTTACATTGGGTAGAATAAATCTAATACATTTCGTTTTGGTTTCATTAAGCAGAAGATTATTGACACTAAACCAATTGACTACTTTTGAGATTGCATTATTCACATCGTCGAAATTTGTGTTATGACGTTTCATTTTAAAAATTAGTGAAGTATCATCAGCAAACAATACAATCTCGTGATTATTCTTAACGAGATGAGGGAGGTCGTTAATATAAACAAGAAATAGGAAAGGACCGAGGATAGACCCCTGCGGTACACCCATTGTAACTACAGATCCCGAAGAACGTTCCCCATTAATGTCAACTCTTTGTATCCTGTCACACAAGTATGAAGTAAGAAGATCCAAAGAGTTGTCTTTTATTCCATAATGATGTAGTTTCCTGATTAATGTTACATGGTGTACACAATCAAATGCTTTTGACAAGTCGCAAAAAACGCCTAAAGCATCTTGCGACTTCTCCCAAGCATCAAAAATATGCGATACCAACTCTACACCAGCATCAGTGGTAGACCTGCCGCGAGTAAACCCAAATTGCTTACAGTGAAGCAGGTCATTGCCATCGAAATGCCTTAGCAATTGATGTAAAATAAGTTTTTCAAAAACTTTGCTGAACGTTGGCAAAACTGATATTGGTCTAAAGTTAGTGGGGTCAGACCTACTACCTGATTTAAACAATGGAATTATTTTACTATGCTTCATTAGATCAGGAAATACACCACAGTCAATAGATTCATTGAATATAAAAGCTAGATCTGGTGCAAGTGTATCAATCAATGGTTTAATAAGTCTAACAGAAACGCCCCAGAGATCTGCAGTTTTTTTTACATTCAATAGATTAAAAGCTTTTTTAATATCAGTTTCATTGACATGATTGAAATTAAATTTATTTTTGCATTTGGGTACATTTTCTATAAGCAAAGACTCAGCGATAACTTGAGATGAGTTTAAGCACTTTGTAGTAGAAATTGGAATGTCAGTAAAAAAGTTTTCAAATGCTTGGGCTACGTCAACGTCATTTTGGACTGAGCAATCATTAATCTTTAAGTTATAATCATTATCGTAAGTACTGACCTTTCCAGTCTCACTATTTATTATTTTCCATGTCGATTTTATTACATTTTCACTATTTCTGATTTTCGAGCTTATATAATTTGATTTTGCCATTTGACAAACTTTTCTGAACATTTTTGAGTAGTTTTTTACTTTTTCTTTGAACTCAAGACTAAAATTGTATTGTTTTTCATTATACAGTTCATACAAAGTTTGCCTACTCTTATGTATACCTACTGTTGCCCACTCACTAAAGTTGAGTTTTTCTGAGACCACAATCGACTTGGGTGTGAATATTGAATTGAATGCAGTGGTGAATTTGTTAAAAAAACTGCAATATGACTCATTAGGGTTGTTATATGAGTAACAAGGTGGTGGTTTAGAATCCCAATCCAATTTCAACCGCTCAAATCGACTGGTGGTCACAGGTATGTATGTTATTTTTTTTTTTACATTATTATTTTTAACTTTAATTTGTAATTTGATTATTTGACCTAAGTGGTCTGATTTTAAGTTACTTATTATATTTTTACTAACAATTTTATCATTTAAGCAAACAAACATATTATCTATACATTTTGCTGAAGTTTCAGTTATTCTAGTGGGTTCCAAAAATAGTGGCTTTAGATTATAAGAGTTAAATAAGTTAATTAATCTACTACTTAAGGAGTACACTTCTAAAAGATTAATATTAAAGTCTCCACATACTATGAGATTTTTGTTTGATTTTGATATTTTAAATAAGATGTCATCCATAATTTTTTCAAATATTTCAAAAGAGGCTGATGGTGGGGTGTATACGCTTACTACAATAGTTTGCTCCAACTCAACACATGCTACTTCAATGTGGCTTTCAATCGATACACAAACTATGTCTTTACGTTCTTTAAATTTTATAAGTTTATTTAGTAATATTAAAGAGCCTCCACGAATAGCATGTGATCTGCAAAAAGAACTACCAACCTGATGGTTACTAAAGTTAAACATGATCTCATAGCTTTTCAGCCAGTGTTCTGTTAAGCAGATGATGTCAATATCAAATGAGTTCATGTATAATTCTAATTCTAATAATTTACTTCTCAAACCTTGAATATTTTGGTGCACCAAGTTGGTAAACTTTGCATTTATTTTACAATTTTGTTTTTGTTGTTTTTTCTTGTGATTAATAATATTTGACTTTATAGGGCTAGAGACTTCCTCTATTGTCGTTATTTCTAATTTAAATGACTTGGAATAACTTCCAAGGTATTGTTTGTCAATTTAAAAGAATGCTCAAAAGAAGCATTTTTTATAGCCAAGTTTTTGGCTGTTGTTTTAAAATAATAGGATAGCGAAATTGCTATCTGTCTTTTATAATAATTGGAAAGGTAATAATTACCTTGAGTCAAATAATATTTTTTACTAACAATATTGTTAGTGTCAATCACATGTACATTATTATTGTTGCTTGAAATAGTGTGCAACATCATATTTAGCTTATATCTAAGGTTGTTTTCTAATTGTGGCAAGCTGTCGCTGTAAGGGAATGTGAACATCACAATTTCTTTTAAGTTTAAAGAGCACAATTTGTCCATATACCTGATTAGGTCAGATTTGTTCACATTCGTTCACGCCGTAAGGTGCCACGTAATGGTTGTAAGTACTAAGCCGAAAATTCTGCGCCCTAAGGGGGATAAGTTTTTGTTTAGTTAGCTTGCCCATGACTGGTATTTGTTTTAACCGATCGATAATCCGAAAGCAACACGTAATTTTCCCGTGGTTTGACCATCATCGGTCCACAAAGTCAGGTTCGATCAATATTTACCAAAAGCCGTAACAAAATCTGAACTATACATTTTCCGCGGTTGCAGGATACGGTCGACAGCTTGAACTTAGTATGAGGTTAGGTTGTTCAATACCTAATGCCAAAACATTAATTGTTCTTGATTATGGCTAAACTCGAACCCCATAAAAGTCCCGGTAGCCACCGCCATAAAAAACTAAACTCAATAATAATTGTTTTATAAATTTTTCGCGGCTTGCTCCGCTCGACGGTAGTGTCCTGTATTTGGCGACAACACCCACATGAGCTTTGGATTATCACATGAGCTATCTAATTAATTTATAAACCACAAACAGGATGGATGTTCATTGTTTTGAGGATTTTTAAAATTCTATTTTTATATTATACAGTTGTGAGGTCCTCGTTTAACGATGATGTTTATTTGTTTCAGGATCCCTTCACGGTGAGTCCACCTCGAGCATTTGATAACAAATAATTTTGGTAATATGAAATTTGATAAAAAAAAAACGAAGAACTGAAAAAGGTATTTACCTACTTAAAGTTTATGTTTGTAGATCTATAGATATAATAATGGTTATCATTAATAATCATATTATGTAGGATATTCGTACATGTTAAACATGTTAAACTTGTGCCATAACATAAAAGTACATAGAGATTTAATGCTTTTTTCTAAATAGTTTTATGTTTGTTTCATGTCGCTTCGCTGACTCTGCGTTTGGCTCCGTAAAGGGTGTAAGTATTTTATTGTTTTGATTATGAACTTAAAATGTAACACTGAGCAATTCATGTTTGGCTGAACATATTATCTGGTTTTGACCAGTTCTCATTTGAGATTATTTGAAATAAACATATATTTGGGTCACATCAGATGCACATTATTGGAAAATATTACTAAAAATGTAATAACTTAAGTATCCCTAGCATGTGAACCAAAAGGTGCTACCTCACACAATGTTGCTCATCAGGAGTCGAGCAATTTTTTGGCTGGACTGATGGTGGGTGGTTGTTTACACGACTGATAGACCTAGGTATGCTAAGACAAAAAAATAGGTTATTTACGCAGGGATACTGTACAACACGGGATCCCAAGACAACCAACCAAACTTTCGATTGCTTAATGCTAACTTTTAGTGTGTGTGTGAGCTCAAAATCTGAACTAGTCATTCGTAATTCTACTTACTGTGACTAGTTCAATACCATCTCAATTCGACTCGACAGTAGGTATATCAACGTCATTGTCAAACTATATGCATAATTACACACGTAAGTGAGTTGACAAGACGATAATTAGTGGCTCGGAAGACGCATCGTTCCGCGGATCCTAATTGATGTACATGCAAACGCAATCAATATGACGTGGTACCGGATATGGCGTGGCGTGGACAGTGGGACAATAGACTCACTGGTCACCGCTAAAAGTTGCGTATTGTCTTTAAAACACTCCATGCGTTACTTGCACAAAGCCTACTTAAGTGCTGAGAGGTAGGTAGGTTGTGTAACATAATTTGAGATTAGAAGACCGATGTGGCCTGCGGAGGAGGTTGCGGATTTTTATTCCCGCCTTGTAACAAAATATTTTGTACGCAAATTTTTTTGAACTTTTTGATAAATACCCGTGAATATTATAACAATTTACTTTTGTGTTTCGGGTGATCTGGTTATTTTCTATGTATAATAAAAAATGTCTATCTACATAATATGTAGATAGACGATATACCTATCCGTTATCCCATAACACAAGTTCTGCTTAGCTTTGGGTTTGGGCCAGACGATGCTGTATGGATTTTCCACCATTATTTATTTATAAACGTCAACTATGCTTCATGAACTCTAATATTTAATATTCCTGAAATATTAAGCAAAGGAAAGGTTTGTAGAGAAGCTTACAGTACTAACGTTAGTTTGAATAACTTATTATGTTTTTTCAATTATATTTTCTTTTATGTTACCACTGCTCTGAACGATACCTTGAATGTTACATTACGAGTATAATTTAAATATTATTATTGTTTCTTTTTATTAAGTTATTTAAACCAGCATAATTCTCTCCTCTAACCGATCGATATCAAAATCACTGATGTAATAATATACTAATTTGTTAATGTCTAGAACATTTTAAGCCATTTTCCTTTTAAAATAAAATGTAACGTTTGACACAGACAAGAGATTTATATCGGGCAAATTATAAAGCTTTGCTTTGTGCACGATCCAAGTAATCCTGTTTAAAATTTATTGGCTTAGCCGACAATAAATTTGTAAATTCTGTAAACCGCTGACCCGGAAACGTCGTCTTAATGAGATTTTTATTTTAGGGACTAGCAAAGGTCTCTCTTTCTTATCTTTATTGATGTTTGATTATATTTTATTTTTCTCTCCGCATGTTATATCCTGATTGCCATCACCACGTGAATACGGGACCTGCAGTATGTAAGTATCACAATCTGCTGAATTGGGTAATAATACCTAATACCCTTACCAAAATATAATCAGCTAGTAAACTGACTTACCTAGCTGTCTCAGTAGGCAAAATAGAGTGAGCTAGATTAGCAAGCAAATTATGGCTGCATTTGAAAATTGACATTAATTTGCCTAAACTCGATAAACCTCCAAGCCTGCATGTGAAAAGCAATTTATAGTCGCATTATTTCGCCAGGAAGGTTCGAAATTTCTCCACATATTGACACGATCGAGCTATAGATAGATACGTGGAAAATCGTGGTGGTAGCCAATGTGCCCTGCAAATTAACAGCGTTTCCCTCGGGGCCAATATTTCTCCGGGCGACGTCGAACCTAGGAACGCCCGCCACTAACTACCCCACTGAATCAGCGGCGATCACGCCTACACCTTGTATATTCGCCGATTGGTACGTAACTCGTACCATCCACCCGGATAAAGCAATATATTATATGCCGAAGAATCTTAACTGCTGACTGTACACTTGAAGACCACGTTTAATGACACTAGTGCTCCTCTCTGTTTTCAGAGATGAAAAAACATGTCTCTAACAAGCAGGCTTGGTTGCTCACCTTAATGATAACTTCATAACAAAATTAAAATTGAGTCTTAGTATAGTGTAATTTAATCCAAAAACATAATACCTATTACTTTATTAAAACGTGGTTAACTAATCGGAACCGCTAGTCGAACAAGCTCTAATTGCAGAGTTATCAAAGTTAAAGCTGAACCTTTATCTAAAATGAGCTTCGTTAATGCTTTACGTTTTAAATATTAAAATGACCAACGATGATAGCGATATAATTCCTATAACTATGCTAATAACACCTATACCTTCTCCAAAATATAATATTTAATCTGGATGCAAATCATCCTAATACGTTCCGATTATAAAGAGCTATAATTTCGGCATTATATTGTCCATCAAAGTGTTTTACATATATAAAAATAAAAGGCTGGCAATCAAGCAATTTGTTCCTCGACCTACTAAAGTATTTCGTGATGAAATCGTGTTTTGGTCTTAGGTTAATACTTAGGCTTTATAATTTTGTATCGATTGAGGGATAGAGCGGTATCATTATATAATTAAGGCAATTTTAAAGTCGATGCAGCTTCTAGTTAATTTTAAAGAACCTTTCAATGTAATGTCCTTTAGATTTTAACAAATTTGTTTATTTCAGACCGCAATGCACTGGGCTTGCAAGCGAGGCGATGAAAATTTAGTGAAGCTATTGGGTGGTGTGGCTCGCCAAGTTGTCAACGAACGCTCCGTAAGTATTATAATCATTAATAGAGCCAATAAATGTCATCGAATCTTAGAGAACGTCCTCAGATATCAGACGCCTTATTTAGAAGTAATCTGCGTAATCGTAAATTTTATGGGCTACCTAGAATAGAAGTTTTAATGCTCTATCAAATCTGCCTTCATACATCTGGTAATTCTGCCTGTTTTACTGTATCGTTAAACTGAGTTTATACCCTTTTTTCATGTGGTGTTCTTCATTTACGCGGAAACAGAATGGGGTGAGTCCTTGTCCTTTTATTGTCAAACTACTTGTGGATTCGAGTGAAGCGATAGTAAATTTATCTCAGTAGCACTTAACTTTTAATAGTGTTTTACTAATAAAGCTTAGGATTACCATTCCAACGCAATGTCGTCAGACAACTTGTGAAAATTTTAAACGTTTTTGAGTAGGTACATTAGTGAGTGGAATTTATTAAATTCTTATGTACCTATGAATTGTATAATTAATAGAGTTTCCTAATGGTATGTAGTGTTGGTGCTGTTTTTTTATGTCGAGAACTCTTTACTAGTTTTCGTTACAGCTGTCGCTTTTATATTCAGCAATATCCATTCAGTTTAATATCTGACTTGTATATTCAGTGTAAGTATTAGAATTGCGAGCGGGGGGCGGGGGCGTTTCGGAATAATATGGAGCGAGAGCAGATGTGAACCCTTCCAAGTAACTCTGCATGTTGCCTGCGCCTTCTATCCGAATTGTATTATACTAGCGGTCTGCCCCGGCTTCGCAAGGGTATTAAACAATAATTTCAGAAATTATACACACTAACACGATGGGTTCCACAGTTTTCATACGGATCCCTTACTTTTTTTAAACAGCATTGGGGTTTTTGACATTGACTCGACACTCTTTAACTGACACTGGCCGTAGAGAAAAAGCAAGCACCGTTCGCTATATTATATTCAACCTCTTTTTCTATTATGGCTCCGCGCCATAGGTTGAATATATAGCACACGGTTTAATTATTGAATTTTCCATGCGGATCCCTAACTTTTTTGAAAATATTATATAGCCTATGTTCATCACGGAAAATTTAGGATTCTAACGGTGAAAGAATTTTTCAAATCGGTCCAGTAGTTTCGGAGCCTATTCAATTCAAACAAACAAACAACCAAATATTTCCTCTTTATAATATTAGTATAGATAGATATCAGTTGAGTCAAAGAGTTATTTTTACCCTGTATTAGGGTCAGATTGCATCCATAGTGCTTCTTTAAAAATATTTAGCTTTATCAGAGCACTAGCAGCCCGCCCCGGCTTCGCACGGGTATTTTTAAAGAATTTTAAGTTCTTACATACACACGTTAGTTATGGTAGTTTATTAGTTTTCATAGGGATCACTAACTTTAAAAATATTCTATAGCCTATGATTATCATTCTAATGATGATATTTTTTTCCAAAAAGGTCGTAGTAGTTCCGGAACCTATTCAATTCAGACCACAAACAAACAATAAAACCTTTCCTTTTTAAAATTGTACCTTTACCTCCTTTACTTATATAAAGAAAAACAGGGAGAACTTGATTTTTTGGCATTGACTTTTCTCTCGCACCGCTATACCGCCTACATCGATCGTTTTTCTGAGCCTACATCGCATGGTTCCAATCTTGAAGTTTTTATATTTTTTGACATTGAGTTTCCTCTCGCACCCTCCTCGCACCCCAGTAACGAATTGTGATGTCTATGACAATCCATAACTGACACTGGCGGAGTCGTCGTCGTAGCAAAAGCGGTGCCATAAAAAAAGAAGTTGAAGTTGAGTCACAGCAAAAGCGAGCAGCGCAAAAAAATAAAAAAAAAGAAGTTGATGTATATCGCTATGGTTTTATTATTGAAGTTTTTATACGGATCTCTAACTTTTTTGAAAATATTTTATAGCCTATGTTCATCACGGAAATTTTAGGATTCTTATGGTGGAAGAATTTTTAAAATTGGTCCAGTAGTTTCGGAGCCTATTCAATTCAAACAAACAAACAAACAAACAAACATACAAACAATCAAATCTTTCCTCTTTATAATATTAGTATAGATTTGTATCGCTTAGGTACTCTTAGGCCTTTAGTGGCATAAAACCTTTATTTCGCATATCTTGCTCAAATACACATAAAGATGCGGGTCGGGGTTTGCTAAACTTTGCGTGCTACAAACTTGCCGCAGTATGAACAACATGTTTTTGGAAACTCTTTACTCTTACTGTTTTGACCAGGATCTTCAAATTCATTTTGCATAAGGTCGTAAGAGAATTGTTTGAAATAATGGGAAAGGAAAACTAAAATTTCAGAAATAAAATTCCGGGTGTTTTTTTACAAAGTGGTTCCTTTGAATCATGCATGATCTACCTGAATGTTACCTATATCTTTTTAGGGTTATACTCCACTTCACCTTGCCATGCAATTTCGACATGAGAACGTGTACAGGCTGCTTGTAGAAGTATATGGTAAGTGTAATGGTGCCTTTATAATTATTATCATGCCATAGATAATGGAACGGTTGGAGAGAAATAAAATTATTTTCAGTTTTACTTTTGTAAACTGAATTTTGTCACGTATATAGGAGTCCTGTACGGTCTAAAAAAATATAGCACTTTGATATTTGAAATTATAGCAACGAACTGTCAAATGTTGTTCCATGGTAGGTAGTTGCCAAACCCCAACTGCTTACTGTTTGATGCTAATGGACGAATGGCTATGGCTAATGTGATGATCTGTAGCAGTTTCAGGGTTGAACATTTTGCCTTTAAAATTGGTAAAAGTGAAATAAAATAATAGTAGAATAAAACGCATTGGAAAAGAAAGAGAATATAACAAAAATGAAATACAAGGATAATAAAAAGATTATACTTATAAACTTTTTTCACATATCCCCAAAATGTATGTAAAATATTCAAATAACCATTTTTTTTAGTGTTCTCATACGTTTTAAGGTTATATGAATACAAAAGTTTAGATTTTATTATTATATTACCAACAAGTTGTTATAATCTTTTCGTTTTCCGGAACATTTCATAAAAACACTTTGATGTTTGAAATTAAAGCTAGAAACTTCTTTTATTTTTTAGTTTCAAAATTATCGACCCTGGTCTACAAGCTAGGCAGAGATTGTGTTATAGGCCGTCAATGCATTAAACTAAATACAAAGATGAATATGAAGAAAATAAATACAAAATCAAAATAATTATCATCTTTTCCAGTTCTAATCTTGATAAAATTATCCTACAAAGTAAATTTTTGTTTATTAGACTAACTTAACTTTTTTTTATTAGACAAAAAAGTAAATTTTTGTTTATTAGACTAACTAACTTATATAGAATGCTTGCGGCATTTCTGACGCGCTCCGCGAAAGTGCACCTGCGACGCAGGAGGTTGCAGGTTCAATTCCCGCCACGATACAAATGTGTTTACACTCTGCAAATATTTCCGGGTATACTGGTGGTTTTCTATGTTATATATACATAATGTAATATATTGAATTTATTTTCGATTAGCTTGGGCGGTACATGATACTGTGTGGATAGTCTAGCATTATTATTTATTTATTATTATTTATTTCAGATGCCGATCCTAATGTCCGAGACTGGTCCGGCAGAAAACCTCGCCAATACCTAGTGCACATGGACACATCATTATCACCTGGTTGCTATAGAAGTAAGTGTAGGCTATATTTATTTAAATAATATTACAGAAAAATTGTATGATTTTAACACCAAGTAAACCACTGAGGTTTGTTATTAGTAATAAATCTGAGTAATGTATTATTGTATTCAGTAAATCTTGGGAATAGGTGATGCTGTGCGAATTGTCCAGCATTTTTTAATTATTAGTGATTCAACCGAGTAATCTTTAGAGGACAGCAATGATATATTGTACACCGGAAATACAACAATGCTTTATTGTACACCGGAAATAGAACAATAAAAAAAGACATTACACAAGACAAGTACAATGGGCTGCCTTATCGCTTAGAAGCGATCTCTTCCAGGCAACCTTTGGATGGAAATAATTAATTGGATAAAAAAAAGGCTGATTACTAGGATACTGAGGATCCTAGAGTTGTTGAAAATTAATATTAATAATGTAGGTAGCAATTATTTGGTCATCTAAAATTGTTCTGGTCGACTCGTATATTACAATGTATATCAGTTATATTATAACACAAGCTCTTCTCAGCTTGGGGCTAGATAATGATGTGTGAATTGTCCAATACTATTATTGTTCTACTTCATTTATTAATACATCTCGTTGAATATTATTATTACTGCCGGAAATTGGATCATTATCAAGTCGCCGACTACATCTTTGATTTCTAGTTCATAGTTCATTTATTAATATTTTTTATGTGTCAAATAAAATTATTACTATCACAATGAATTTACATTAACAATTAAATTTTAAAATCATGAGTTCAGTACAATCATAAAAATATTGTATAACTATTGTATAACTTAATCAGCTACTTTTTAAGTTTAATTTTAAAAGATGGTGTAGATACCGCGCTTTTGGTAAATTGGAATGCGGTTGTAAACAGCCCTCATCACGTGTTGCCAGCCATATGATGATGTACGATAGTAGCGTTTATATTAGATGTGTTTCGTTACTTACATTAGAAAGAAAAAGAAGTTAATCCAAAAGCGACGCTCACTTCTTTAAGTCCAGACGAAATTGTAAACCCTAGCGCCATCTAGGCAATCTCCGCCGCAACACGTTAGGAGTTCGTTTGCTCAGTTGGAAACGGGAAGCTTTTAATGTTACTCTACAGACAGTAAGGTGCTACAGACTCGCAGAGTGCAAAGGAAAATGTATTATTTAGTTCGTTGGTGGTGTTACAGAGGTCGACACTTACGACTTGAGGAGAACGGTGACCTCGCCCCCGGCTATACGAATAACTCAAAGTTCATATAGCCCTCAGACAAGTAAGATGTAATGTGAATATCGCACTTTAGTGATCTGTACTTACTTGTATACATGTATCTTCTGTAGGTACCAATAATGTATATATCGGTATACTGTATCTAGCTATTCCCTCTAACCTGCATTTGTTCTTTAAATGGTTTTACACGTTGATCATCAGTAGCATAATATAAAAAAGGTCATCATTATTACTGGTTCTTTTTAAGCTGGCGCGATCCCCTTTTTTTAAAGGCTTGGATTCTCCTTACTTCAGTAGGCCAAGCACGGCGATTGTTCTCTAGGATAGAATAGTCAATAATGACATCGCATCGCCATACATTGCGTACATCATTGAAGTTGAAGAAATTAATTTCAAATAATTTACGCATTCGATGACAAAGTGACGTAATTTTTGTCTATTCTACCTTAGACAAGAAAGCCCGTGCTTGCCCTACTGCATAGCTGATTGTATAAATAAATAACAAAAGACAATCGTAATACCGAGATTCATCATGGCTATTTTCAATAATTCTCATTTTCTGAAAAGATTGTGGCGCCGTGTGGTGCCGGCATAGAATTTCACCACCCCAACTCTTCCCGTGGGTGTCGTAAGAGGCGACTAAGGGAAACACAGCGGGGGTGGGCAGCAGCGCCTTCTGCAGAACAACTACACCGAACTGCGATCTCCAACCCGCATGCCCCGCGTGGGGATTATGGGCAATAACCCCCAAATAATGATGCCATCTATGGCGCTCATTAGGGGAGGCCTATGTCCAGCAGTGGACTATTATAGGCTGGTGATGATGTGATGATGATGAAGAGATTGATCATCAAGTCTCTTTGATTTCTGTTTCACCAAAATTTAATAAAGCGTTTAATTAAACGATTTGCATAATTAATAAATATCTGATTGAAATTGCGTAACTGACCTGTGATAGCAGCATACACAGCTCAATTATACTACAACTAGCGGTCCGCCCCGCCTTCGCACCCGTGTTCTACAAAAATAGAATATTTAACTGCCTATGTTCATCAGGGAAAATTAAGCATTGAAATGGTGAAAGATTTTCAAACCGGTCCAATAGTTTCGGAGGCTATTCAATTCAAACCCTTATACAATAAAATCTTTCCTAATATTAGTGTACTTGTATATTGCCGTGTATTTTGAACATATTTTAGAGGTGCACTATATAATTATTTATTTGGGTGTTTCTGGTTACACAAACCCTTTAGGTACTTTCCTACACCACTTATGTATATAGCTACGTAGAAGCACTACCTACTATACTAAAAGTTTGTAAATACGAACGTTTGTGTTACAGTTAATTTTGTGAAATTGTAAATATCTGTAAAGTTAAGTATTATTATCATTTGTTCGTAAATTAAATTCACAAATGTAAAATAATAAATTTGTATAGGTTTAAGATCAATAGTGTATCAATGTGAAATGGCGTAATGAAAAATCCGGATGAATTTCCCAAATACATACAAAAATAATACCAAAATTATTTGTAATTTGTAGTATATTTTCACCATTTACTGCTATTATTTGTATTAGAATGGTATTTATCTAGGTTCCTACTACAAGCTGTTACGTTTGTATGGGAAATTCATCAGACGCCGGGGCCAATAACCGTGTGCTCATATGTGCCCGTGACTCTTATGTCTCGATTAGGATCTAAAAGCTCCAGCGGTGGCGGTTAGCTCTGCTTTTATGCTACTTCCAGAACTTCTTATACAGGGTTAGGTACCCCGCGGCTCTATTGGCTAACTCAACTGGTAATCGTAATCGCCTTCAGTTTGGCATTTCAAACCTAGCCTGGACTTCGATTGTCACTTTCGTATTGTGTAAATAGCTGAAACCGAAGACCAGTTGAATACCTTAGACAATACCGACAACATTCTGACTGGGCCTACAATTGGTAATCGGTTTGAAGTTCAATGGTAATGGATTTCTAGTTAGACAATAAGGCTGCTGGATGCTCTTGGCAAGGCAAGGCCCGGCTGATTGACGAATAAATTACAACTAACTGGTTGACGAATATCGTCAACCAGTCGGGTAAGTCGTCAGTCTTCGGAGCTATTCAAATTTATATCATTATTATGACTGAAGGAATTTACGTCGATAGTGGTTTATGTAGTGTTTTTTCGGTGGCACTTTGTAGCAGCAGTGTTCACACGTTTTAACAGACTGGTGGGTTTGCGGCAGCCATTGTAGATGTAGCCGTCACAAAATTCATTTCTTCAAAACCTTTTGGATGCCGTGTGGTGCCGGCATAGAATTTCACCACCCCAACTCTTCCCGTGGGTGTCGTAAGAGGCGACAAAGGGAAACACCAGGGGGCGGGCAGCAGCGCCCTCTGCAGAACAACTACACCGAACTGCGATCCCCAACCCGCATGCCCAGCGTGGGGATTATGGGCAATAACCCCCACATAATGATGCCATCTATGTCGCTCATTAGGGGAGGCCTATGTCCAGCAGTGGACTATTATAGGCTGGTGATGATGATGTTGATGTTCTGGATAAACGCTTCTTGAGACGCTAAGATTTGGTCGGTCCTGCGATTCCCGATTCTACAGATCTATATGCTCTATATGTGGTGACCAGTTTATAGAAAAGTAGTCGTGACTTTTGCGTTCTGCAATTAAGGCCCTGTATAAAGACAATATTTAGGTATTAGTAGTATTATTTAGTAGTTCGTAGCGCTTGACAAATAAAGTTGAAAATGGTGATGCATTTGATTTAGTTGAATCTCTTGTTCGACAATGTCAACATTATTTATCGGTTTTAATTTATTTTAAAAGTAAATACACCAGTAAATTAAAATATTTATACATATTTCTCTAGATGATAAGATTACCTTTCTTACAGTAACAAAATTATAAAATGTTATCACTCAAAATATTGAGCATTTCGAGACGAAAAAATATTTTCGTGTTCTTTCTTGCGATATTTTTTTCAAGTTTCTAGATGGTTTTTATGAAATATTTTTGTATAAGTCTTTTTTCCATACACTTGACTATAAACTGTATTTTTTTTTGGGCTTGTAATATGTCGCAGTAAGCCTAACTGTGCGCCGAAAAAGTGGTCGTTTTACGATGTCTGTCGTATGGCAGCGCCTTAAGCTAATATTTTATTTATAAAGCATAGTCCAACCAGTCACTCATCAACCCTTCGCCGCGAACACACATATCCTTAATTAGGATTATAGAATATCGTATTGCAATTTATGTACTCGTGTCTAATATTGAATAGACTCAGTTTAAAGTGAAACAACATCTTTAATTTAATCCAACCCACAATAGAAAATCTATAGATTAGAGAACTTTTAATCTCAAAATATATTTAAAGCAGCTTATTCTGGATGTAATTAAGTAACATAGTATGAACGTAATTTCCAGAGAAAGAAGGCTTTCTACGCATCGGTTCTCTGAACGTGCGAGTTAAGAAGACGACGGAAGCGTTCAGCAATTTCCTCGGCGTTGGAGCGACGAGGTCCTCAGCCTACGTGCCGAAGTCAGCGCGCGACTCTGAACGCCGGACGGACGACTATGAACAAGTGCACAAGACTTGGGGCTCGGCTGATAATATACAGGTGAGAACTATTTATTTATTTAATAATAATAATAATCATTTATTTCAGGCAACATTAGGAAAGTTATAGATGGTAAAAAACTTATTCTAGGGCCCATATCAACAAATACCTTACAGACTAACATACATACAAAAATATAAAGTCTTAATAACTAAAATTACACAATAGGTACTTTTTTACTATTTAGGAACACCATCTGCTACAATAATGTCTAAGAGATATAAGAAATAAAAAAGAATTAAATAATGCCGGACAATCCACACAGCATCATCTAACCCCAAGCTAAGCAGAGCATGTATTTTGGGTAGGTACCTACTAGATGACTGATATACATAATACAATATTATTACATTATAGATATTTTTACTATACCTACATAGAAAACGACCAGAACTCCCTGAACAGATATCTGCAGATCGTACAAATATTTGTCACGAGGCGGGAATCGAACCCGCAACCTCTTTTTTTAAATGACAATAGAGAGCGAATAATAGGTATTCACTAATAGAATCTAAATAAGCTATTACATTAATAGAACTAAGATTTTTTATCCTACTAATATTATAAACGCGAAAGTTTGTAAATACATTATATGGCTGTTTGTTACACTTACGCAGAAACTACTAAACGAATGAGTTTCGTTTAGTAGTTTTTTAGTACTTTGGTAAAACATGGTGCACAGATAGTTTGACCTGGAATAACATATGGGCATAACACTTGTTATCCCGATAGCACGGGATCGGGAGCTACGCGGGTCAAACTGCGGGCACCTTGCTAGTCTATATCTATACTAATATTATAAAGAGGAAAGATTTGATTGTTTGTTTGTTTGAAATAAATAGGCTCCGAAACTACTGGACCGATTTGAAAAATTCCTTAGAATCCTAAATTTTTCGTGATGAACATAGGCTATATGATATTTTCATAAAAGTTGGGATCCACATGAAAAATTCAATAATTAAACCGTGCGCTATATATTCAACCTCTTTTTCTATTATGGCTCCGCTGTTTGCTTTTTCTCTACGGCCAGTATCAGTTATGTAGTGTCAAGTCAATGTCAAAAACCCCAATGCTGCTAAAAAAAGTAAGGGATCCGTATGAAAACTGTGAAACCCATAGTGTTAGTGTGTATAATTTCTGAAATGTTTGTTTAATACCCGTGCGAAGCCGGGGCGGACCGCTAGTAAGTTATAAAGTCGGGTACTGTGCCGTTTGCGCAAACTCCGTCTCGATGCTTGTTGCGACTTCTTTTTCTACGACTGCACGAGCGTTTGCTGCAGGGCCGTAGCCAGAAATTCTGTTCGGGGGGGGGTCGAGCCTTAGACCTGCTAGCAACAAAATGCAACATCTCCCTATACATAATGCTAGTTATGATAGTACCCGGAGTGGTTTTCAACCAAGCACTTTCCAAAAAAACTGATATAAAAATATCAACCATGTGTAACGGCGAGCGGAGCGAGCCGCGAATTTTTTGAGTTTTTTCCGATGTTTTGTAAAAAAAAGTATGCAAAAGTGTGACAATAGATATGGTGGTCATTTTGGAGATTGGTGTGGAATGTAAGCAACAAAAAAATGTGAGAAACAAAAATGACGAAAAAAGAAATAACTTAGAGCGTTACATTTTCGTGTGACAAAAAAAATTGTAGCAGTAGTCAAGGGGTAGGTTATTAACAGTTCATAAAAACTATTTATTGGTATGAAAACATAAATAACAGCGAGTGGAACCAGCCTTGACATATTGTAGTTTTTGCGGCCATTGGAAATGGTTGAGAAATTAATCCAATATAAATGTCGTCGAGTAGAGTGAGACACATTTTTTTTATTGGAATGGCATGCAGTTATGGACAAAAAAAAGAAAGCTAAGAACAATATGGTTTTAAGAAGATTAACAAAATAAATCCTACTACAAAATGAATGGCGAGCGAAGCGAGCCTCTAAATTTTTTGACATATTTTCGGGAGGCTGGTAAAAATGACCAAAAGGATACAGAATGAACGGCGAGCGGAGCGAGCCGCAATTTTTTGAGTTTTATACGATGTTTTGTAAAAAAGTATGCAAAAGTGTGACAATAGATATGACAGCTAGCCCCGAATATTTCAAAAACTGTGGTGGTAATTTTGGAGATCGGTGTGGAATGAGAGCAACAAACAAAAATGAGAGAAACAAAAATGACGAAAAAAGAAATAACTTAGAGCGTTACATTTCCGTGTGACATAAGCATATCGCACCTTCGGTAGAACAAGGGCCGAACTACCAAATTTTCGAAAATTGACTTAAGTATGCCAAAGTCCTTTTAAAACGTATTTTTACCCGGAGTAACAAAGACACTCGTTCAGTTCCATCTAATTTCGCCAGAGGGCGACAGTGCCTTTGTCACATTGTAGAGTTTTTTCAAACGTATTGGCGCGACAAAATCCTATTGGTCAGTTGCGGCGCTGCCGGCGCGCTGAGTGATTGTCAGCTGGAGCGTAGAAGTCGTTAAGGTAAATATGCCCTTTTAATTTCAGAGTTTTGGAGGAACAAAGTCTCACTTTCTTTACGTATGCCCATTTCTTAGAAGATAATTTGCTGGTACAAAGTCGTTCGAACAGTTGTGCTTTTGTATGTCCAAAATGTAAACAATCTCGCAGTCGTAAAATCAAGTTAATCAGTTAAATTGCCTCGAACATTGTTCCAAAATTTTATGAACAGTATTATAATGGATTATTTTAATTGTGATTCGATGACAAACGTTAATTGCTCAACTAGTTTAATAAATAAGAAACGATTCCATATTTGAATGAGTAGGTACAGTAAGGTACCGTACCTATAGCTTAGATTTTTGAAACTTTTATTCTTAATTTTAATCAAGATGAGAACGATCTCACTTTTCGAATAAATAGGTGCATTATTTAACAGCCGCACTCAAAGATGTTAATGATTGCTTAAACTATTACTAAGTAACGATAAAAAAAACTTAGTGGTAGTTTTAGTAAACATTAACGTCGTTGAGTGCAGCTGTAATTACTGTACCTTGTTTTGATTTTAGAAACTTTTGTTTTGTTAGAATTTTCCACTCAGATACGTTCAACATCAACATCATCACCAGCCTATAATAGTCCACTGCTGGACATAGGCCTCCCCTAATGAGCGCCATAGATGGCATCATTATTTGGGGGTTATTACCCATAATCCCCACGCTGGGCATGCGGGTTGGGGATCGCAGTTCGGTGTAGTTGTTCTGCAGAAGGCGCTGCTGCCCGCCCCCCGCTGTGTTTCCCTTAGTCGCCTCTTACGACACCCACGGGAAGAGTTGGGGTGGTGAAATTCTATGCCGGCACCACACGGCAGATACGTTCAATTGCCATTAAATCTGAGTTAAAATATACTATAGTCTTGTTTTCGTCTCTATATTTTATATAACTTTAATAGTATTGATTCTCTAAATATTTAAGATTGCAAAGACTGTATTAAGTTAAGAACAAAAACTTTAGAATTTAATGTTGTTAACTACTAAGTGTTATTGACTCTGTCGGTTCCTATTAAACCTTTAATGGTAAATAATTTAAAAGTTAAATAATTGCTATTTTTATTGAAAAACATCCCATAAAAATAAAGAGAAATAAGGACATTTTTACTATTTTTTAAGAATGTTGGTGGAACAAAGGCCTAAGTGTGGGTAAGTTTTTATATTTATATGAAAATAATTAAAACTATAAATATTTAAGCATTGTAGAGAGCATGCCATTATTCACAAAACTATAAGGTATATTTCACACTAAGGAAATTACCTCAAACTCAATATAAGAAAAAGATAAATAGTCTCTAAACACAAAAAAATCTTAAAATGTATCTCCTGTAAAATCACAAACATGGCAATTAAGCCCTTGTTCTACCGAAGGTGCGATATATAAATACAGAATAAACGGCGAGCGGAGCGGACTTTTCGGATGTTCTTTAAAATAGAATCAAGAGTGACAAAAGATTATGATTAGCAAACCCCGAACATTTTAGACGCTTTGCGGTGGTAATTTTGGAGTTTGGTGAAGTAAGCAAGGTAAAAAGGCAAAAAATGTTAGAATGAAATGTTTTTCTACAAATTAATTTTTTTTATTACTTTTTCGGATGGTCACGTGGTAGTATAGTAAAAATTATAACAGTGAGCGGAATGAGCGCCGATATTTTGTTGTGTTTTCGGCCGCTGAAAATGTTTGAGAATTTGTGACATTTTGGCGAGGCTGCTAAAAAGCTTAGAAAATATCATAATGAACGGCGAGCGGAGCGAGCCGCGAAAATTTTTGTGACATTTTCGGTGGTAAAGACCGAAAATTTCACAAAAAATATCGCGGCTACAGAATAAACGGCGAGCGGAGGGAGCCGCAATTTTTTTTGCGACTTTTAGGATGTTCTTTAAAGTAGAATCAAGAGTGACAAAAGATTATGATTAGCAAACCCCGAAAATTTTAGAAGAGCCGCGAAATTTTTTGTGACGTTTTCGGTCGTTATAAAATAGTTCAGAAAAGTATGCTATAAATAACTAAAGACATAACAGCAAACGGAGGGAGTAATTCAATTACGGAAAAACAAGAAAATAGGTCTGATTTACGAAATTAAAAAGAATAACTTGATCTGCCTGCCTAGCTGGAATTGGCCGTAAATGAATGCGATGCGTGCACCTAGCTCATTGATATAAAAAGTAGAGACGAATTTTCGTTTTGACGCGACGCAGAGCGCGCTGATGTCAATCAGAGACGAAATGAAACGAAAAAAAAAATTGTGGTTTTAAGAGAGAATAACCATTTAAAGTGCTGCTTGCCACATACGGATCCGAGAAAATTTTACCTATTAAAGTTTGATTTTTAACGGTGCCTCAACATTTCGGGGGGGGTTTGAACCCCCAAAACCCCCCCCTCCCTACGGCCATGGTTTGCTGTATATCGTCACTATAGGCCTTTTAAGACTTGACTTTAAGAAATTTGACTTGTCTAAGTGCTTATTTTGTAAGCCTAAAGAAATAAAGTTATTGAATTTGAATCTAACGCTGGTGAGTCCACGGCTTTAGAGAAATTCGTCGCGGCGAAAGAATTCCCGATCCAATTCAGCCACTGGATATCTGTCCCGTGGATGCACGTGGATGTTGGGTTACATTAATTAAGTTTTGTTACGGATCCCTAACTTTTTTGGAAATATTCTATAGCGTTTGTTCATCAGGGATAATGTAAGATTCTAATGTAAAAATATTTTTTGAAATCGGTTCATTCGTTTGGGAGCCATTTCTTCTTAAAAACAATCAAATCTTTACTCATTATAATGTTTATAAATAGTCTGGATATATTAGTCTGTAATGATCTTTACCGCTTAGAATTAAAAAGTTTTGAATATAATATATTATCTAAATTGATAAATATTCCAGAAAGAAGATAAACTGATGCCTCCACCGAACAACAGCAAAGTGAGGCGACGCGGCGCCAGCGGCCGTCGTGGCATCGGAGCGGCGCATTCGAGGAGCACGCCTTCGACTCCTGATCAGGTACATTACTTATTTAAATATAAAACAATATAACAAGATAAATAAACAGATAAAAGTTCAAGAACGACAAGATCATGTATACGACTATGACTGTATTTACGAAGGTACGCCTGCGACGCAGGAGGCTGCGGGTTCGATTCCCGCCTCGGGACAAATATTTCTACGATCTGCAAATATTTGTTCAGGGTGTTTTGAACGTTTTCTATGTATTATAAGAAAATACTATCTATGTAATCGTATATTATTGAGTATAATCAGTTATCTAGTACCCATAACACGAGTTCTGTTTAGCTTGGGACTAGATAATGCTGTGTGAACAGCAGCTCGAGAGAATATTTGTACGATCTGCAAATATTTGTTCAAAGTGTTATGGTCGTTTCCTAATATAATGAAAATATATAACTATATATATTGTATTAGGTATATCAGTCATCTAGTACCCATAACACAAGCTCTGCTTATCTTCAGGCTAGGTTAGGTAGATGTTGTGTAGATTGTCCAGCATTATTAATTTCTTTTTTCATTCCCTTACAGCCTCGTGCGCAAATGGGCTCAAGCGAAAAAGGTGATTCCGACTCTGATTCTGCAGCCGGCTTCCACTCAGCATGGAGACAGCAGCGGGCATCGAACTGTACATAGATTATTAATATTAACGACTAGAGGTTA
This sequence comes from Eupithecia pulchellata, assembly GCA_963931895.1. Classification (NCBI taxonomy): domain Eukaryota; kingdom Metazoa; phylum Arthropoda; class Insecta; order Lepidoptera; family Geometridae; genus Eupithecia; species Eupithecia pulchellata. The sequence goes on along the minus strand of OZ007520.1, from coordinate 2,058,480 downwards.
ATATTAGGCTTTGTACTAGAATTAATCAAAAAAAAATTCATGCGGATCCCTAACTTTTTTGAAAACATTCTATAGCCTATGTTAATCAGGGAAAATGTAGGATTCAAACGGAGAAGGAATTTTTCAAATCGGTTTTGTAGTTTCGGAGCCTGTTCAATTCAAACAAAGAAACAATAGAATCTTGCTCTTTATGATATTAGTATAGATATATATGGCAAATCTTTGACTGACGCGATTTTCTTTACGTTTTCTTATAATTATCCGAGCTGACGTCACCAAACCATGCTTCAATTAATTTTCCAGTATACGAAAAAACAAAAGGAGATCGCGCTAGCTTGTAGAAACGTATAGTTCGCGTCACGTAAAAAGAACGCTGGAAGAAAGTGGAAGGGGTTTGTTCGCGCATGGGTACACTCGCGCACGACAGGTACTAGGTATGCTAATTTGCTAAGCCCATTTTAACTAATATTTCGTATTGGTTATTAGAAAAGGTAAGATAAAATGAAAGACATTTTCGATTCAGTTTAGAATGTTTAATCTAATTACAAAAAAAATGTTTAATGTAGCAAATCCATTCATTAGGTCGTCTTGGGTGACGCGAGAACTACATAACGACACGACGCTCCTATTAAAATATTAAAGGCTAATAAATGCCTCTCATTTCATACAACATTCTTCAAAAATATTTGTTCTTTAAAAAACCTTTTCGTAAACTTTTGTGCGCGACGGTATTTTGACGAGAAAAGTGACGTTAACACAACTTTGAAAGCAAATGTCATCTGACGAACCAATAGCGCACCGGCACGCATGCGGCGCGTGACCCGCCCGCCCCGCACACCACCGCTTACCACCAAATAGACCTATAAATCGACTTCTGCGCAGGTTCAAGGCCAGCGTTCTTTTTACGTGACGCGAACTATAGAAACGTACCTTACATCTACTATAAGAATCCATGTAGAAGGTTATCCTGGTTGATTTTACATGGGTTTGAAATGTAGTAACAAAAAAAAATTACAATTGAATAACCAAATTGGAACTATTATTTAAAATTGAAACAATTGAGCTAACTGCAGACTGTGCAGCAGTCAAACAATCAAACAAACTACCATTAGCGACATAAATAAAAAGAATAAAGTATTAAAACGAAACATTATGTGAACACCACATAGGCACAACCATTCCCAAACTTCTCAAAAAACATGAGCTTTTGTTAACAGACTTAGTAAAAACTAAGAAGTAAATTTGAGATTTGTTTAATTTTCTCAATCTATTGTGAACTGATTTGGATGATTCTTTTACAGTTTATTAATTCTTACACAAGCTCTGCTAAGCTTGGGGCATAATGGTGTGTGAATTGTCCAGCATTTTTATTAATTGTAAAGATCCCGGGATGCTCCAATAAAAATGATATTGCTGTAAAATTGCTATTTATCCTACAAAACATATTTAAAATAATTTGTGTAAGGTTTATAGTTATTAAGTTCTTTTATTGGACAGATTGTGATAGTATTAAGAATTTTTAATTTCCCTGAAAGTTTTATTATGTATACAGAAATGCGAAGAGGCCATTTTTGGTAAAAAAATCATTTTAGTATTACTTTTGTATATATTTGGGAAATTCATCCGCATCGCCTTAAATACATGCTTAAATGCCTGCGTTTTTATACTGCTCCACAATTTTTTTCTAAAAACGTGACTGAAAAGAAATTAAACCATATCGGATTTTTCATAAGACTCGTTTTCTTATTATTTGTGTAGATAGGTTATTATTTTCAAAATAGATTGTGGCAGGAACCTGGAACCGGTCTGTAATCTGGTTGTCCATAAATTTAAGCTGTATGTAATCTGGTAGTCCATAAATGTAAGCTGTCTGTAATTTGGTAGTCCATAAGTAAGCTGTCTGTAATTTGGTAGTCCATAAATGTTGCTCTATGTGGCAGTGCTGGGTTCCAGATATGTGCAATATTTATGCTTGATTGATAAACGTCTTCTCGTCATCCATACCGCAATGTTTGAAAACGAAAGTTTTTAATCAGTGCGTCCTACCAGTCATGACCTACGGAGCTGAGACGTGGACACTTACGATAGGGTTGGTCCACCAGTTCAAAGTCGCTCAGCGCGCTATGGAAAGAGCTATGCTCGGAGTTTCTCTGAAGGATAGGATTCGTAACCAATTCATCCGACAGAGAACTAAAGTCATCGACATAGCTCAGAGAATTAGCCAACTGAAGTGGCAGTGGGCCGGCCATATTTCGCGAAGAACCGATAACCGCTGGGGTAAACGTGTTCTTGAGTGGAGACCGCGACTCGGTAAACGTAGTGTAGGACGCCCTCCGGCCAGGTGGGATGACGATCTGTGAAAGACTGCTGGCAGATGCTGGATGCGACAAGCCGAAGACAGGGCGCTATGGCGCTCATTAGGGGAGGCCTATGTCCAACAGTGGACTAACATAGGCTGATGATGATGATGATGATATCAAATCAAATCAAATCAAATCAATCATTTATTTGCAAGAATACATAATTATTATACAATGTCAGGTCTTACAACTATTTTGTCACTGTATTCAGCCTGCACGCAGGCGTGCAAATATTATGTGAGTCATATTAATGTCATTAAAATATAGATAGTTACACACTTAGGTTATTACACTTAGGTTTCTAAATATTCTCTCACATTATAAAAACATTTGTCCAGTAGCCATTTACTTAACTTTTTCCTAAATATATTTCCATTAAGATCTTTTATGTCTTCTGGTAATTTATTGTAAATGGTGATACACATGTTATATACATTTCTTTTATATATATCTTTATGGCACTGGGGTTTGTAGAGCATATTTTTAAATTTGATCCTTTTCTGCCGGGTTATCATATCGCTACGTTTTGTAAAATAGGTTGGGTGTTCTTTAACAAAAATACAAATTGCCCGGATATACATGCAGGCGAGAGGTAAGATCCTACAATTCTTGAAGAGAGGCTTGCAACTATCACGGAACCAAGACCTATTTATCACTCTAAGGCATCTTTTTTGGATTTTGAATACCCTCTCGACATCAACTGAGTTACCCCACAATAACAACCCATACCCAAGAATCGAGGATACATGACCATGGTACGCAGCTAGAGCGGCTTCAAAAGAAACGGTCTGTCGAACCTTCTTAAGAGCGAATACAAATCTGCTCAACCGTTGGCATACCTGGTTTACATGATCCTTCCAATTTAAGTGACTGTCTAAAGTAATCCCAAGAAATTTAAAAGAGGTAACTTCATCTATTTTGATAAACGGAACAAACATTAGCTGTAAGATTAAAATGTATTTAATTTAAAATAGAATATATTAAACAGTTTCAAAAATAATGTATCTTTATTTTATCTTTTATCCTACGTACCTAATTACTCACATAGGTTCGTCGTTCGTCGTCAATGAACACATTATTGATCCAGTTCATTAGGATATTTAGAATTAACATCAAAATAAACAAGATTCGTCAAGTGCGAGTGTAACTCGCGCGCCGAGGGTTTTGACGTATATTGACGACCTCTTGGCGCGGTGGGCCAAAGTCCGCTTACATCGCAGGAGGTTGCGGTTTGATTCCCGCCTCGGGACTAATATTTGTACGATCTGCAGATTATTTGTTCGGGTGTTCTAGTCCTTTTCTATGTTCACAAAAATATATCATCTAATGTGATACATATTTTATTAACTATAATAGTTATCGTAGTAGTACCAATAACAAGCTATACTTAGCTTGTGGCTAAATGATGCTGTGTGGAAAATCCAGGATACATTACTCTTCTCAAAATTTTTGGAGCGCGGTGAAATTCATTAATTTAATAATCACTTGAAGCAGATTTTAATCTATGTAAGATAATATACTCTAAATAAGTATCGTCGTCGTCAGCTTATATGAGTCCACTGCTGGACATAGACCTCCCCTAATGAGCGAAACTATTTACTATAAAACTATTCTTCTTCTATACAAAAAGTATAGGGCTCGTTCACTCATTTACTGCCATCCTCAGTTTTCAATGTATCAGTAGATTAATTTTGTTATCAGTATATAGTTTAGATTGGTTTATATTAGTCAGGTTAGCATAAGCACCGCCATCCTATGTTCTCGCTTCACCTTGGTCGCCCGGAAGAAATCGCTATAAGCGATAAGGCCGCCAATTCTACAGCCATAGATTAAGGTAATTTAGTACCGGTTGTATTCTATTATAAGGCTATGAAATAAAGAATTATCTATGTATCTTTAACGCGACCCGCGCAGGGTAGGTACTCTGCAATAGGCACTCTGTTAGTAAAACTGTATAAAATTTGACTTGTCTAAGTGCTTATTTTGTAAGCAAAGAAATAAAGTTATTGAATCTGAATCTGAATCTGAAAACTCGTAGAATTACGTCGTTGGCAATGAAAGTTTTAACACAGTGTCTACATTATCAACAATAATTATATTATTTCTACAGAGTTTTTTGTTATTGTAGTTGGTCCTTCGTACCCGGGGTAAACTCTAGGTTTTTCGTGGTGCTTCAGCCCACTCCCGTACTGAGGTACTGAAGGAGGGCCGCGGGTTCGAGTCCCAATTCCACAGTCAAATCATGATATATATCGGGATAAATATTTTATTATACTTATCTACAATACAAATATCTACACTTTAGTGCACACGAAAATAGAGTAAAACAGAACAGTAGGTAATACATGAACACAAAAACAGTTGCACAATCAACAGCCTTATCGCTAAATGCGATCACTACATTATCAACAGACTGTATAATTATTAAAAAAATACACAGAAGTACACATTTTTTTTTTTGGGATAACAATATGAACTTATGTCAAGAGTGAAACAAGCTAACCTGTATCAATACTTACTACTTATTCCACCCTCTTCCCGGGTACCTGACCTAAACCACGAGATTCGTTAAGTGCGTGCCCCTCGCGAGCCGAGGGTTTTGAACTTTGTCGTATACATATGTATAAGTAGTATAGGTACCAGTTACTTCTAGGGATTTCAAGGGAGAAGGTAAGTAATCCGTAATACAACATAATATATCCTATTTAAATATGGTCTTCCATATATAACACTAGCTGTCCGCCCCAGCTTCGCAAGGGTTTAAACAAAAATTTCAGAAATTATACACACTAACACGATGGGTTTCACAGCTTTCATACGGATCCCTCACTTTTTTAACAGCATTGGGGTTTTCGACATTGACACTCCATAACTGACACTGGTCGTAGAGAAAAGCTGAGAAAAGCAAGCAGCGGAGCCATGATACCCGTAGAAAAAGAGGTTGAGTGCACGGTTTAATTATTGAATTTTTCATGCGGATGCCTAACTTTTTTTAAAATATTATATAGCCTTTGTTCATTAGGGAAAATTTAGGATTCTTATGGTGAAAGAATTTTACAAATCGATCCAGTAGTTTTGGAGCCTATTCAATTCAAACTTACAAACAATCAAATCTTTGTTCTTTGTAATATTAGTACCTATAGATAGTATAGATAATAAAATAATATTGGGGAGGTCTATGTCCCGCAGTGGACTAACACAGGCTGATGATGATGATATAACATGAAAATCCCTTGACAATTTTGTTTCTTACAGAATTTTCATTGCTTATCTTCTTATTCGTTGATGTTTTGCCTAGAAGCTACGAAGAATTCCTAGAATAATGTTCGATCCCTAAGTTTAATTGGTAACAAAAGATACCTATTATGCATAGCTTTGGAAAGAATTTGATTATATAGATAAACTAACAACCGACTTGGTAGGTATCTACACTGTTATACGTTTTGTGGGATTGAAGCAAATCCCTCGAGAATATTTTTTTTACGGGACCATTTCGATACATTTTTTAAATGGGCCCTTTATTGTATCCTAAGTACCTACATCCTTTTTGTTTTTTAGGTAATTTGTTTATATAGATTCAAAATATGAATTGTAGAATTTCGTAATATTTTGGTAAATGAAAATTTTACTTGCTTTTTTATATTTGCATATTTGGATAAAATCTAACAACAATGTTCCTTCTGTATTTCGATACGTATCTTACAAGTTTGTGAACTATTACTTATATTAACAAAATAAAAAATATTCATTCAGTCGAACATAGAACCTTCTCGATTTTGAAAGTCTGTTAAGGTTATGGAGAGCGGCCATCTATTTGACTTTACATAATGCACTTAGCACTGCCGTGGCTCCTGAATAGCGCACATTCGCATATAAAACAAAATAAATAATCTTGGACAATACATACAGCATCATCTAACCTCTAACTAAACAGACCTTGGGTTACGGATAAGTACTAATTAACTGATGTGTTTATTACAATACACTTCATAGATAGATAGATATAACAGTAGAGCATGATCTACATACATTTTATGCTGTAATATTTTACTAAGCGTGTTAAATTCACTAGTTGACCAGAGTTCCTAAAGCATCAATTCAATTGTACTTGTTTAGAGACAGTTGTGAGTAGAAGCCTCCCGCCCGCCCGCCGCCGCCTCCGCCGCCCAAACAACGAGGGCGCATAGTATTACCGCCCTTCGACTTGTGTCGTCGTCTGTACGCGCACACGTTACTAAACTTCGATAAATACTTATCTACAAAATCTTTATGTTAGTAAAAACTAAGTGCCAGTGTTTTTAGTGAACGTGATTTGTACAAAAGTGAATATCTATTCGTTCGATGAGACATTTAAAGAAGTTAAGTTGCAAATATTGCTGTTTTCAGAGGAATTAACGAAAATGGATTGCTAATAAGTTAGGATGTAGCAATAACATGACTGCATGACTGAAGGGATATCATCATCATCATCATCATCAGCCTATGTTAGTCCACTGTTGGACATAGGCCTCCCCTAATGAGCGCCATAGCAAGAATACATAGACTGAAGGGATATACGAGTGATTATTTCGCGTTGTCTTTATAATAAAACATTATTTATTTATTTAATTTTAAGAAAGCTACTAACACACTTATATTATTATAAATATTAATTTCGAATGTAATAGGTATTTGTAAGGTAAATTATCCTAATAAATATGACAACTTCTTGTGTACCTATTTAACACAGTTTTGGAAAGGGAACGTACGATGAAATGAAAAATGAAAAAATTTAAAACTAAAGAATGGAATATTAAAAATAGGTCACAGTTAAAAAAATAAAACTTATAAATCCGTTTAAAAGTTATAAAAGTCCAGGTTGTATGGCTACATCTTGATTGGCTTCAGTTACCTAAGTAATCTTTGTAACATTGGTCATGGGGGGTGTTACAACATTGGTTTAGAATCTCATACTTGCTCAAGTAGGCCTTGGGAATATATAAATTTGTAAATTTTACTTCTTAACTTACATATTTATTATTTATTGTACACGCATCAATTAATAATCAGTCATAGGGTATGAATACCCTATTAGTATAAGTTCATACTATGTAGGTACACATAGTGAGCTTAATCCTGCAAAGGATTTTCTTCCAGCAAACCTAAGAGTTATAGTAGAGGTGATGGAACAGATAGAGGAAGTGACGTTATAAATAATGACGGAAGGACTTATTTTTATTTTTGACTAGATTGAGTCTCCAATTTAACAGGTGGAGGAATATAGGCTGAGTTATTTGCTATTACTTTTTGCTGAATATTTTCTGTTAATTCTAGTGATCCATATATCTGTAAGCAAGATTCCCAGTAACACGAATACGCGTCCTCCGTCCTTTTTAGTGCTTTTGGACAGAATACCTACCTAGTTAAGGTATAAAAAATATAGCATACCTATGTAGGTCAAACAACTCACTAGGAGGACATTGGCTTTAAACCAAGTTTCATTGATATCAAAAACATCATAATTATTAAGATTAGAATATTTAATTTTTGTCCTTAGATCTGAAGTGTTTATATAGAATATTGATATTTTGGCCGGCCCTGTCTTCGTACGCGTATTTAATGGTAGGTACAGACCGCGTCACATATAAGTACCCCCCCTATCTCAATGTATGTGGGACACAATAGTGGTTATTTTTGTGAATTTCAGACTTTGAGTATTATGGAAGGGCAGTTCGATCCTGAGCGGCGGCCTGATAAATTCTTGCATGTGAAAAATTGTGACAAGTTACAAGGGAATTAGAAGTAGTCGAAAATAGTTTGTATACAAGGGGGTACTTAAATCTGACGCGCACTGTACCTAAATTTTTCGACTTATTTCAAAAATTACCCACCAAAATTTTAATAACTCTTTTGGAATGTACCTACAATCTGATACATTTCATGGATTGGGTCGTCCCCCTTTTGAAAACTATTCCTCCCCTTTTTGAGTATATTTTAAAAAGTATACCTACCTTTTACAGACTTCCATATATTTACCGATTTCCAAATTTGTACTGGAAATCTTCATCATAATTTTTCATTTCTTATTTTATAAATCTGTAGGTATGCCTATACACGAAATGTATGATTATTTCAAATTTAAGTCAATAAATATCTGTACGAGTTTCTGAGATATTAAAAGATTCAAATCACAATTCAGATAAAAGCAATGCCATGAGTAAGGGTTTTGAAATCGTTGTCATAACCCTAAAAATAGACAAATATTGACATAGAATATCAAAATTTATGAAAATAAAATCGAAAATTTACTTGTCGTCACACAGTCATCGTTTAAACCCTTTATCTAATATAATTTAACCTCTTAGAAAGTGTTATTTTCTCACTCTGATTTCTTCTAATGATATTAGTGAGAAAGGACACTCCTTAGCAACTGCTTTAAGTTAACAGATTATTATAACTATGGTACTTAAAATATATCTCCGTGTCTTAGATTATCTCCATGTCGTAAATCTTATTATGTAACGTATTATGTAATCTAAACCACTTAATAAGTTATTTTCTTACTGTGATTTCTTCTAGTGATACCCATTAGTAGAGTGAGAAAAGACACTCCTTAGCAACTGCTTAAAGTTAACAGATTATTATAACTATGGGGCTAAAAATATATCTCCATGTCCTAGATTATCTCCATTTCCTAGATCTAACTTATTATGTAATCTAAACCACTTAAAAAGTTGTTTTCTTACTGTGATTTCTTCCAATGATACCTAGTAGTGATAAAGGACACTCCTTAGAAACTACTTTAAGTTAACAGAATATTATAACTATGGGGCTAAAAATATATGTCGTAGATTACAAGAGAAAGAAGCTCCGACTATTTGGGTCCGCTCTCAGGACACTTTTAACTAGATCCCTCGATCGAGTGGAGCGTACAATTAATATAAATTACGTAGTTGTAGCTGTCTACTAAATTAAATTTATTATTGTCCAATACTGTTTTGCTTTGGACTCACCTTCTTAACAAATTCAGCTGCACGGTTTTTGAAACACACACTTGCTATCTTTAATGATATAAGACGTACCTAGTTATTTAATACCTATAGATACACGCGGTTTTCCGGAATATGTATATAGTTTCCTTTGACTTTCCTCGTTTATAGTATATAGTAACTACCATCTTAGTACTTATTAACAACAATTCAATCAGCCGCGAAGAGGTAAGATTCAGACAGAATTACAAACGCGTAATGCATTTAATAATATTATATATGTATGTATTATTATTACTATTTGGAACTCTCTCTTACATGTCAAGAAGGTATATCACCGTCACAAAAGTATCCGACAGAGAATCAAAGTAACACAGGTGAGTGAATGAATTAGCAATTAGAAATGGCATTGGTCAGACCATATTAGCTACATAGGTAAATGGAAAATAATTCGAAGGACATTACAATGCTGCTCTGGAATCTCTATAAAAATTTAATATTCTACCATTGGCGCAGGTTAACAATTACCTTTAGAAACACTTAATGGACTTCTTTAACGCGGGCAGAAAGTGGTCTTCGTGTTTTAAATGCTTTGACTACAAATTGGCGGATAAAAAGGATCTATAGCATGAAGCCAAGGGTATTCTTGATTTCAGCTTTAGCTAGGTAGGTATTCCTTTTTTCATATTTCCTTGTATTATACCTATATGTAAGCTGTGGTAATGAGTACCTATTGCATTTAATTATGCATTCGCATTATAGGCCTTTTGAACGAAGCTTCGAACATTCGTCGCTTCAGTCCATATGTTTAAGGCAGAATTACATCAGTAGACAGAATTTACATTTACAATGTGCACTTTTCTGGGGTGAGTAAATACACTTATAAAAATCTTAATGATAAGGCACTTATTATGAACATGTCCATGATAATATCTACGTGTCTTAAATAAAACTAGATTCTTTCAATTTATTGGAATCGATCAGTGCTTTTCGTCGGTGGTTGTACCTACTTAAATCTAACAAGTTTTTGTGATCCAAGTGGTTAAATTATGTTGTTTTCATGAACCTCTACTTAGGAAATTACGACTAGAGCAGTCAAGTGACACTCCCATAAAATGCAACACAATAAAATAGCGTTTACGCCAAAATCAATACCCTCAGCTGTGAATCGCCCACACCATTGTAACTCGATGAGCAGAGAATACTAATAACTAAGTACCAATAACGTCATGCTATGAGTTTAGTTCACCATTAAAATTTAATGGCAGTAACAAGCTTATGATACTCGTTGTAGGTTAGGCACCTACGTCCAGCATAGAAATCTGAGCTTCTAGCAAATAACTGCTGGTTCACTTTACATCAGCAGCTGTGAAAATCAAATAAAAATGCCCTTAAGGTGAAAATTTAAAAAAAAATGTAATTTTATTTATATTTTATGGTCTGAACTAAAGAGGTGTTTCACTCTCATTCTCCGACTGATAAGGTGGGTTATGCTATTCTTATATTCTTACTAGCGGTCCGCCCCGGCTTCGCACGGGTATTAAACAAAAATTTCAGAAATTATACACACTAACACGATGGGTTTCACAGTTTTCATACGGATCCCCATGCGCATCCCTTACTTTTTTAACAGCATTGGGGTTTTTGACATTGACTCGACACTCCATAACTGACACTGGCCGTAGAGAAAAAGCAAGCTCCGTGCTATATTCAACCTCTTTTTCTATTATGACGCGCCATAATAGAAAAAGAGGTTGAATATACAGCGCACGGTTCAATTATTGAATTTTTCATGCGGATCCCTAACTTTTTGAAAATATTATATAGCCTATGTTCATCACGGAAAGTTGATGAATGGTGAAAGAATTTTTCAAATTGGTACAGTAGTTTCGGAGCCTATTCAATTCAAACAAACAAACAAACAAACATACAAACAAACAAACAATCAAATCTTTCTTCTTTATAATATTAGTATAGATAGTGTGAGTGACATACATAGAAATATGAATGTATGGAATTTCTTTGTCACGAACTACAGGCTAAATGGGACCAAAGTAGTAAAATCATCCCTTCAATGGGACGGATTTCGATATGTGAGATTGTCTTAAATAAAAAATCAATAGAGTAGTACTAGAATTCAACGTACATGTTCAATATTAAATAACTACACACTATCATTAAGTTAAGATTTCAAGACAATAAAACCTTACTTTGTGATGGTTCGAGCCGTGTGGTGCCGGCATAGAATTGCACCACCCCAAATCTTCCCGTGGGTGTCGTAAGAGGCGACTAAGGGAAACACACCGAGGGCGGGCAGCAGCGCCCTCTGTATAACAATTACACCGAACTGCGATCCCCAACCCGCATGCCCAGCGTGGGGATTATGGGCAATAAACCCCAAATGATGAATAATGCCACATATGGCGCTCATCAGGGGAGGCCTATGTCCAGCAGTGGACCATATAGGCTGATGTTGTTGATGTTGTTGTGATGGTTTGAGTAGCGTCTCTGAGTGCTGCTGGAATAACAATAATATTAACAAATAAAGAACAATGGCAGGTCTCCATACTAAGAATTGTCTGGGATCAAATTGAAGCGTCCCGTAATGAAAAAAATGTTAAAAGATTTGGCGTTAGCTCCAGAATCTATAAATGAGACTATTTTCTTTGGCGAAAGCCGGAAAAAAAAGATTTCAGTGTTTTAATTTTTTGGTTATGAATGAACGTCAAACAATATTTGTCTATAAAACATCGCAGATTGAAATCAAATCATAAAGAAATGGATAATGTGGTTTGGTCTTGGGTTTGGTCTTATCAATTAGACCACGCCACCTTATATATTCGAAATGAGAAATGATAAACAAAATGAGCAAAACAAATTCTAAACTTCTTGTTTACGAAAGCTGGGCGTGCATTAAAAAATGTACCTACTTGCCCCGTAAACACAAAGAAACTGAGGGTTTTAATAAATAATGTTGGACAATCCACACAGCATCATCTAGCCCGAAGCTAAGCAAAGGTTGTGTTATGTTATGAGTTCCTACTAGATAACTTATATAGGTACCTACTTAAAACAATATATATAGGTATACCTACATTAATAGATATTTTTTTTATTTTACATAGAAAATGCCCAGAACACCCAAAACAACAATATCGGAGTCCTAAGGGCACGCACTAGCCAGACACAGGGCAGTATCAATCAGTCCATAAACAGTCCAGTTCGGGTGTTACATACGTCGCCTGTGGCTTCCGTAATTCGGGTAAAAATAAATAGAAAACCAAAATATAAACACAAAACACAGCAGAGATGAAAAACGCCGAAGTCTCGGAAGGATTCTGTCAAAGAGAATAAAACCACTACGTTCTAGATTCTATGGCGTCTTGACAGACAACCGCTGACAACATGACACTATCAAAGACAAATCAAAGACAAATGATACATTGCATTCAATAATTGTACCCGCACCACTAATAAAATGGTAACATTTCGAATGTACCTAATTCGAATATCATTTGATAAGCTTTTAAATATCATAAAATAACTCCGGCTTTTACGAGAAGGAGTGAATAATTGAAAAATCGTAGAAAATTTATTAAATTTGATTCATATACATCAGATCCATGGACGCAAAAAAAAGTCCAGACCAAATTCTGCCATTGTTCTTTAAATAACAATATAAAATTAATACAAAATTTAAATTAGAACTAGTATTTAAAATAGAAAATACTAACTGCAGACAGTTGCAAACAAGATCCATTTCAATACCAGTCGCAGGCGTCCGCAAGACGCTAGCTAAAGATAAGGCTAAACCAACAAATGAGGTTTTATTCCGCGCCGCTAAATTCCAGCTTCTATCCGTGCAGCGTTCGACAGTTCCAGCCTGATGTCCGTGTCAAAAGACGGCTATGTGGGCGTACATAATAGCAGCGGCCCGCGGCGACTCCCGACAATCCATACGTAAACGGTCCTCAGCAAACACGTCGCACAATCACTTATATTCGTAAGGCATTTGCTATTATATTTTTATCCGTTGAATCGTACACATAGACCTTAATATTTATATTTTTGACAAGCTCTGTGGGGCGGTGGGCAAAAGTTCGCCTGCGACGCAGGAGGTTGCGGGTTCGATTCCCCTCTTAGGACAATTGTTTGTATGATCTGCGGATTTTTTTTCCGGGTGTTTTAGTCGGGCTTTTATGTATAATACATATTTAAGTAATATATTTTATTAAGTATATCAGTCATTTGGTACCCATAACACAAGCTCTGCCTAGCTTAGGGCTAAGTGATGCTATATGAAAAATCCAGCATTATTTATTTTATTTGTTGTTGACCGACAGTTCAATAGTAATCTTTTCATCGGCAAACGCCCAACAAAACACCATTGTCCAGTTGAAAGTGAATATTTCTTGTCCTGAAATATAAAATGACACTACGTTAGTACTATATATGTATTTATTCTGTCATCATACTATTATGTAACTATAAATTTTAGCTATCGCGATGGGAAACTTTTTACCATGTCAGGAACTGTGGTACCAATGCCTGGACCCTCCGGCGTAAATACCCAGGCATTTCCAAAAGAAGAGGATGTACAAATTCCGGAGAGTCTACACTCATCACAGAACAACTTCAGTCCCTTACGCATGCAAGCAGAGAAATTTGAAATTGGAATCGACTCTGAACAGGTAAGTAAAAACAACTTACAACCCCACCAATGCAGCTAGGGTTAGCCTTTAGGCCCATATGGCCTGGGCCTAGGGGCCCTGCATGCCTAGGGGCCCTCATGATACATTTTTGGTTGAATTAATGTATAGTGGAATGTTCCGATGTCACTGTATATCTATTCAAATTCATTTATTGCACACTTTCCCCACCATAAATAATAAATGATAATGCCATCTATGGCGCTCATTAGGGGCGGCCTATGTCCAGCAGTGGACTATTATAGGCTGGTGATGATGATGACGATGAAATAATAAATAAAAAATAAAATTCTTTTATTTCAAACAACACTAAAATTACATTAGGTCCATATTATGTTAGTGAAAAGTTTTAAGTCTATGTTAGTAGTATTAAGGAGAGTATAAAGTAGTTATTATTGTATTTCAAACACTGCAATCGCCTAATGGTGAAACTGCATCAATATTATCAATATCAATATGGTTTAACAATACAATTAACTTAAACCAAGAAATGCATTTCATCTATAATTTAGTAAAGAAAAACGCAGGAAAATTTGCTGTCAGTACATATTAATGATTCGGTTCTGTATGTAGAAATATTGTAAGGCCCTCAAATACTAAATGCCTAGTGCCAAATATAATACATACAAACGCAATACTAAAATGATTTGTAATTTGAGTTTATTTTCACCATGATCTGCATTAAATTGAATTTATCTAGGTTTCTACCATATTTAAAAAACAATACTTTACTGAACTGAAATTAAACGAATTGTTTTTTTTTTTTCAAAGAAAACACGTTTTCTTTTCTATTTGTGTACAATACCTAGTATTATCAATAAAGCTTGTACCAGGAACCTAGATATATAACCTATTCTAATGCAAATAATAGCAGAACATGGTAAAAAAACGCTCAAATTACAAAATCCTTTTGGTATTACTTTTCTATGGGAAATTCATCCATCGCCGGAACCCTAATCCGGGCGCACCCGTATCATGCGAATGCGTATCGGTGGCGGAGTAAGTGTTCTCTTGTACCTACGAGTATTCAACTCGCGGATGCTAAATGCAACCGATAAATCTGTAAGTATTCTTAATTTAATAATCTGCCATGCGTTTACCATACAATTATACTTAACTATATAAGCAATGGGTACATTTTTTTGACCACAATCTCACGTGACGGAAGGGGGCAATATGGCCGACGAGGTTTCGTAAAAGTCTAGAAAACCAATTCACTCATGTTTTGAAGAGAGCAAGGATATAATTAGCCGGAAAAACTGTAATAGACAGCAAACCAATACAAAATTATGAAAAAATCTAAGCTGCACCAATGATGAAGGTAGAGAAAATCTGCAGTGCAACTTGAAGGTATATCCAACACAAGATAAGGGTGACTCCTTACGTCTCCAGGTTTATGTAAAGTAGCTTTTGCATGCGGTGCCATACTTTTTGTTTTTATTTGCATGTAGATATTTGTTGAGGGAGTTCTGGTCGTTTTAAATTAACAATATCTTAACCAAATAAAATAATCAAATTAGAACCATAATAAGCTCTGCTTAACTTGGGGCTAGATGATGATGTTAGGATGAGTTGCTGTCGATTCGGGCAAAATTTATTGGGACACAGTGTGCCAATTGACACTTTTTATTTAAATATTTTTGATACTGTCGATTCGGACACTATTAAAAATAACTACAGTGTACAGTCAGTTAAAAAAACACTTAAACTTGAGAAAGAAGACAAATACCAACAGGTTTTAGATCTACATACACAAAAATCTAAACCCACTGTTAATTTCAATGACCACCTCAAATTACTATGATTGAATGATTGTCCAGCGTTATATACATATATACATTTATTTAAAGACTCTTGTTAGATTATAAGAACCTATGTTAAACTTAAAAAAACGTCCATGCGCACCATTAGGTTCATTATTAGGTCCTTATAATGCACATGGACGTGATGTGAGTAAGTAATCTTGATACCTTGTGACATTGGAAACATTCGGGCTTGCAATCAAGGTTCCAAGGTTCAGTGCGGTGTTTCAACTTTCCTCATGATTAAAAGTCTGCATAAAAAATAAATTTACCTCCAAATAGTACCTAAATAAGGATGAAAGTATAAAATCCGCGTAAAATCTTTGATAAAATGTAACCAAATGTAATCCAAGAAGAAATAATCACAAATACAAAATGAAAATATCTATCAGAGTAAGTAAAATACATAGTTTTAGCACAGCTTACAAGTGAATCCGCGGTAGTGTTCATAACACAAGTTCTACTTTGCTTGAGACTAGCTGATGCTGTGTGGAATTTTTAGCACTAAAAAAGTAAAGTAAAAAATCCGATTTGGTTTAATTTCATTTCAGTGAAGGGTTTTGAAACAATTTTTCTGTAGGAACCTAGATGAATACTATTCTAATTCAAAATTGAGCAGTACATGGTGAAAATTATGCTTAAATAAAAAATAATTTTGGTATGAGAAATTCATCTGCCACCGGAGCCTTAACACGAGTACGTAAAATATAGGTAACATCATATTTCACCTTATTCGAACAAAAATAATAGAATAGAAAATAAAGTCATCTATCTGTTTTTAACAAGTATACAATCAGGTAATTAAAAACGGTGCACTTATAGGATAGGTGCAATCATTATAGTAGTTACAAAAAGGCATAAAACCAGGATAATGTTACACTATGCTCCAGTATATTATTAACTAGCGACACGCCCCGCCTTCGCACGGCTGCATTGCTTATATTAATGCAAGTTATACTTTATAAACATTCCCCACGAATCACTTTATCTATGAAAAAAACCGGATTAAAATCCATTACGTAGTTTTAAAGATCTAAATACCGTGAGACAGAAAAACAGCAGGAATGTATACTATACAGTGATAAACAAAAACAAGTTGGCCACTATATGGTTAAAAAGTTGCGATGAGAGTCCAACTTAATTGTTGAAACAAAAAAGGTATGAGTGGGTATACCACTCTCACTTAATAAAACATTTTCAGTCAATCAACCTCAATTTGTCAAAGGTTTCATTTCATGATGAAGTCTAACTCAAAATAGATATCGCCTGTTCCACATATACCTACTAATCTATCCCTACTGGTAGGGAAGAACGGAATTTTTTTCCACCTATTACTACTAGGGGGGATACTTTTCCACTTATATCCACTGTTATAATCATTCAGGAAATAGGTATCATCATATCGAAAATGTATAAGTGCATCATTAAGTGTTTTGTTTATTGTTAAACAACTTAAACTCCTTTACCATGAAAAGAAGAACCTCTTTCAACACGAAATCTATGAAATGATATTAGTTTCTATTTATATCGATACATTTAGCAGTTAAGTGACATTACGTAAAATCAAAGTCAGGTAATTAAATTGCTGTCAGGCAATGCGAGTTATGTAATTTTCCTGATTTAAACTAACATTCCATAACTACTTCAAAAACCAAAACCAAGTTTTTAATTGAAACTTCATTAGATGATCTAATGCATTAACTTTAAGGGGCTATTAGGCGTATTAGATTCGGCGATGGTGGCCACCGCGCAATCAGTATTTACAACGGAGTGTAAGGACGCGTCATAAACGTGACATCGGGAAGTAAGGTGATCGACGGTGCTCATTGCCCATTGTTTCGATGGTGCTGCCTTGGACACGCACAGACTATCCATTAATTTTGACTTGATGCTCATTCCCGACACGACACTGACACAAACGGACGCTGGGAAACTGACGTGTTTTGTTAACTGGCTGAAATTTATTTCCATGCGCCTTTACGCGACTCGTAATTAGGAGCTCGTATCGCTTAGCCAACTAAATTTCTGTAATTGTTTGGCTTTTCGTGACCTATCCATGCGCCAATTACTTTGATACTGATCTATGCTGTTTGCCGGGGAGCTTAATGGCTCAAAATGTCTTTTGAAACTGGCAGGTTTTGAAGATGTATGCGGTGATCAAGTGAAAGAAAATAAGATTTCTATAAAGTGGTTGTGTCGTTTAAATTATGAGTCCCGTTTATACCATTCATCAAATCCGGCTTAACAGCATGGCCCCGGTAAGTCAAGAAAATAAACACTCGTTTAGAAGTCAAGGTATGAGAGAAGCCTGACACCAAAACAGTTCTTACATTCTCTTTAGATAATATATTTATGGGTGTTTGGTGCGTTTGCTCATCCGAAGATTACGATCTTGCTTATTTCGCGCCCTCAGTGGCACAGCGGGTTCAATAAGGGTTCAATAAGGAGGTTGCGGATTCTATCCTCGCCGAAGGTCAAGTGGTTTTGTACGATCTTCCGATACTTTTCCCAGGTCTGTGTGTTTTCTATGAATAATAAAAATATTTTTTGTATAGGTACATAAAATCAATACTATATAATTTTTTAATAATTATGACTTGAATACCTGACTGCGTATTAACCTATAGAAATAAAGTTATAGATACCTAAATTCATAATAATAATGGATTAGATAAAATATAAGGAACATACAGCAAAAAAATTACACCAAAACCGCCATAAGCGAACTAATCATCAACCTCCTGGTTTGAGTTGCTCTAGAATAGATATTTTACTATAGTGGTTTGAATTAAACAGTATCCCATAAAACACTCTTATACTCATCAGGTTGCTGATGAATGTTATAATAAATCATCCTGGAATATATCTGTAAGAAGCAAAAATATAAATAATAATGCTGGACAATCCACACAGCAAACTGTCAAATAGATAAACCCGTTTTTGAGTCACCCTTTACTGGTATTACATTTCTCCCTGAAGTATTTTATGGTCGAATACTCAAAGCGACTACATTTGAGATCGTCTTAGTTGGCTGAGACGTTCATAAATTTGAAAATCATATACCGAAACGTCAATTATAAAAAATAAAACGCTAGATTTGAGATCATCTCAAATCCTGATATACCGACGACTTACGCTTTATTTGGTATTCACAAACGTGTTGCCATTTATTTCCATCATACCATTCTATAGAAAAAAAAATACAGTTAGTATATAACTATTCCCTAAATATCTACGCCGTCACCATAGGGCAGAGTGCCCAGAATGCTGGCAGCATTGCCCCTGCTCCGCTACAACATCAGCGGAGTTCAAACGGCTAAAATACGCTAACCTTGATCGAGATTTCTTATTTGAGCCCATAAGGGGGAAAACCCTAGTTTTTTGGGGTCCTAGGCCATACACAATGTATAAAGACCTCACAAAGCGACTCATAGAGTCCACAGGTGAACGGAATGCAGGCTTCTCTTTCTGACAACAAACTAGCATATCCAACGTAGCTATGCTACCTACATTTTTCTCATACTAAATGATTGATTTCAATGATGAATGATTTACTTTAGGAGAAAGAATTTATTAGTAAACCAATAAATGTCGGCATCACCCTGCTACCTCGAGTAAAGAGCGCTCACTAATTGCTACCATTGTGTCACTTAATAGCTCACTGTACGCAAATGAATGTTCGTGTCTGTTATTCGCAAAGAAGGTAGTGCTACTTTGGCTTCAATGAAGACTTTTATGATGGAGTTGGTAATGGTTTCTTTGTGGTATGTAGATATTGTACTGTCAGGTCGTTTGTTAACATAAAATTGGGTAGGGATAGGTACAGTTAACAGATAATAAAATCTATCTTTGGTCTTGCAACCGTTAAAGAATAACTCCCCTGTATTGGTATTCGGATAACAGCTAGTCTATTAGTACCCTACCCTATTATATACCCTCTGCAACAGTAAAACCTTTATTAACTAAGAAAATTTCAATAAAATAAAAAAATAAAATTACAATAAAAGCAAATTAGAACAAGTACTTTTAATTGAAACATGTGAGCTAATTGCAGACTTTTATAAACAAACTACAGGTAGCTCAACTGATCAATATCAATGCCTCATATGATACAAATTTACATGAGTAAAAATTTTATTTTTGTAAATAAGGCACATAATAATAGTCGTGATAGTATTTTTTTTAATCATATGAATTTATCAGCGGTTGTATTATTATAATATTGGTAAATAATATAAGTCTGCATTTTCGTTTAATACGCGCCTAGATCTTCAACAACATGAAACTGGCTTCAATTTACGAATGCCTTTGAAAATTTAATAAAAGACAACACATGCGATATTAGAATTTCATGTTTCTCAAGATGATTAAACGTCGTTATGACGGCCATAAACATTCCAAGCGGAATGCGAGCCAGTCGCTATTCAAAACATAAGTTCAGTTGTCCTGAAAACTTTTTATTAGACACCTACAGGAAACCATTTTAACTATGATTCTCGATTTAGATTACCTTGACAAAATTATAACAGTTAGGTTTTTTTATAACTGATAGACCTCCGTTTGGCCACAAGGTGAAGATGTGGCCGATGGTGGATCACAAAGGTCTAGAAGTCACCTATTTATTCTAGTCTTGAAGAGATTGTAAGTTAGTCGGAAAAACAGAAGCAGGTGGAGAAAATTCGCTTAGTGCGAGAGGAGGGTATATCCTCCATGTAGCGATGTAAATGGTTACAACCTCTACTAACAAAGAATATTACAATAAAATAAACAAATTAGAACTAGTATTTTCAATTGAAATAATTCAGCTCACTGCAGATTGTTGCAAAAAATCTACAGGTAGCTCAACTGATCCATATCAATACCAGTCAGAAGCGTCCCCAAAACGCTGTCCGCATTGCCTGCCTGTATGGAAATGCTGATTCGCTGCGCCAGGTACTCACCAGCTCACCATCAGGTGATACGTCATTTCGACCAGAATCTCGGATATTTTTTAAAAACCTGGAGAGATTCGGTTCCTTTTTTTTTCCAAGGGAAGCAAATATGTAGGCTCTATCGAGACCTGCATATTTGTGCCTCTGGAGATCCTCTGCCAAATCTCTGCCTCACCGCCCTCACTGATGAGATAAAACACACCCTTAAATACCTACTACATATGACGAAAAATAGTCTGAAAATAAAGTCATCGCAAAATACAGATGTTCATGTAGATCTACCAATCGATGAAGTAATAAACATACATATATAATGGACCTGAAGCAATCGACCGTTCCATGAAACACGGTATGGAATTCTTACTATAAGTAATTATTTAACTGGCCTACTTTTTCAGGTGGTTAGCGAAGCAAATAATGATAAAAGTTGGATTTACAAGCAATGGAGCAAGGTGACAACAAACATTCGCTGTCGCATCAGTGGCGAAGGGAGGGCAAAACCACCCGATTGGTTTCTAGACAAGTTTGCAGCTAAAACGTTCACGGATCCTGAGGAGCCCCTTTATCAAACCAAACGTTCCAAACTATTTTGTGGCCTGAAACTTGCGTTTGATCCTACGCTGCCGTCGCATTATCAAGTAAGACATTTAGCTGCAACATAACCATCTCATTAAAACAATTTTTCATTGAAATCCTCATAAAATCGGCTCCCATTATATCTTCTTCTTCCACTCCCTAGTTGATCAATTGAAGTGAAGATAAAATCAATAACAACTTAATTCTTTAAATTTTTATTGTATGTAATTTGACCAGTATAGGTGCTTATTTTGTAAGTCTAAAGAAATAAAGTTATTGAAATCCTAAATCTGAAATATTTCACAAAATACATTACCGTCTTAACTCTTCAGCAATTTATTAAATTTATTGTTGTTTTACAGTGGCTAGCAGTGGTATCGTTAGCTATTCTCTACAACATGGTCTTTGTCATTGGTCGTGCAGTATTTTGGGAACTCGACAACTTGACCCCCATCTGGTTTGTAATGGACTATCTCTGTGATATCATATACGTCGCGGACACTATCATCCACATGCATGAAGGCAAGTATCTTTTTAAACAAACAAATATTTATATTATAACTAGCTAGCGGTCCGCCCCAGCTTCGAGGGTATTTAACAAAAATTAATTTTCTCATGCAGATCGCAATTTTTTTTTATATTCTATAGTCTATGTTCATCAAAGAAAATTTAGGATTCTAATGGTGAAAGAATTTTTCAAATAGGTCTAGTAGTTTCGAGCCTATTCATTTCAAACAAACTAAAAATCTTTTCTCTTTTCAATATTAGTAGAGCAATATAACTATTCATTGGAATAACTTTATAAATTGGAGACCGAATGTTAACTATGAGTCAAACATTCTATTATGTGCTTATTAAATTGATCTGCCCGGCATGACACTAATTTAGATGAATTCGGTCACTTAATCTTAATGAAACCAATGTGTTGGCATTTTAGTAACACAATCGCCCAATGCTTTTATAATTACTTAACAGGGGCTGGTAGGTACCTTCTGTGTTAGCTTCTGCACACGGCATAACTCTCGACCTGGATAAAACAAAACCTCAATCAAGTTTATCAGGAATTACAACCAAACTATTAATTTAAAATAATAACAAAAAATAATTTGGATACGCATCCTGTATTTTAAAGCAGCAGATTGATTCTATTAGGTTCAACTTGGATCCTTAACTTTATTATAAATATGGGGAAAAGTTAAGAAGAGTAGATAGTTTTCCTAAACTTTTCCTGATATTTATTTAGGAGCCCATGATATTAATTTTTGTGACTCGCGTCTGTAAGACCAAGGGAAGTCCATTACAGCTTAGAGTCAGTCGCAAATCAACAATTTGACACCTACACACACTCACACACACTGAAAGCCGCGCCTTGCGTCATCAAATTTAGCTAACGTGTGTACAAACATTCGACCCGGCCTAGCCGCTTTTTCCGTACAAACATTGCAATGGGCCGATTCAACACTACGCTCTCGTGGGCCTTTTGATTGAATTCCAATCTCTGCAAAATAAAAACAAGAATAAACTCACCACTATTTAATTTTTTTTTCTCATCTCTGATATATTCACAATAACAACGCTTAGGAATCTTTTTGGTCATAAATTTTCTACATCGTTACTATTACTTCACTTAAACCTGAATTCTTTTTTCAGGATATTTGGATCAGGGCCTTGTTGTCAGAGACTCGATTATGTTGAGAAAACACTATCTTAAAACGAAGGCTTGGCGATACGACTTGGCGTCGTTATTACCCACCGACATAGCTTACTACTGGTGGAAACCCGGCTCGTGTGACCAAGTTTGTACTATTTGTTTTATTTACTTTAGTCATCATCATTTAGAAAATTGAAATTGCTATCGTACATTCAAGTTAGTATTAAGCCTACTCAGAGGCACGTTTACTAACTTACGAGTAAGTCGTCCAGTTTGCACAAACAACTCATGAAGTGTTCGTATCAACAAGAAGTGTTCCACCCTGGCATACTTTAACTTTTTTATAGCTGAAGTGTCAATATTGGTTGTGTTTCAGAAAGGTTTGCCGTGCCCTGTTATTGTGCGACTGAATAGACTTTTTCGCTTACCTCGGATGTGGGTGTGGTTTGATCGCACAGAGACTGCCACTAGCTATCCGAATGCCTTCAGAATTTGCAAGGTCAGAACATTACGGACACCTAAAGAATTTTATAGTTTCTCTGTTCAACAGACAAATCATCTAATAAATGTTTTATTTTCAGGTTGTAATGGCGATTTTGGTTCTTATCCACTGGAATGCTTGTCTTTATTTTGTAATTAGCTACGCCATAGGCTTTGGCACGGACAACTGGGTGTACAATCTCAATGGTCCACGCAATAACACGCTCGCCCATCAATACATCTACAGCTTCTATTGGTCTACATTGACTCTTACTACTATAGGTGAAACACCGCAGCCAGAAAACGATGCTGAGTATTTGTTTGTAGTCGCAGATTTTTTGGCTGGAGTGCTAATTTTTGCAACAATCGTTGGAAATATCGGATCGATGATATCTAACATGAATGTTGCTAGAGTCGAGTTTCAAAACAAAATGGATGGAGTGAAACAATACATGGCGTTCCGAAAGGTTAGTGGAGAGTTAGAAGCGCGAGTGATTCGATGGTTCGCTTACACGTGGGCCCAGAGTGGAGCCCTTGACGAAGAACAAGTGCTCTCATCGCTTCCCGACAAATTGAAAGCTGAAATAGCCATCAGAGTTCATATGGACACACTCCGCAAAGTAAGAATCTTTCAAGACTGCGAACCTGGCCTTTTAGAAGCATTGGTTTTGAAACTCAGACTTCAAGTTTTCAGTCCGGGTGATTTTATCTGTCGTAAGGGAGATGTTGGGAAAGAAATGTATATCGTCAAGAGAGGCAGACTTCAAGTAGTGGCTGATGATGGTACTTCTGTGTTAGCTACCCTGAGCGCGGGGTCGGTGTTTGGAGAAGTGAGTGTTTTGGATATTGCTGGAAACCGGACTGGAAATAGAAGAACAGCCAATGTTCGAGCCTTAGGGTATTCCGATTTGTTCTGCCTAGCAAAACGAGATCTTTGGGAAGCCCTTGCTGATTACCCTGATGCTAGAACCACACTAACAGAACGTGGTTGTCAACTTTTAAGAAAGGTAAGTTTTAAACATACGAAATGTTTTGGAAAATTAAAATACTTATTTTTTAATATACTATTCTTATTAACTACTTAAATAGCTACAATAATTTAATGAATATTCTAGGATGGACTACTTGACGAAATTGTGTTTGCGAGTGCTCAAACAACACAACAAAGTCTCGAAGAAACTGTCCAGAAACTAGAAGATACGGTGGATCTATTACAAAACCGGCTGCAGGGACTCATCGCGGACTTTGGGGAAGAACAAGCGAAAATTAAGCAACGAATAGACAAAGTGGAAAATCGGTGAGCATTTTTAGCGCTATATTCACTTTACTAGTAGAAGCGTTACAAATTTTTACCGTTTTGTAAAATGCCTAACCGTTTTGCAAACGGGCGGATGCTATGATCACGAGATGGCAATGTAAGCATGAACTTCAATAGTTCAATCTAAACTGTGGGAGTTATCATGTACGAATAGATACCTACTTAAGTTTAAGTCATGTAACCGACATGCGTTAATATTTAAAAAACGTTTCGCTCTCCTTCTTCCTTAAATTTGAATATATAAAACTTTCTTTACCAAGACGGACAGAAAAAGTTTAAACATTTTCTATTTAAATTTTCACGTATACCTACCATGTGTCTAAAGTATGACAAAGTATGTTTATAAAATGCGAATATTGCGAGTAATGCGACTGTAAATTTACATAGAACTAGCCTCTGCTCACGGTTTTGCTCGGTGGTACAAAACAGCATAATATGTCACTCAAGGGTAAAATAGATGCAAGTTATAATATTGATCTTATAAAGAACTAGCGGTCCACCCCAGCTTCGCACAGGTATGTATATAAATTAAACAAAAATTTTATTCATACACTTTTTTGAAAATATTATATAGCCTATTTAAAGAAATTTTAAGATTGTAATGGTGAAAGAATTTTTCAAATCGGTCCAGTAGTATCGGAGCCTATTTAATTCAAACAAAAAAACTAACAATCAAATCGTTCTTCTTTAGAATATTAGTATAGACACAGATAACATAATACTATGTATATATAAAAAACAAGAGTTGATAAGTCAAATTCCATGGCGCAAAATTTCTTTGTTTTCGACGTGTTTTTAGAAAAGGTCGAATGCTTCTGACATTTGAATTGTATGATTGCTGTCGCAACACTCAATTTTGGCTTATTATCTCTTTCCATAGTTATACAGATTTAAAATTGCTTCACTTATCGAACGGCGACTGTGGAAAAGTGCGTTTCTAGGCCCTAAACTTGTTCTCCAAATTCAGTAAATTCCGGTGAAGTGATAAAAACTGTCAGGACCGAGAAATAATCATAAGAGTCCC
Organism: Eupithecia pulchellata; assembly: GCA_963931895.1. Lineage (NCBI taxonomy): Eukaryota > Metazoa > Arthropoda > Insecta > Lepidoptera > Geometridae > Eupithecia > Eupithecia pulchellata. Next base: position 2,032,661 of record OZ007520.1, on the reverse strand, counting down.
GAAACATTCTACCAGTGTTGTTTATCTTATCAAAAAGATTTTTTTATGTCTCCCTTCCTCGTTTCATCAACTAGCACCCAGCACACAAAGTCTTTGCAAGCGACTGCCAATAACAATACAGTGAGCGAAAGTTTTCGGTGTCTCGTGCTTGCGATTATGGGCTTAGATAATTTGCAAAAAAACACCTAGAAACCCCTGAAAATTCTAGGACCTTATTCTCTATTTCACAAGAGATTCCTTGCTGTAACTGAGTAACGTCACAATGTAATGCTATTTTGTCAGATTCACTTGTCTTGTCGTATCTGTGCAAATTGTTTGGCAATAGTGAATGAAGGCCCTGATTGTTTACAGAGTTTTGGATTCAGGCGAGGAGTACGACTCAGAAGATAGCTCTCCGAGTTTGAACAGCGAACTGAACAGTGAACAGAAACATTGCGATGTTTCTGTATACAGCGATGTGGTTTTACCGAGGTCCCGAGGCCGATCGCTCAGCGTCGAGCGACCAGCGCTGCTGCACGCTACGCCGGAACCAAGAAGCAAGTCTCTTCGTATTAAGAAGGTCCACATAAACGAGAATAGAATATGAACTGTGGTCCAGCGCTGGATTGCATATTTTGATGTTATGTCTGGATCAGGAGACCGCTCGCCAATTCTATGTAAAGCTACAGAAATCAAAATTATTTATTATATATTGAGTTATCTCGACTATGAGTGCAAGTAAACAGTATGGCACTCTGTTTAAAAAACTCCTTTTAATTTTACTTTAACAAATTGTCGCAGTTTGACGAATGTATTGTACAGTGCGCGTCAGAATTAAGTACCCCCCTTGTATACAAACTATTTTCGACTATTTCTAATTCCCTTGTAACTTGTCACATTTTTTCACATTCAAAAATTTATCCCGCCGCCGCTCAGTATCCAACTGCCCTTCCATAATACTCAAAGTCTGAAATTCCCAACAATAACAACTATTGTGTCCCACATAAATTGAGATAGGGGGGGTACTTATATGTGACGCGCACTGTACATTCATTTAAAAGTCTTTACTCTTTAGTCCATTAAAAAAACTGGTTCCTTACCATTTTTTAAAGCAAGTCTAACCGGTTTTCATGTAAAAAAAAAATATTATTGGCAATTTCTATTTATTTAATTTAGTCACTGCGCCAGCTGACGTCGCTAGGCCTAAACCGCTGCCGACGGACAACGCTTCATCCGTATACTACAAACGCAAGTACCTAATAAAATACTGAAAAATGAACTGTGCAGCATGTAACAGGCAGATAAAACGAGGAGATTTGCTACCTTGTTCGTCTTGCAAGACCACTTATCACTACCAATGCTTGAACATCCAAACTGCAACATACATAGAAAATAAAAGCACATATTATAGCTCCTGGCGCTGCCATCATTGCGAAAACATAACTAGGCGCATTCGAAATGATGATACGCCAACCAGAAGGCAAAACGACCTTCCATTAAATGACTCAACTATGTCAATGGATGACTACGAACAGCACGACAAAAGCATACTCGGACATACGGTAGGTCTTAGTTCACCACTAAATAATGATAAAAACCTCCGTCAACCAAGCACAGAAACTATAGACATCGATAGATTCAAACAGCTTCTAGATACAACATTGGAAACCCACAAACGAGACATGATATTAGAAATGAAATCAACCTTCCAGAAAGAAATTCAAATAGCAATACATAAACTGAGAGAAGAACTAACACAGCATACAGAAAAAATACAAGAAGAACAAATAGTTATAAAAGAAGACATAAAAAATCTCAAGGAAAACATTGAAAAATTAGAAACTGAACGAAGAGACTTAAAGTTAGAAATAGAACAAATAGTACAACAAAATCATAGGCTAATCACGCAAACGGGCAGAGAAGAAAACAAAACAATTGTAATGTATGGGATTAATGAACACTATGACGAACACGAAAATGACCTTGAAAGAAAGGTAGTACACGCTTTCAGGACAATCATGAACATAGACCTCACGGGGTATATTGAAACTATCTCCAGACTGGGAAAAAGAGGCAATAGAAGGCCTATAATGGTAGAACTGATAAGCAAACGAATGACCAACTATATATTAACCAACGTAAGACAATTCAAATCCACTGGACTATACGTGTCTAAGCTACTGGATCAAGAAACCCTACAGGATAGAAGAGCCCGGCACGGAAACTACGCTTCGACATCCCGTGCGGAACGACCTAACATAACAAGAGCAACGTTAACACAGGGAAATAAATCGTACTCCAATACACCTTTGTCGGCAATAACCGCTCGGCCCATATCACCAACAACCTCAACACAAAATAGGCAACACCATAGCGACACATCCCAGAAAGAAATCGGAGGTACGTTTCGATTTTAATATCCTTGTCCAAAATGTACAGAGCATTAAAAATAAAATTAGCTACCTTGAAAGTATATTAAAAAATTCGTCACACCAACTATTATGCCTAACTGAAACGTGGATCCAAGAGAACCAAAGAAATTTAATCACAGTAGAGGATTTTCAATTTGCCGCTACATTCAGCAGACAACACCACCGCGGAGGGGGCGTGGCCATACTCACAAGAAGAAGCCTCGCGTACAAGGAGCTTCCACAATTTTCTAATCTATCAGTTGAAACCATAATCGAGTGTTGCGCAATAGAGCTTAAATCAACCAATACCATAGTTATTGTTATTTATAGACCAAACAAAAAAATCGAAACATTTTTTACGACCCTGAATGAAATTCTTATCTTAATTAACCAAAAGTATGCAACCAAAAATATTATAATCACAGGAGATTTTAACATAGACTGCTTATCAAAATGTAAAGAAGCCAGAATATTGACTGACAAAATGTTCGAGTATAACCTGCACCAAATCGTTAGCTCCCCGACCCGTGTTACTCAAAATACTTCCTCATGCATAGACCTACTATTTACTAACATCAAAAACGGTTATCTAAAAGTGGAAAACAACGGCATCTCAGACCACTACTGTCTAATCTACATAAACAAATCATTAAAAGCCAAACTAAATACAAGACCTACTTATGTACAAAAAAGAATATTTGATGAAAAGAGTGTGAATCAATTTAAATTAGACATTAAAAATATAGACTGGAAAAATATACTAATTCAAAATGAGAATGTGAACGAAAACTATGACTTATTCAGTAAAACAATAAAAACATACCTTGACAAGCACTTTCCAATAAAACAACTCAAACTGACCAGTAAACCAAAAAACACTTACCTAACTAAAGGATTGAAAATATCCTGTCAACACAAAAGAGCACTAAAAATTATCACTATACAAACAAAAAATACTATTATCAGAAATTACTATAAAAAATATGAAAAACTCTTAAAAAAATGTATAAAACAATCTAAAAAATTAAATTTTATCAATAATATGCGCAAATCTACCAATAAAACTAAAACTATGTGGCATACGATCAAACGCATTACGAACCCACAGAATTCCACTCAACCGGATAAAAACATTATCCTAACAGTGAACAATCAATCATATGAATCACCTCAACTAGTAGCAAATCTGTTTAACGAGTACTTTGCATCGGTCGGCGCCGGCGCATCTAGCCCGGGGTGCAATGGGCAAGCGTGCGGCCGCCCGGTGCACACACCCGCCACTAATTCTATTTATCTAAAACCTGTTTGTGCTCGTGAAATTGTAGGCATAATAAAGAACTTAGGTAATAAAACCAGCTTCGGAGCGGACGAGATCCCTCCTACGTTAGTAAAAAAATGCGTTTATGAACTTAGCAACCCATTAACAACTCTAATAAACCAATCATATGATCAAGGTACATTTCCGAATAGCTTAAAAATAGCAAAAATTAAACCTGTCCTTAAAAAAGGCGGGAAACCAGATAATCCGGCTAATTATAGACCAATAGCCCTACTATCGACCATATCCAAAATATTTGAAAAGACTATGGCAAATCGTCTACACAACTTCTTGGAAAAGTATGACATTCTTGATAATTGCCAATACGGTTTCCGGAAAAGCCGTTCAACCACTTTAGCTGTATATAAATATTTACAAGAAATATACGACATTATTAATAATAGGAAATACGCTTTGGGGATATTTTTGGACATGTCAAAAGCTTATGACAAAGTAAGTCATGCAATTCTACTCCGCAAATTATATGAAAATGGAATTAGAGGTGTTGCTTACAGATGGTTCCAAAGTTATTTAAATGACCGACAACAGTACGTAGAATTAATAAACCATGACATAAATAATAAAATAGAAAATAATGTAGTATCTGACATAAAAACGGTTAATAATTCAATTCCTCAAGGATCTGTCCTTGGGTGCTTAATTTTCTTATTATACATAAACGATCTTCCGAAATCAATGAACACCACGACAATTTTATTTGCTGACGACGTATCTCTTCTCTTCTCTAGTGACTCATCAATTGACTATCTACACATAAATACTATATTTAATGACTGCTTATCATGGCTACAAGACCACAATTTAGAAATTAACCTAACTAAAACCAAACTTACCCAATTCCGAACATATAAAAGAACCCCTCTTGATCTTAGCTTACTGTCAAAAAACCTTTCCATTGATGTAACAAACGAATTTAGCTTATTAGGAATAACACTTGACACAAATTTGAATTGGAAGTCTCATATACAAAAAATTAAAACTAAACTGTCACAATTCGTTTACGCCCTAGGTATTTTAAAGGCAAATACTAATTACGAGACCGCTTTGTCTGCGTATTATGCGTATGCCTATAGTTGGCTGAATTATGCCATTATTTTATGGGGAGATAGTGTAGAATTCGAAAAACTATTCGTCATGCAAAAGAAATGTGTAAGAATTCTCACTAATACTAAACCACGGGATAGCTGTAGGCCGCACTTTTTAAGCAACAAAATACTAACATTACCATCCATTTATATTATGCAAGCCTCTATATTTGTAAGGAAACACAAAAACTTTTTTAAAACAAAGCAAGACGTTAATATTGACTATAATCGACGAAACAAGAATAAAATAGAACTACCACAAACTAAACTGAAACTGGCTAGTCAAAGCCCATACAATAGATTAGCAAAAATATATAATAAAATACCGGAAAACTTAAAAAAAGAAGAAAAAGATACACTTTTTTATAATAAATTGAAATTATTTTTATTAGAAAAATGTTATTATTCTGTTTACGAATTTACTAGCGACAAACTAAAATGACATTATCCAATGAAACAATGACTACCTGACAATTCTGGCTTCTAAATTCACTCCAATCGATTCTAGTTGAAAAAAGCTTAATTCTATGTTTTTCATGAAATGTATGTTTATTAATTTTTTAAAATAATTTTTGACATAAATCTGAACTCAGTTTTGCAGTGCCCTTCCAGGGTGCATGTACCTAGTGAAAACTATACTAACCATTCAATTAGACCTAAGAATGAATGTACATGTAAGCAAAAATAAATGAAAAAAAATATGAAAATATTTGTGAATGTACCATAACAAGTAGTTATTATTAATATATCTAGGTATTTTATATTCTTTTTTATATATGTTTTTATATCATATATTATTATGTTTTTCTATGTAAGTATATTAAGTTAGGTATTGGCTATATTTATTCATTTAATATGCTTAGGTTTAACTCGTAGGTATTCATGTTATGACAATATAAATTTTAAATTATCGTTGGTACACCCCTTCTTAAACTCAAATAATTCTTTACATCCAAAGGTAGCCTGGAAGAGATCGCAGAGATATACGCAGAAGATATAAAAATATTGTAAATGTCCGCACCTCGTGAAACGAGCCACCTTAAATCATATCACCTTGTCTTATGGATATCCCAATGTTGTCCTGTTGAAATCGCGTTCCACCATCGCAACTCTTTAATATGTGGATGTGGAACATATTTAGAATAGTATTCATACCACCAAGAAACCACAAAAGAAAGAAGTGTGCATATCCAGAATAGCCTCCATTCTAAGTTTAACGAATGTTATGTTTAAAATGACAGCTAGGGTGGGCAGCGTTCGGAAAACAATGTCGAGTCTTCTCGTCATCCATACCGCAATGTGTAAAAACGAAAGTTTTGATTGGTCGGAGTTTGTCTGAAGGATAAGATTCGTAACTTAGTGTAGGACATCCTCCGATGGGATGACGATCTGCGAAAGACTGCAGGCAGATGCTGGATGCGACAAACTGAAGACAGAGCGCTATGGCTCATTATGGGAGGCCTATGTCCAACAGTGGAATAACATAGGCTGATGATGATCATGTTGAAATATAAAATAGACGGCGCGTTGCCTTTATAGGTGCCAGAGTTATAGGCTAACATTGATATAAGTAAATATAGTAAAGTATTATTGAATGCGCTGAGCGCTCGTACTTCTTTATTAATAACGGTAATTATACTGGTCTACAAAACTATGTATCGCACTCTTAAAACTGCAATAACTTGTTGAGTGCACTAGATATACATACTTTCAAAATAGAAAAGACCAACCAAATTGAGCACGCCTAGGATGAGATAGCCTAGTCAGAAGCCGCAGACCACCTATCACCCTTAGGTGCACTCACTAAACCAGGCCATCCACCATCATCACCATCACCAGCCTATAATAGTCCACTGCTGGACATAGGCCTCCCCTAATGAGCGCCATACGAGTAGATGGCATCATTATGGCCAGCCACAAACCAGGCCATAGAAGAAGAATATTTCCCAAAATCGGCTTCGAAACCTCGCGTTCAGTTTCCCAATCCGGCTCGAAGGTGTAATAGAGCCCGAGGAAGCAATACCTCTTTTTAGAATTAATATTCAAGTGATACTTTGGTTTGCAGGCCAGTGTTGTTAGCTGATTCCATCGATCTTAGTGTAAAGTTTTATAAAATTGTAGTAAATTAACACTTTAGATAAAGGTACTCATAGAAATGCGTGTCAATGAAATAAGGCTTTAAATGTTATATGGTGAAATTTATACATGTTTACAAGATCTGTACCTACTGTAAGTATTTAAGTAGTTACGTTTATTTTTAAGAACATTATTATTATTATCAACATAGTTGCATTTTAGAGCAAGCTTTACAATACTCAAATGGTGTCTATATCTATACTAATATTATAAAGAGGAAAGATTTGATTGTTTGTTTGTTTGAATTGAATAGGCTCCGAAACTACTGGACCAATTTGAAACCACTAGAATCATCATTAGAATCCAAAATTTCCGTGATGAACATAGGCTATATAATATTTTCCAAAATGTTAGGGATCCGCATGAAAAATTCAATAATTGAACCGTGCGCTGTATATTCAACCTCTTTTTCTATTATGGCGCGTGATAATAGAAAAATAGGTTGAATATATATAGTGCACGGTGCTTGCTTTTTCTCTACGGCCAGTGTCAGCTAGTGTCTAGTCAATGTCAAAAACCCCAATGCTGTTAAAAAAAGTAAGGGATCCGTATGAAAACTGTGGAACCCATCGTGTTAGAGTGTATAATTTCTGACATTTTTGTTTAATACCCGGGCGAAGCCGGGGCGGATAGCTAGTTTATTATATTTTTGAACATATTTTCCTGTGAACTAACACGAACTAGATATATAATTTCGGGATAAATAGGATATGGTATTTCAACTATCTGTAATCAAGTTTCATAAATATCCGTTTAGTAGTTTTTGCGTGAAAGAGTAACAAATATCCATCCATACTTACCAACTTTCGAGTTTTTAATATTAGTAGGATGTTGTTGAAATAACATGGTGTTGGGATCGGGGCTCGTTATGAAGTGTCAGTCTTTAAAACATAATTGTTAAATCTTGCCTAAATATATATTTTAGAAATTTCACGGCCAACACCAGGCAACATTGACGTTATCGCAAATTTTATTAACCGAATCGAGTGGCCCTTGAATGATATCTTGATATTAGCCTAGCTTTTTATATATTTCATTGATTTTGTAGTGTACATCCAAGCCGCCATGTTTATAACTAGTTCCTCCAGCGAATCCATTCGCATCGTCATTTTACCTTTTGAAAAAATAATCCCGTTATCAGAATAGAATTTTCTTGCATTGCAGCGAGTAGTTGGGTGTGATAAATACCTTATACTTACTGATGCACTAAGATTTGAGGCAGCCAATTTTTGGAAGGTTAAGCTTCTGAAAAACTGCTTTTCATTTTGGAAATAGGTTTAATTTACATTACATACATTTATATTACAAAGCCAGCCGTATTATATTATATATGTATGGATACACACACTAAATTTAAAATTACAATAAAAAAACTTGTGCAGTTGTTACACTAAATTTGTGTGTAACATGCTGTGTACAGTCCAATGTTAGATAAGTGTGTATCCGGGTATTTGGTATAAAGATTAATTATAGTAGGTTATTTTCTTTCTATGAGATCATTATCATGAATGATTACTGCGAACTTTTACCTGCGATATTTAAATTCCAGTTTAAATATCTATATCTATTTTTATTTATAACATACAGAAATTAGAAATACAACATCCAGTTACAATTTTTGCCACATATACCTATGGGTACCGACTTATTACCGAGGGGTATGGTATTACGACATTACAACAAATAAAGTCCATTGATTCAGTTTTAAGCATTATCGGATATTGTCATATTATGATCAATAACATAAGATCTACACAGAAACACTATTGCGCCTTATTTCCGACAGACACAACAACTTAACCTTGCTATATTTATTAAACTCATCACCGCCGTACAAATTCTGTTTGTCGCCTAATATAGATTATTATCTGGATCATATAACACTTTTAGAATATGCTCCGGTGTTATACACTACGTGGCACAACGATGCCTCCTCCTTGACGGGACCTGTCAATAAAAAATTTATATTAAACACTAGAAATGTTTATAACTCAAAAGCTATGACAATATGTAACAGCCGCAATCAGAGTCATTAATTACATCGGCACTTATAAATTGACTAAATCGTTACGTCGCTCTTCTAATGGCTTTGACAATGTCGAACTTGACTGACAAAAGCCTCACCAGAAGCCGCGAACTATGATTGTCGATCCATTTGCGTATTCGTCGCGTTCGCGCCTCAGTTTTTCTTCCGCAACAAAGTTTTAGAACGCGAGAGTGGAGGAGACCTTAGCAAGTTGTCGCGATAAGGACGCGAGTGTAAAGAGGCTTTAATTGTTAACAACTCTGAGTGCGGCAATAAGACACCTACCCTCACATCTAATTACTGCTCATGCGCATGCAATCTTTGCGTTTTAAAATAGCAAAGCATAGATTATTGGGCAAGCAAAAAGCAGAAAATATAAAACACCTCGTGCCAAACTAGGATACACCCTATTCAAGCTTCAGACACTACCTACGCTGTCGACCTACGCTGTGACGCAAAACCATAAGATAATAAAGGATAACCGCAAGTTGAAAGAAGCTCATGTTCTTAGATAATCTTAGCATCACTTAGGTGTCCCCGGTATTGGATTCTGTTCTACATAGTAGAAGCGAGAATCTCATCTCATGTCTCCTTAGACAAGCAATGTAAGCTTAAATTTGGCCTCCCGAATACTTATATATTTGTCATAAAAAGATACTGCAATAAACGTTATTTTTTTCATGATAGTAAGACTATTTTGTGCTTTAACACGGTTTTTATCTATCAGGAGAAAAATCTATTTTTGACTACGTTCTTCTGAATATCTTTTATTTTTGACTACGATCATTAACAATAAATGTTCTTTATTGATGATCTACCCCTCAAGTTACACCCTGCGTAAGTACAAGGTGTGAAATAGAATTAAATTAAAGATTATATTTTCATAGGTGGCTTAGATTCGACAAAATAATTTTGAAAATAAAAGATATCGACAATGATTTTTAAAAAAAAACTTTATTTTTTGCACCTGACCTTGACAAAAACTTTTTGGTACTTAATAGTATTTTATTCCTAGCCGTACCCGGCTATGTAATAACATACCTTTGGAGGAAAAAAAGGTAATACGAAGCGCCACGAAACATTTCAGAAATGTGTCAGATTTAGAACATACGAAGAAACTGAACCACCTAAGGTTCTTACTTTTTGTTGAACTTCGTAGAGCATGCTACGACGCTACGCGCCGGGCCCTCGTAGCATGCAAAAGATTTAAACGCACACCTATTTTACGATGTTCTGCTTCAGCACTAGGCCCATGTCTTTATTCTTTTTTTAAACAGAAACAGAACACTCCGATCTTCTTCTGGTCCAGGATCACTAAGATTACGCGCAATATTTATTTTGATAAATATCAAACCGAGTAGCAGGTACAGCCCTACGTCAGATTGAAGTAAGCACATGCTTGTACCTATAAGCGGATTCACAGGCATGCTATTCACCGTCGGGCCAGAAAGGGAAGCGCGCCGCGTCCGACGACGTGACGGCGTCGTGGCGAAGCGTCGGCGAGAAATTCGCCGGTACGTACCCGGCGCTCGGGCTTGGAGAGCCTCCTGGAAAATAATATTTATTTATGTTTAAAATCGATTTCGAAAAATTAGATTGTCAATTCGACTGTATGTTTGTTTATTTATAATATGAATTTGAAGACTGAAATGAAGCCGAAGACAGGGCGCTATGGCGCTCATTAGGGGAGGCCTATGTCCAGCAGTGGACTAACATAAGCTGATGATGATGATGATGATGAATATGAATTTATGGGTCAAAGCTGATACTAATAAAGAGAAATAATTCATGTTATATATGAAACTTCCTCTTTAATCAATCTATCTATTTTAAAAAAACCACATCAAAATCTGTTGCGACGTTTTAAATGTCTAAGCATACATACAGACAGGCAGACAGCGGGAAGCGACTTTGTTTTATATACTATGTAGTGAAGTATATTACTTGATTATAATCAACAATTATTAATGGATTAACGGATCTTCGCCAAATTGTAAACTGTTTTGATGATTCCTTCGTTGTTACTTAAACAATGATTTTGTCGTGTTTCCCATAAAAGTTTGATTCTAGATGCTTGATTCTAGATGGATTATCTAGAAGACATGTACCTACAGTGTAATTTCGTGTCATGTGTCATGTAACTTAATTAAATCCTAGAATCCACCCCTACCACGGGGATTGTTCTCTACTATAGAAAATACAATAATAACATCCTATCGCCATACATTGCGAACATGATTGAAGTTGATTGAATTTATTTCATATAATTTACTGATTTGATGACAAGGTGACGTATTTTTTCATTATTAGTAAAGATAGAATTATAACAAGAACAAGTACGACAAGTGCGAGTGTAACTCGTGCGCCGAGGGTTTTGAACTTTTGTCGTTTAGGTAGGTACGTATATAGACGACCTCTTGGCGCGGTGGGCCAGGGTCCGCTTACGAAGCAGGAGGTTGCGGTTTGATTCCCGCCTCGGGACTAATATTTGTACGATCTGCCATACCTTTGATTTAATATTCATCATCATCATCATCACCAGCCTATAATAGTCCACTGCTGGACATAGGCCTCCCCTAATGAGCGCCATAGATGGCATCATTATTTGGGGGTTATTGCCCATAATCCCCACGCTGGGCATGCGGGTTGGGGATCGCAGTTCGGTGTAGTTGTTCTGCAAAAGGCGCTGCTGCCCGCCCCCGCTGTGTTTCCCTTAGTCGCCTCTTACGACACCCATGAGAAGAGTTGGGGTGGTGAAATTCTATGCCGACACCACACGGCAAGATTTAATATTGCCCTCAATGAAATAGCCCCCAATGTATGAAAATAATTTTTTTGACCATATTTCAAAAAGTATTGTTTTTACAGACTTCTCTATATTTTTCCTGTAAAATATAGGCTTATTTCTACAAACCCTTAGTACATTTCACATAGATCACTTTGCAATTTTCGGAGATAATTCGGGAATGGTCAATTTTCGACCTTTTTCGAAATATTTCGAAAAGTATAAAAACTATCGAAATTTCAAAAACTGTATCCCAATCGGTGGGGTAGTCTCCCGTTTAGAAAGTTATCCCCCCCTTTTTTGACATCATAATATTTTCTTCCTCTAAAGCTGAACTTACACACATGCTTATTGATCTGGACAGAGAAAGCCATAAAGCCGGTTTTGCTATGAATACACTAAAAACCAAAGCTATGACCAACAGCAAAGAAGAACCAATTAATATACACAATACTATAATTGAATACGTCCAAGAGTACACGTACCTCGGCCAAGTAATCTCACCATTAGATCAAACTACAAAAGAAATCGAAACCAGAATAGGAAATGCGTGGAAAAGATATTGCACATAAATACAAGGAAATTATGAAGAATCAGGAAACTAGCTTGAGATTAAAAAGAGGGCTCTTCAACACGTGTGTGCTCCCGTTACTAACGTATGGATGTCAGACATGGGCTCTCACGAAGGCGCACACAGGAAACTAGAAGTCTAGTCAGAGATCAATGGAAAGAAGCACGGTGGGCATTAGAAAATCAAATACAATACGAAACACAATCATCAGAAACAAAACAAAAATAAATAATGTAACTTATACGATAAATAATTAAAATGGAGATGGGCGGGACATACTCTACGTGGCTTAGATAAATGGAGCAAAATAATTATGAACTGGTATCCGAGAGACAAAAAGAGAAAACGCGGGAGACAATATAAAAGATGGGAGGACGAGATAAGGGAGACTGCAGGACGGACTTGGTCTAGAACTGCACGAGTAAGGGAGTACTGAAGCCTTTGCTAAATCTGAGCAAACAGATACAATGGTGGTTGTCGATGTCTAAATTATAAGTATATATTGTAAACTTAGTTTAAGTATCTGAATAAAGAGTTTTATTATTAATATTATTAAATGGATCGCTCTGCACAGTTCGGAGCTCAGGGGGGGTAACGGGAAATTTTTCGACCTTTTTCAAAATAGTTTTTATACTTTTTGATATAGGTATATATCAAAAAGTATAAAACTATCGAAATTTCAAAAACTATTTTAAATCTACAGACGAATACCTTTCATTTGATACCAATTTCGACTCTGTAGGACCCATTTAAAATTTCGATTTAAAAATCTTCATTTGGATTTTTCATGTATTTTTCTATAAATCTGTGCGGGCGCACAAAATGTATTATTATTTCAAATTTCAAGTCAATAGCGGCAGTAGTTTCTGGGATTCAAAACACAAAACAGACACAAAGCGATCCCATGAGGGTTTTGAAACCGATGTCAAAACCCCAATAATTTGATCGCTCTCAACGACTCCCCAACCCAGTTCTCAGAAATTCAAGTCGTAATTTGTGTTTTTACTCCTTATTATTGCATGATACACTTTGTGTATAGCATATATATGTAAAGCCTGCTCTCATTTTGTGTGTATTTCTAGTGTCCAAAGGTTTATATCTGCCTACCGCGACTTGAAATTTGGCTAAGAAGATATCATAGTCTGAAGGTTTCTGTTGTCGCTAGTGTCGGTTCCAATAACTTCATGAAACCAAGTACCTACTACCTCTATATAGTTATTCTGTGATGAAACAATGATCGTTGGCGCTTGCCAACGTTATACTTAAGAAAGTGATGAGATGCGTTACTTGCATGAAAACGACTGGACTAAATTATGTCATTATTAAGTCCAGTAGTTCTTTTAAACATGTAGACAGAAAAACTTGGACTTGGGGATAACGCAAAGCTTTCCCATGTGATTTTTGGACTATCGGACTAATACCGAATATGCCGATAGATACTCTCAAACATAGGTACGGTTTATAGTTAGCTGTAGCCAGTTAATAAATTGGTATATGCAATTTTTAAGCTACGAAGGCTAGCTGCGCAAAGAAAAACAACATTAGTAAGTAAAATAAAGAGGTCGCCTAGCATTTTTTTTCAGAATTTCTCCAACTGCCTCGTAATTAGCTCACCCAATTTCTACGTGTGTTAAATCTGGAGATGTCAATATATTTATGAAAATTTGTTGTACACTCATAAAAATATCAATAAGTTCATTAAAAATAGCGATATACATAATTTAAATACTAGAAATAAGAACAAACTGGCTGTGCCCACTACTAGGCTACGTAAGATTAATGTATCTTTTAAAGGGCAATGTATACGCTTCTACAACAAAATTCCAAGTGAGTTGCAAAAATTATCTATAAATAAATTCAAACGGATTGTCAAAAATATACTTTGTAAAAAAGCTTACTATAAAATATCAGATTATCTAGACGACAAAAAAGTTTGGGACGAGTTATGCTCCAACTCTAAAACTAACAATCTAACAAGGTAAAGGTTTCTTGTTCGCTTCTTTACTTTACCTAAAAAAGATTGAAGTGAACAATTAATCAAAGTGATCACTTTATTTCCCATTTTTATTTCTTATTTAACTTGTATTTTGTGACGTGTCCAAGAGTCCTGTAAGGTCTAAAGGAAATAAAGCACTTTGATTTTGATTTTGATTAGAGCGGAGCAAAGATTTTGGTTCAAATTGATCAACCTGGCAATTTTATTTTTTGAGATGTTTAGTATTTATTAAATTATGTGAACCTTTCAATTTTCAGGTTCTTAATCATCTCCGTTATTATCAAGAAACTTTTAAACTCTACTTTTTTTTTTAACCTACTACCGTTTATTACATTAAACAAAGGGATTTCAAAAATCCTCAGGTATAATTCTGCTATTTGTAATGTCTTTAGGCAGAATTCAGTTGCTCTTGGTGGTCAATCCTGCATTTTCTACTTCAACTTAATGAAACAAATCTTTAACAGATGGGGATGCATTCAAAATAACTTTAGAATATACCTACCAGACATGGTTGAATAATTTAATAATGGTAGGTATTAGCATGGTAGGTATAAGATTCCTCCCAAGTACTTCTGGAAATTCCTATGGATCATAATGATAATTAAAAAAAACAACATAGCGGCGCTAGTGCAAGGGCTTACAGCGCCCTCTTCTAACTAAATCTAGTCACGTATGTCATCTAGCGTTTAATTTTGGAACTTCGTAAGCGGTAGGGACAAATTTTTCTCACGTTCACATTTCAGAGCTGGGTTATAAAAGTTCTCAATATCCCTATCAGATGTCGCTAGTTAGAAAATAAAGATGTATGACGCGATTAGAATGATGTATGATGCGGTTTCCTGTACTTACTACGGAATTGAGAGGAAATGAAAGGTAGAGGTTTCCTTCGGGGGTCATGGCCAGAGGTGAAGGATATAGGTCCGTGGGGCCAAGATAACGGTAAACAAGGACTTTAAACCTCGGCCAGCTAACCGTCAGATGCCAATGTTAGTGGTGTGGTATAGTTTATTTCTTGTAAAATGTATCTGGAACGTACCTTCAGTCCAGAACGGGAACCTCGTGACAGCATCTGAAGACGTGACGATGTCGTGATGTCGACTGGGAGAGAAGCCGCCGGCTGACGTAGCGTACGCAGACCCAGGGCTCGGACAACCATCTGTAAATAATGACAAATTGCTATGCAAATTCTGTCAAAATCAACAACAACATATTGTTTTTTAGGTGAAGTATGAAGCAATGTTTACAAACATTGTATCTTGCTAGTGTTCCGGAGCACAGATACCTACTCGTACATGTCATGCAATGCAAAATACGTGTTCACGTACGTTTCTAAGAAATATTTTATATGTATGTATTTGAATAACCAGATTACTTATAATTAACATATTTACAACTTTATATACCATAAAGCTTATTGAAGGTTTTCACGGATAGATAGTAGAGATTTTAATAACGGATGATATAAAAATTTTGATGGTTTAATCGTAAAGCTGAACACTAAAATATAATACATGTAATTAGTAAAAATGCATACCAAGAGCATTTACTCCGATAGGGTTGTAAGAGTTCATTGACATCGACTGCATAGGCTGAAGCGGATTTTGCAGCTGAAAACAAAAATGCCATAATTATTATCATTTATTTGTTCTAAATCAACAAGTTAATCAAAAGGATTTTTAAAACTACTGGGGGTCTAAATCTTATATAAAATCTTTTAAAATTATAATCTTTATAAATACCTACTTCAATCATTCGTGCATGAGCTGAATTACACGCTTTTCCGATTAATCTTGTTTTAATTTTGTAAAGAAAATTTAATCCTGATACGCTTAAAACACCAATATTATCGATCGTAAATTAAATTTGTAGGCATTCACAAGTACCTACTTAAATCACTTTGTATTTGTAAGTAATCCTTTATTTATAGGTTCGCTAATTTAAAAAGCTTGCGTCATTCTCACACAAGAAATTTTCTTAGTCTGTCTTCTTCCATTGGCATAAGTAAGTACGATAAAAAATCAATAGTAATACTACCAGACTATTTTGAATTAGGGGGCTAGGCCTACATCCGTATGGTTTATTTCCAACTACTGCATTTTTGTTGCAAAATAGTATTCTGCTCGGAGAAAACACGATGTAGGTACTATTTTCTTGCCCGCCCCTTGTTTGATATAATAGAAACATGTTACAGCGTCTTCATGAATAGGATTGTCATCTTTAGCAAAATCTAGCTATTAATATGGTATATTCTTTAATTTTTTTTTTTAATTGACCAACAGCATTTGTTATCAAAGAAAATTACAATTATCTTACTAAATTAGAGCTAGTATTTACAATTGATGCAATTGAGCCAACTGCATACTGTTGCATACAAACGATAGGTAGCTCAACTGATCCATATCAATACCAGTTGAAAGTATACCCAAGATGCTGGTTGCATTGCCTCGCTGTATGGTAATGTTGATGCGCTGCGCCAGATACTGACCATCTCTCGGGTCACACATCGCTTCTACCAGAAATTCAGTACTTTTTGAAAACCCGGAGAGCCTCTGTATTCCACCTAGGGTCTCGACTGCAAAGGGAGCAAATTGGTCGGCTCTGTCGAGATCTGCATATTTGCGCCTCTTGAGATCCTCAGTCCTCACGGATGTCCTCAGAAGATGGGAGGGGCAAGTTTGTCGACTCAAGTATAATTGATTTCCATTTTTAGGATGTGGCCAACTAATTACAGGAGTGTTCGTAGTTCTGCTCCATATTACATGTGTATTTAGCATACCTGTCCTTGCAACTGATGCGTAGCGAAGGGGTTGACGGCGCTGCTCTGGTGCGGTAGCCCGGTGTGGGGCGAGCAGCCCGGCGGGCTGCGGCCCATGCCCGACGCGTACCCCAAACTGCTCGGCGGCTGACCAAGCCAGGTCCTTGAACAAACATCAAGCTAATGTGACACCGTATCTTTTGGTCAGCATAGTCATATGTGGTCTGTACTAGTGGTTTCTCTTTCACATCTTACACTAGTGGAAATAAAAATTGAAATCAATAACGCTTTACATATTTCTCGTTTATAATAATTGTTTGAATTTGACTTGTTTATAGCATAAAGAAAAAAAGTTATAAAAATCATGGTATAGAAACATTTATCGCGTAAAAGGGTTGAAGAAAGCCTTTTACTCGATAGATGTTTCTAATAATGATGCTAATGCTTGGCCAGATGTCGCTTCATTCCACACCGACAATAGCATGTAAGAAATTGAATGTTTTGCTTAGCTTTAGGTATAACTAAGCTTTAGCTTTATGTATTTTTAGGGTTTTGCCATCGGTTGCAAAACCCTTATGAAATCGCTTTGGGTCTGTTTTGTGTTTTGAATCCTTAATATCTCAGAAACTACTGCAGCTATTGACTTGAAATTTGAAATAATAATACATTTTGTGCGCCCGCACATATTTATAGAAAAATAAATGAAAATAAATGAAAAATCAATATGAAGATTTTCCATACAAATTTTGAAATCGAAATTTTAAATGGAACGTACAAAGTCGAAAGTGGTATCAAATGAAAGATACTTGTTTGTAGATTGCAAAATAGTTTTTGAAATTTCGGTAGATTTCATACTTTTTAAAATATTTTGAAAATGGTCAAAAAAATTACCGTTCCCCCCCCCCCCTATCTCCGAAGATTGCAGAGCGATCGACGTGATATGTACCAAGTGTTTGTAGGTATTGATCTATATTTTATAGGAAAAATATAGAGAAGTCTGTAAAAATAATACTTTTTGAAATATGGTCAAAAAAGGGCGGGAAAATTTTCTAAAGGGGTGACTACCCCCCCGAGTTGGGTATCAAATGAAAGGTATTGGTTTGTACATTCCAATGCAGTTTTTGAAATTTCGATAGATTTTATACTTTTTGATATATTTTGAAAAAGGTCGAAAAATTGACCGGTACCCCCCCTCTATCTCCGAAGATTGCAGAACGATCGATTTGATATGTACCAAGTTTTTGTAAGTATTAATCTATATTTTACAGGAAAAATATAGAGAAATCTGTAAAAATTATAATTTTTGAAATATGGTCAAAAAAGGGCGGGAAAAATTTCTAAAGGGGTGACTACCCCACCGAGTTGGGTATCAAATGAAAGGTATCAGTTTGTACATTTTAATGCAGTTTTTGAAATTTCGATAGGTTTTATACTTTTCGAAATATTTTGAAAAAGGTCGAAAATTTGACCGTTCCCCCCCCTCTATCTCCGAAGATAGCAGAGTGATCTATATAAAATGTACTAAGCGTTTGTAGATATAGGTCTATATTTTACAGGAAAAATATAGAGAAGTCTGTAAAAACAATACTTTTCGAAATATGGTCAAAAAACGAATTTTCATACAATGGGGGCTATTTCATTGAGAGCAAATATCAAATCAAAGGTATGGATTTCGACAATTCAAAACAGGTTTTAAAAATCGTCTAAGTTTCATACTTAGTGAAATACGTAGAAAAAAGTCGAAAAAATAATTGTAGGTACCAACCCACTTACCTACCCACTAATCTCTGTAGTAACTGTAATAGTAGGGTTCCACAGCGCCACGAAACCGTTGTTCTCAAAATTTTAAAGTCCATACCCAATGTATTCCACTGCGCTCGAAGAATATTTAGATAATAAGATTATTGAATTCATGAATTCCACCGTGCTCCAAAAAAATATGAGAAGAGTAATGTATTCTGGATAATCCACACAACATCATTTAGCGACAAGCTAAGCAAGCTTGTGTAATTCGTACTACTACGATATCTGTTATACTTAATAAAGTATATATAAGTATCACATTAGATGATTTATTTTTGTGTAGGTACGTAGAAAAGGACTAGAACACTCGAACAAATAATCTGCAGATCTTACAAATATTAGTCCCGAGGCGGGAATCAAACCGCAACCTCCTGCGTTGTAAGCCCACCGCGCTAACAGGTCGTCAATATACGTACCTACCTAAACGACAAAAGTTCAAAACCCTCGGCGCGCGAGTTACACTCGCACTTGTCGTACTTGTTTTTTAATAATGTTTGACGTCTTGGAACTTAGCTCTGTAAGTCAAATTAAATTGAATAAATAAATAAATAAATAACTATTTTAATGATTATTGACATGTATCTAATAACACCTGATTTTTTATCTATACTAATATTATAAAGAGGAAAGATTTGATTGTTTGTTTGTTTGTTTGTATGTTTGTTTGTTTGAATTGAATAGGCTCCGAAACTACTGGACCAATTCGAAAAATTCTTTCACCATTAGAATCCTAAATTTTCCGTGATGAACATAAGCTATATAATATTTTCAAAAAAGTTAGGGATCGGCATGAAAAATTCAATAAATGAACCGTGCGCTGTATATTCAACCTCTTTTTCTACTATGGCGCGTCATAATAGAAAAAGAGGTTGAATATACAATAGCGCACGGCGCTTGCTTTTTCTCTATGGCCAGCTTAGACGGCCAGTGTCAGTTATGAAGTGTCGAGTCAATGTCAAAAACCCCAAGAAAAAATTAAGGGATTCGTATGAAAACTGTGAAACCCGTCGTGTTAGTGTGTATAATTTCTGAATTTTTTGTTTAATACCCGTGCGAAGCCGGGGCGGACCGCTAGTTTTATAATAAAATTACCTGTATGAAATGGACATGTCTACGTGCTTATTTTGTAGGCTTAAAGAAATAAAGTTATTGAAATTTGAAATCAGATCGTACTTTCTTTGCCAATAACTAATGTAGAGGTAAGTACATGATTGTGATGTGCAAAGATGTTTGGCCTCAAATAATGGCAAAACCACTGAATGATTATAATCAATAAATTTGCAAAGATAAAGTTCTTAATCTGGAATATCATAACAGTCTTCTTTATATCCAGATAAAACTCGTGTGAAGCTGGAAAACGCTACAGGTCTATATATGTAGTTATAGATGTGGCTGCAGATTCAAACACCATCTTAGCATACAACTAAGCCAATGATAATTCAGGAGAGGGACGTTTTAGTTTAATGAATATGCAAAGAGCATACATTTTTATTAAGTCATTAATAGTTTATTCGAGTCTTATCGGTACTCCTCTCGGACAAAAGGTCGAAAAATGACAAAATGATAATTCTTAGGTTAGCTACTGCATGTTAGTTCTTATCAAAAAGAAAGACCTCTGCTCAAAACAAGGTCGTGCTCTCTCTCATTACTATCTAGGTATACTTTTGTTCAAGGCATTTTCAAGGTTATAATGACACTGAACGATAATTGAAACGTTCAAAGGTTTAATTATTACGGAAAACGGAAGTAAAAATCTTACTATTATCAGAACATCATTAGTATTTGTTATGTAAATAACATACATACAAGAAACGTTACTGTCATTTATCATTATGGATGAATAATAAACAAATCTAAATGTAGCAAATTCAATTGACTATAAAAATCAATAAAGTGTTGATAAGTTTTCAAAACACGTACCTATTATGGACAAAAATTTTAATTCGTTATTTCAATTATATTATACGGTATAATTTGCTTTGTGTACCGTATTTTTGACAATATATAGATCATCTGACCATACCTACTGCCAAGCTCCTGCCTACTTTTCTACTTTACTAGTTAATCAATTAATAATAAATAATCGTTTTCGTTTGGTGTTGCATCGAAACTATTAATTTTTGAGATATTAATTTTAAATGGAATAAAACTTGGGGTAATATGCCGCAAATCGTTCACAATTTATATAATAGTATTATGTAGAAAACTAACTTCGATTCATTTGTATTTTTGGAACATTAGGGAAAATAAGAGATTTTGGACTAGAAAATAATATATTCTCAAATGCTCCCAGAATTGAATCGAAGTAGGCTTTATCATGGATACATAGAAAATAGTTTGAGATAAATAACTTATTCAGTTAGCTTTACCTCAGAAAAACTAAAAGCCGCGGGCAGAAACTTAAATTTAAACAATGCCCGCGGCTTTAACTTGATCTTTGTCACTTCTTTCTATTAGTGTAAGCAGCGCAGTATCGAGACCAAATACCGCAAGCATATTTCAGAATGCTTAAAACATAAACAAAATCCATACCTTGTAGTTCACAGAATAGCTATAGCATAATATAGAGTCCACAGATGCTTGAATGCTGGCTTCTATTTCAGTAACGAATGAGCATCACTATCCAACGCGATAATGCTGCCAGCATTCGGGGTACTCTATCATCTGGTGGCTAAGATTTTTAGGAAATAGATACCTATGTGTTATTATTTTATCTGGTAATTGTAATTTATTTTTTAAAATTGCGTATACAATACATGCAACCTCGGCGTCGGTGCGGAACGGAGCGATATCTGGCCAATCATTAACAAAATTGATGTAATCATCTATCGAGTAAAAGCACAAGGCTTTTTTGATAAAATTTTGTTATATGTACGGTTTAAGCCTATATATACGTATTATATATACTATATTATAAAGAGAAAAGATTTGGTTCTTTGTTTGAATTAAATTAGCTCCAAAACTACTGAACGAATTTGAGAAATTCTTTCACAGAATAATATCTTTAGAATCCTATATTATCATTTAAAATATTTATCCTACTTTACCTGATAAACATAGGCTATAGAATATATATATAATATATTATCAAAATATATTTTTGTTCACACGTGGCATGCGAACTGACTGAAGCCCTTCACTGCATTGACATTTAACACTAAGTACCAACTATAATAATAATTTATAAGTTAATCTAAATTAGTTTTTCTTGTGAAAATTACATGTTGATATTACGTAGTGTAAATGATAATGGAGAGGTTGTTACGGTCAAGTTGCAGATTGGCTCAAGTCGCAAGACTATTTGTTTGGACATATATTTCTTTACTGTTTTGATTATAAAAAATTGCGATTTAATTTAAAAACACATAAAATTTTAAAAACAAATTGTAGCTATTTGTTTTTATTTCAAGATTATATATCAAGATTTGTTATTCCTGAGATATTAAGATGAGAGGTACAGACGAGCTCTACAATAAATGACTTTACCAATTTCTGGAAGTGTAAGTTGCAGCGTTGTTGCATAAAAACATTATCCCTAAACAGGCCACTGTTTGGGGATATTTTTTTATACAAAACACTGAGTTTAAGATCAATCATAAAGTTTATTTCTCAGAGAGCACATCATATACGTAATACAAGGAAACAGCTCTCAAATTCAATTATTGCTAAAGACATATCTCGATTATAGCTAATTTTTTTGCATGCCAACATAAGTACAATGGTTCTGTCTCACGACGACGGTAGTTACTAAACGACTACGCCAATTATGAGCGGAATTTGTTTATTATTTTGACAGCAGCAGCCGGTTGAATGTGTAGGTAACTATACTACATCTCAGTGTCATATACTTATAACTAGCTACTGCCCACGGTTTCACATACATTATTTGGAACAAAAAGTAGCCTATCGTTATGTTCAATCCTTAGTGTGTAAAATTTCAGCCCGATCCATTCAGCAGTTTTGGCTTTTTCAGGCCAAACATCATCACAACGATACAACAAATATTATATAAATACATATATATTATATATATTATTTATATAATAATTTATATAAATAATACTATCATCAAAATAAAAATATAATGACAGTATTACTTTTGTCTATGTTGTATGTAAAAATGTACCTACGTTACGTAAAAAAAAATAAAGGAACATAGACAAGGCGTACAAAAAAAAATAGAAAACGATCGACCTGCAAAAGTAATACTGTATCGCATATTGTATCGCCCAGCTACGGTATATGAGTAAGTAGAGTTCCAACAAAGTGTAGGTGGAAAGGATAATAATAGCTTTTGATATATTTAATAAACTTAAATAAAACAAAAGAGGGTAAAAAATTACCGTCCAGCACGGGAATGAACTTTTGAAAGATGTTGAATTTTTTTTTAATATATAACAATAATTTAATACATAAGGACGACATCACCGAATTTGCCATTATGTAGGATAGAGATGATATAGAAACAATAGGTTAATTGCTTACTTATTTTAAATATATTTTCTTACTACCTTTAAATTAGTTGAAGGCAAAGATCCTATCAACCTACGTTCCGTAGGATAATGTTACCTATAAAGTAACACTCTATCTATCTGGAGGGATAGGATAGAAGTAGTTGATCCCAAAATGTATATCTAATGTATATCTAAAAATCCGTCAGGATAAAGTTAGGTTCAAAGTTGATTACTTACGTCTCGTATCTTGGATAAGTCGGGGGATGGTACGGCGATCCGGATCCAAAGTAGTTCCTGGCTCCGAGCGGCAGAGGCTGCATGTGAGGCACGTGCTGACCAACATGGCCCACGTGGTACCCTTCCCCGAAGAGGGACTTCGAATAAGGCGCACGAAAAGGCCGCTTCATTCGACGCCTCCGCCTGAAGTTCCCGTTTTCAAACATCTCCCCGCATTGTGGATCTACAACAATACTGCACTCACCACCGAAATAGGAACATCCACATCATACACAGCCCGATTAGAGACTTGTGTTGACATAAGCACAGGTTTTCTTCGAATTTAATTTAAAAAGAGACAAAAACCAATGCTCAATCAACACCAAACTAGTATGACTGCTTTCTACCGTTTAATACAGATCATATCGTGTAGGTACCTACTTATTTGAAAATTAATTGTAGGTTTCAAGTAACATGCACGCTCTCTAATATATTAATTTTCATTTTTACATTTCAAATTGCTCGCCAGCAAATCGCTATGTACATACAATTTTCAACAGCAGGAAATGCAATCGCAATGGAAATATACTTATATAATTATATGAAAACTCGCTTTGTAGATACGATTGTTATAGATAATTCATACCTAGAGTCCAATAGTTTCCCTTCTGAGCCCCTCCTTCCCTTGCAACCTTTATGAAACATTCGTTCAAGCTCAGATTGTGTCGAATTGAGTTCTGCCAACCCTTCTTGTTCTTCTCGAAAAACGGAAACTCCTTGGTGATGTAAGAATATATCTCGCTGAGGGTAGCACGTTTCGTTTCATTGTTTTGAATAGCCATAGTGATAAGAGCGACGTAGGAGTAGGGTGGCTTCGTGAGCGCCTGTGTGGTTGTAGTAGTTGACTGCGGCTTCATCTCGGAGTTTCCAGGACTGGTGGGCGTTGGCGGCTTAGATCGATTTACTTCATTGCTATGACAAATAAAGGATAATAATAAATCTGGACAATTCACACAGCATTACTTAGCTAAGCAGAGCTTGTGTTATGGGTATTAGATAACTGATATACTTATTACATTACATTAAATAGATAGATATTTTTTTATTATTTATAGAAAACGACCAGAACACCCTGAAGAAATCTGTAGATAGTGAAAAACGATATATTTCTAAAGCTCCTCTTAAATCAAAGGCCTAATTTTTAATAATGCAAACCATATCTGGTATCACGATTCCGGGGCTACCAATACTCTATAAGTATGTGCCACGATGGGCGTACGCCCAAGCGACTTACGTCCATTCAAGGAGCTACAGGTTCGATTCCCATTTCGGGAATTTATTGTAAGATCTGCAAATATTATATTTGTTCACGGTATTTTCAACGTATAATAAAATCTGAGTGGAAAAATATGTGAATCTGGCCGAATTGACTCATGAGCCGTGACTTGGTGAGTATCTGGCGCAGCGCATCAGCAATGCCATACAGCGAGGCAATACTATCCAGCATATTTTGGACGCTTCCAACTGGTGATATGGATTACTTGAGCTAGCTATAAAGTACTTGCAACAATCTGCAGCTAGCTCAATTGTAAATCCTACTTCTATTTTTTTCTAAGTTCTCATACCAGTTATCAAGTACTCAAAACGCAACCGCAAGCTTTGTTTAGCTCGGAGCAAAATGATTTTGTGTGAATTATCAAGCACTATTTATGTACTAATTGTCGGTCATCGCTGTTTAGAAAATGATTGTAATTAGTCAAGCCACTCCGTAGCAAAATTCAACTTAAATTTGCCATCAGTTCCCTCCTAGTCTGTGTTAAAACTACAGCTACAGAAGAAATGCTTTTTGCACAGAAAAAAATATTTTTTCTGTAGCTGTACCGTTTTGATAAGCGCAAGAACTCCGGACTCTTCATACCTGTTTATAGGACTAGCATCGTCTCTTGGGAGAGATGGCATCGCCAAAGTTTGATAAACTCTCGAAAGGTCTTCTTCGTTCTTTATATTTTGTGTGTTTGGTGGATCAGTGTTGTTGTCTTGGAGTCCGATTCCGCTGTCATATGATGATGCGCCTGCGGTAACAAAAGGAATTTGTCAGAAGATTTGATACACCTGCTATGATGTCATACTCCGCCAGTGTCTGTATCATCATTCGTTATATTTTACTAGTTTAGCTAACATACCTACATTCCTACTCGTAGTTATATATATTTAAGGTTGTAACTTTTGATCGAAGTAAAACTATTAAAAATATTTTTTTTTAAATTCTAAAGTGTTTTGGTAAGGCCATGTAGTGTTTTAACTAATTGTGCCTTCTAGGAACAGAAAAAACTCAGTTTTGCAGAAAGAGCCTAAAATATAATAAGTATGGCAAAAAGAAATTGGTATTTCTGACGTTCCTTAAGAGTGTGCAATATGCAATTTTGTAGTTCGAAATCGTTACTTATTCAGAATCTGTAAAAGCCACCTTCACGCTTAAGTATCATTTATACTCAAAAACTTTATCTTGGTTTACGTATTTGCAACATTGCTAAAAAAGTTCAAGATAGTACATGCATAATTTTAATATTTATGTTTATATAAAAATAAACGTTTTCCACAAATTTTGTTCTATTGCTTTTTTGTTTTGTCATGAAACCCAGATTTTTTAGATATTTCTTATAAATTTTCAAGTGGTTGTTCAATAAATGATTACATAAAAAATAGCGCAATAACGCGCTAGAAAATACGTTGATCGTCTATCGCTGTACTTTTCACTCACGAGAAAACCATATCTTTTCATTCCGCTCTAAATCTATACACACATATTACATGTATTTATCACACTCTTTAAAGAGTTTCCCTATTTCTCGTCTGATTACTGGTCTTCTCATAATGATACTCCCAGTAAATTAAAACACTGTCTTTTTAATATAGTATTAAAAGTAATTCGAAATTCAAAAGTTTTGGGTCGAACGGAGCAAAATACCTATTGGGTAGAAAAATTGTAGGTTGAACAGGGAATCACTCGCAGCGGGCCTTAATTTTTATAAAATCCAGTTCAAAAATCTGTTTTAATTTAATTTCACGTTTCCAAATCTTGGTAGAGAACCAATGTAAGAACAACGCCCCGGTATGTCGGCACTGATTCCGAAATCGATGTAAGTACAACAGAGTAAAAGTATCGCGCGTGATAAAGGGTTAAAACGATTCTGCATAGAAACGGCACGTTCCAGCATGCAAGCGGCAACTACAACGAAGGTTTGCAGTGGGATCGCCGCTGTGCAGCAAGCTAGCTAGGTTCGTGAGCCACGATCCCATGCCGGTCCCTTGCCGACATAATAAGATGAGCAACGCCCTGTGTTCCCGGTAACTGCATCATACCACATTATTGTTATGGTACATTCAACACTTGAGATGTAGCCAATCTTACGCGAACGTGCCTCCCGATACGGCTTTCTTGGAATCCATCTCCAAACATCGTAGGTATCGGAAATTTTATAACACTCTCGGTGCTGGAATAATAAACAAGTATTGGTATTTGGATATTCTAGATTTTAGCGTCGAAAAGCGTTTGAATTAGGTAATGGCAGTCAAGTAAGTTTTAAATTTATCATTCATATTTTACATTATCGTAGGTATGTTAGTTCTTCTTAAGATTTTCATTTCATTAGAAATTTCAGATTAGGTGCCGTATTTCAAACTAAACTGTGGTTCATAGCTCGGCAGTCTGCCTGCTGTTGTAATATGGATCAGATTTTGTATTTTTTAGGTCTTGGTTTCTAGGGGACATTGTACCAAAGCATGTCGTTGTACTAAATACCTATAGGATGGATGGATCTTATGTGGATTTTCCAGCATAATTGATTTATATAAATATAGAAAGTGGCCCAGCTTTTCTGAAGTTCTTTAGTTTTTTTGTTCTTTACTTTAGAAAAATATAATTCAGTATATTATAAATATTATATTAGTAACATTTTTTTGTTAATACCCTAGGTAGGTTTGTATGAATAATAATGTGGGATGCAATGATTAACACTTAAATAATTATCATAGGTCGTTAAAAGTTATTTAAACTATCATTTAAATAATGTGAAAGGCATTGTAAAATTATGTTTAATTTTTTTTTTTAAAAACATCGATAAAAAACTTTTATGTAAGCTTTTTCCTAATGTTTTTGTACCTTTGTTTGGTATTTTATTATACATTTTTGAAACCAATACGTTTAGCTCAGTACCATGCATATTTAGTGAGGACTGGGGTAGTGTTATTTTTGGAATTATTGAGAGTATTTTGGAGTTAATTTTATAACATACTAATATATAAAATGTTAAGCCAATGTTAGTATTTTAAGTTGATGAAAGTGTTCTTTAAATGAAATTGATTTATATCAACTTAGATTCGAATACACGATTAGTACCTACCTACGAGTAGTACGAAAAGATTAAAGACCTCAGAACTTTCCCCCTAAATAAGATTCCTTGTGAGAGTCAGGCAAATTCGTTGGCGTAACGATAGGTTTCAGGTCAGTTGCCTAAGGCGTATGTCAAACTAGAGATAGAATGGAAATACAATTATCCGTTAGGTAGCGGGGGTACAGGAATTAGAAAAATATAATTATGTATATCTATAGGAAGATTTTTTTTTATTTGTTCGTCTTGGTTGTGATCATATATTCATTTTATTACTGATGTATGTTAAATAATTTTGTGTATTATGAAAAGACAAGTGAGTTATTGTAGCTTTTTTTAGTAAATCACTCAGCCATTTTTATACATCATCATCATCATCATCACCAGCCTATAATAGTCCACTGCTGGACATAGGCCTCCCCTAATGAGCGCCATAGATGGCACTATCATTTGGGGGTTAATGCCCATAATCCCCACGCTGGGCATGCGGGTTGGGGATCGCAGTTCGGTGGAGTTGTTCTGCAGAGGGCGCTGCTGCCCGCCCCCCGGTGTGTTTCCCTCAGTCGCCTCTTACGACACCCACGGGAAGAGATGGGGTGGTGAAATTCTATGCCGGCACCACACGGCCTATACATACTAGCATGAATCTTCAAAGATTTCATTTTATAAATAAATCACGTTCATGTTTAATTCGAATCATATTAGTAGAAGAGGCAGATTTCAGTACGTAATTCTGTACCTACGACGGAGCCAGCATACAAGAATGTTGGGCAGAGCCAGCCATATTCCACTTGCATATCGGATTCGAGCCCAGTGCGAACACGGCAAGGTATTGTGTCGCTTATAGAACAATGCCTCGTATTTATAAAACATAAAAGCCGGCGTATCGTTCGTGAAATTAATAACAAATAACAATTGTGAAACGTTAGTTCGGGAGCAGTGCGAATTACCCATGACGCTGAATAACTGGCTTGTGAATGTACCCACAAGCAGAGACAATCATCGATAGAATTAACGCATAGCCAATTATTTACAATAGACACTTATAAGAGGATTTATCGGCAAAAGTTATTCTCTACGCTGAACATAGAATAATCTTTAGAGAAACTTAAAATATACATTCGATCACCTATATCTAAATTCACAATTACTTTGACATCATAATTCATACATGGGTAGTATTATTAATAATTCGGGTATTAATAAAAATAATGCAAGACCATCAAACATATAATCATGTAGCCCCAAAGTGGGCAGAGCTTGGGTTTCAGGTAATAGATAACCGAAAATATGTAGGTACTTCTTACCGTCGTCGGATACGTTTTCCATTCTACTCATACTCTATCAACAAGTTACTTGACAGATTTGATATTAAATTAAAATTAGCTCCAAACATCAATTCTCATCTAGGTAATTAAAAATCTTACTTCGAATACCTACTACCTAGTTTACCTTCTAGCAACCAACAAAGCCACTTAAAAGAAATCTGTAGGTACCTCCTTATCCGATAGATTTCTAATATGCATACAATATTTATTGCGGCATTTTCTTTTGATAAACTTTACTAATGTTATATTATATTATATTGATGGATTGCTTCAAATAATAGTCGGAAAAATAACAAAAAATAAAACATCTTTCCAGATGAGTTACCGTACTCACCCCCGAGCGTAAGAAACCCAATATTTTCTACTTAATTAGCCTAATCCTCGATCGGTTTCCATGGGATGCAAAGACCTTGAGGGCATTATTATTTAAACACCTGCAGGGCAAGCACGGGCTTTCTTGTCTAAGGTAGAATAGAGAAAAAATTCGTCACTTTGTCATCGAATGCGTAAATGATTTGAAATTAATTTCTTCAACTTCAATAATGTACGCAATGTATGGCGATGCGATGTCATTATTGTCTATTCTACCCTAGAGAACAATCCCCGTGCTTGGCCTACTGGTTACGAGGAAAAATAAAAACAAATGGAAGTAGTGTCGTTAATCTGTCATGAAGGTATTTCGAATTGGTGAAAAGAGAAAAGTTTTAACAGTGTTTGTAAATAATAATACAACGGATTGTAAACAAGATCGTAAAATGTCAAATGAAAATGAATACATTCTGGTTTACAAACGAATAATGATCAAATGATGTTTAGTGAATGTGATACAAAACATATATTTAGTGTACCTACTTATCTTTATAAATCGAGGTGTAAATTTTCGTTCTATGAACGAAAATTTAAACCACGGGTTAACAACCATAATTTTGATTGCAACCGTTTCATAATTGCAGAAACCCTAATTGTTTTCTTTCTTTTTTGCCAATAGCTTAGATACCCAACCTAGGGCGCTAATGAAGGATTCCAGCTAGTTGTAATTACAAATACAAATAATTTATTTATAACACCAAGTTACAAGTCAAAATCTAATTAAGGTAATCAATATAATTTTCAATATTGACCTTACACAAAAAAAAAATACAAAAATTATGGTAAGTAATAATATGAATTAATTAATTAAATTAATATAACAATAATGTCATCTATAGTATTTCTGATTAAATAATAGGCAATCTGTAGAACTCCTCTACAGAGTAAAAAGAGCACTCGAATAACCTTCTCGAGTCTATTTTTGAATACCATGAAATGAATAAATTACATAGCAATTGATAACTGAAACCAAAGTTATCATAAAATTGAAAACTACGACGTCAAGAACAATGACAAATTATGAAGGACCCTGCAAGTCAAAGAGCGATCATACGGTAATAAGTCCGAATTCGATACTCGGAGGTTACCTAACGCGTCTACTGATAAAGGCGTCAATATCACGTCGGTACAAAAGGTAATTGTTCTCCTAAACAATAAAGCTTAAACGTAAGGTTCTAGGTAAGGTGTATGCACGCATTGTAACCGATGACGCCGGGTGCCGGCTGCACGGTGCTGGTTACTGCTGTTACGTAAAATCATGAACACTCGTTGCGTGTTTGCTTATACTGGATTTTTGTATTCTTTTCTTAAGTACGTAAGTCTTATAAGATTTGAATGCGGCTTTAACGGTCCAATAATATTTCTTCGTAATCAATTACATTGCCATCATCAGTCTGCTCTGCGCGATCCTGCCAAGCCTACCTACCACAGCTATGTTAGGTAGTGATAATGAGGTACTATTAAATAAATAAATAATGCTGAAGCATCATCTAGCCGTAAGCTAAGGAGAGCTTGTGCTATAGGTAGATGGCAGAAATATACATAGAAATACAATTATACATAGAAAACGACGAGAACAGCCAACGGACCGACCAAATCGTACAAAGATTTGTCCCGAGACGGGAATTTCTGACGTAAGGCATCCGTATTGGTGTATGTATACACAACGGTGCAATGTAGTCAGAGTCGGATCGCTTGCGATAAGTATTGATTTGGATCAGTTGACTTGTAGGTACAAGTACAAGTTGTGATTTTCTTTGAAAGTACAACCTTTAACGAATTTGGTTAGAAAAATTTCTTCATAAAGATTTCGTTTATCAATAAAGAGAAAATAGCAATTTACCGGGTATGAAAATGGGTGGTTCATACAAAGCGAAATTTCGGATTTGGAATAAAGTACTAAGTACATGTCAGGTTAAAATTTGAACACAATAATTATGATATATTGCTTTGAAAACCAAAAACTTTTGCGTAATAGCATTCGATTACATAGTTACGAATGTAACGTAGATCTTTTGTATACGTATTGTAATCGGATTGAATAATGGGCGATTGGCAACAAGTGCGCCCCAGGTTAAGAGGACGTGGCCTATAATGACGTCATGGGTATGAGACGCCCTGCTACCCGCTAGATACACGTAGTTTCAGATAAACTGGAGAGCAAGTTAATCGCTACCGACCGTAATTTACGTAAACAATTTAATGAAAGTGATTAGGTTTACATTGTTCTTACATTCAATAATAAATGTAGTCAGGCAATACACAGCATCAAAAGTGCCAACTATCAGAAATTGGACTTGTCTAAGTGCTTATTTTGTACGCCTAAAGAAATAAAGTTACTGAAAACTGTAATCTGAAATGTACCAAGGTAGATGCTGTGGAAACTAAGCAAAGCTTGTATTATGTTGGCGAAACCGGTCCCGGCGTAGGAATTAAACCCTCCAACACAGCCCGTGCACATCCACGGGCCTATTAAAGGAACCCCGCTACAGAAAATGTAACAACTGATTCCTTTTTGTGTATTTTTAACACCTCCATTGCGGATACCAATCCACCTGCCAAGTGTGGTGATTACGACAAAACCGCATTGTTTTTTCTAGGCACGCGGTTAAGGTATTTATCTATGGGTGAAAAGGTCCTCATTAGTACACATTCACCAGTGGTTAAATATGTGCTGATGAGGTTATAGAAAACAACTACGTGCGGAACGAATATCTACAAATAGTATAAAATTTTTGTCATATAGCGAGAACAGACACCATAATCTTCTGCGTCGTAGGGCGATCTTCTCCAGCTGCCCCCTTGAGGTCAATTAATAAATTTAGAAGCTGTATTTACCTTTTACTAGTGCATTTAATTAATGTAGAGCCCGAATTTATTAATTAGTAGCATTTGATAAATTTAAAATCTGTTAATTTATTATTTATAAGTACATTCTATAAATATAGAGTCCGGATCATTCAAATATTCATAAATGCATTTAATAAATATGTATACCTAGAGCATGAATCAGTCTTTTACTAGAGCATTTAATAAATTTATTTTGAGACCGTATCATTCAATAATTCACTAGTGCATTCAATAAATGTGGGGCCGATTCTATCTATTACATTTAATAAATATGAGTCATTCTATTGTTTATAGTGCGTTCCTGTATTTAACAAAAGCGAAATACTTGCTTTGCATCCTGCCAACAAATATAGTAAGTTAAAATAACACCAAGGCGACAACGTGTCCAGCTCCTAACGAGACTGTCTTTGCGGCCCAAGATGTAACCGTAAACTTTAAAACACAGAGTTCGAAAGCGCATTTTATTTATTTTAAATACACACGATTCATAGTGCTTTAGAACTACTACAACATCATCTTTATAAATTCATCAAAACCGCTTGACGATATTCGGATTATACACTCTTTATAGGACGCCGTCTACGCATTTATTTTCGTTTTGATAGGTTCAGTGACAATCAATTACTCAAGACCGAATAAATGCTTTACCGATTTATATTTTTATAGAACTTTGTTTTTGAAGAAAATTTTAACAATTTTTATAATTTTTGCTCAACATTTTGTAATATTTATAGATATGCCTACTTAGAGTTCTAAAAAGTTTTGTTTTTAACAGCTAATTCAAAAATATATATTTGTATGGTTATTAGTGTCCAATCTCAATTACACACGATTTCCCAGGACCAAAAGTAAAACACAGTTACTCTATTAAAGTATAAACACAGTTACATACTGACAGTTTTTATATTTTATGCGGGTAAAAGTTTTAAGCTTCTTTAATTCCCTCCCTATTTTTTTTTTGTTTATCCTCGTATATTTTTAACAAGAACTAGTCATTAAACTCTTTCATTATCTATTTCACTACCCCGTATTAAGCTTATGGACAAAAGCTCGTTTTAAACAAAACTTCTTGTGTTTTAATGTCTGAATCTAACACCTATTATTTTAGTACAAAACAGAAATGAAGATAAAACCATCGTAAATGATTTATCAGCACAATACTAATCGATTTCTTTCGATGTCAAATCGATTAAAGTGTAAACTGTGTTAAAGGTGCCTCGGTGCAAGACATTAAAATTGCAAAGTGCGCTTTCATATTTGTACTGGATTAGTTATGGGCTGCTTTATGACCATAATCGTAATGTACCCTTGAGAGTGAAAGTGAATGAAAGAAAAATAACCTATAGCTTAATAAATGAAATAGTAAGGTAAAGGTTATTTTTCTTTCATTTGCAAATAAGTTCCATAATAGTCAAAATGGTCTAAGGAACGAAAATGTTTTTAAGAATTTGTTTCTTGAATGCCAGAGGATGGCGGTCTCGAATGTTTATTATGAGAGAGGAATTCTAAAAAAAAAGATTAAAATTAAAAATTTCATTTACAGGGTTAAAACCTGGGATCATAATAAGCATCATGCAGATGTTTATTAGGAGAGTAGAAATTAATAAAAATATAAAAATTAATCATTTAATTTACAGAGTTAAAAACTGGAGTCATAATAAATTGGTCACTGAGCTACAAAGTCCCTTTAAATTGTGTCTTAAATTTACAGGGTTAAAAATTGGGGTCTTATTAAACATCCGATGTTTATAAGGAGAGTAGAGTTCTATAAAAAAAGATAATATTTAATCATTTCAGTAAAAAAAAAAAAAAACTGTCACCCTTCTAACATTATTTTTGCTTGAATTTTTTCAGAAAGAATTTTTCTACGGTCTTTGGGGAGCTTTGGAGCCCTGGGGCCGTTGGAACACCACCTTGGGCGCTTCAGGTATTGTTTTCCAGGTCGGGGACAACCTCAGCGCAACGTAAATCAAAAAGGTGGTTTCTCTCTTTGTAGTTTGTTTACTTTGGTTTTGACAGAAGCTTAGTGTTTGTTATTTTTCTGTTTACAGTAAGGAGGGCGTTTCCCGTGGAGCCCGGCCGGGCTATCACGCGTGCGCCAACCTCTGTCTTCTCTATAGTTTTAGTCTATCTAGATTTGTAAGAATTTTATTTACATTTTGTAAAATTGATTTGTGATGACACAATGCACGCAAAACGAAAGTGCCATTAGGAATATTACGGAAATCCATCCCATCGTGTCTGTGCAGCCTCTCTTAGAGTGCACACAATGTCCCCAGGCCCGCTTTTTCAAGGGACAGAGAGGCCTAAAAATTCATAAATCCAGAATCCATAAGGATCCTTTTATCCCGCTGTCTGCTCCGGTTGCAGGAGCGGTAGATGTTTTGACGCAAAATTCAGATTATACGGTTGATACACCCTTTTGGAAAGTTCTGAGTGAGTATAAAGCTACTACCCCTATTTTGAAACGTATTCCTCGTGGTGCTCGCATCTCTGTCGCTTCCGCTCTTTCACAGGCCATTAGGAATACTGTATCAAAAAACACCAAGCGAGCTTGGGAACATTTACTAGTTTTCCCTTACAGTGTACTACATGTTAAGAAAGATTTGGCCACTAAAACGTCCCTTACGATAAAGATCAAACAAAATTGTATTAGTTACACTGCACGCGAAGGGCTGCCTATTTCAATTATTGATCAGGACACACTCCAAAATTCTAAACCATTTAAATCATTGTCTGAGTCTACTATCTACAGACTTGTAGAGAGTAAACTCAGTGATGGTGATATCAAAGGTGCCTCTCGCATACTTTTTTCCAATGACACGATGGCGCCAAATAACGATGATACTCTCATATCTCTTGAGAGTAAGCATCCATCTGCAAGGGCTAATATAAAACTCCCCGATCCACCGCAAGAGAGTGATGACGCTGTGGGCGCGACTATTCAGGACGTAATTACAGCTGTCATGTCTTTTCAGAATGGCTCTGCCGGCGGCCTAGATGCTGTGACTCCACAGCATCTAAAAGATCTACTTTCTGGTGGTTCTGGTCATGCAGGTGAAGTCCTTCTAGAAGATTTGACATCTCTAATTAACCTGATGTTGTCAGGTCGAGTCAACAGCGAGATCACAGAACTCCTGTACGGTGCGAATCTATGCGCATTAAAAAAGAAGGATGGCGGTATAAGACCCATAGCTGTGGGCACCACCTACCGCCGCCTTGCTGCTAAAGTCTGCTGTCGAAAAGAAGCCGACTATCTAGGCGAGTATTTTAGACCGATTCAGCTAGGTTTTGGTTCGCGAGGCGGTTGTGAGGCCGCAGTACATTCCCTTCGTACTTTTTTGAACCAAAATTATGGGGCAGTTATTCTAAAGGTAGATGTCAAAAACGCCTTCAATTCAGTAGACAGGGGCGCCTTGCTAAATGAAATTAAAGAAAAAGTTCCCAAAATTTACCCTTTTCTTTGGCAATGTTATGGTTCTCCGTCAAAATTAATTTATAGGAATAATGTCATTTGGTCTACTGTTGGATGCCAGCAAGGCGATCCTCTTGGTCCGGCCATATTTAGCCTTGCCATCCACAGAGTTATTCAACGTCTCCAATCCAAGCTCAATGTTTGGTATTTGGATGACGGAACCTTAGGTGGCGAAGTGGACACAGTTTTCAATGATCTAAAAATCATCACAGATGAATTTAAAAAAATTGGTTTGGACTTAAATTTTTCGAAATGTGAGCTTTTTATTTCCAGCTCTTGTGTAGACAAAGACAGTATTAAAAAAAAATTCAATAGTTTGGCCCCTAACATTTCAGTTGTAGAAAAACGTTCACTTCGGCTCCTTGGTTCGCCAATTCTTGATGAGTCTTTTCAGCCATTTGTAGATGAGAAAATTCAAAATTTCTTCCAAACCTCGGACAGGCTTCTCAAAATTAATAGCCATATGGCTTTCACGATCATTCGATTTTGCCTTTTTGTTCCTAAATTTACTTATTCTTTGAGATGTTGTCAACTGTGGAAACACAGCGAGCTCTTGGAAGGCTTAGACAACATAATAAAGAATACTTTATCATCGGTTTTGAATATCGATTTGGATGACAAGGCATGGTCGCAGGCCTCCCTGCCTGTCAAATTGGGAGGCTTAGGTATTCGCAAAATTTCAAGTGTAGCCCTACCAGCGTTCTTGTCTTCCGTCTACAGCACTAGTTCATTAGTTGAAAAAATTTTAAAGCCTGATTTGGCACTACCTGGATTTTCATTTAAAATTTCATTTTTAGACGAAGCTCGAACGGCTTGGCAAAGTGCTTGCCCCGATGCTGCTCTCCCAAAATCTCTTTTATCCCAACGGCAATGGGACGGGCCTCTGTGTGAGCTGACACGGAATTGTTTGTTACAAACGTGCTCCAGCTCAGCAGATCGTGCCCGTCTCCTGGCCGTTTCTAAATGGGAGTCAGGACATTGGTTGCAAGCACTTCCTTCATATAACAATGGCACTTTATTGGATTCCGTAACTTTCCGTATTGCATCATCTCTTCGGTTGGGTGCAAGGTGTTGCGCGCCTCATCAATGCCAGTGCGGTACTGCTGTTGAACAGCTTGGTCACCACGGATTATCGTGTTCTAGGGCTGCCGGTCGGATGTCTCGTCATGCCAGCCTTAACGACATCATCCGGCGGGCCTTTGTCACCGCTAACGTACCAGCTATTCTCGAACCGAATGGTCTGTTGCGTGACGATGGTAAGAGGCCCGACGGTATGACACTTGTCCCATGGGAGTTGGGGAGGCCCATTGTGTGGGACGCTACTTGCGTCGACACACTTGCGCCCTCCCATCTTCCAAGGACATCCGTGAGGGCTGGTGCGGCGGCAGATTTGGCCGAGGATCTTAAGAGGCGCAAATATGCAGGTCTCGACAGAGCCTACAAATTTGCTCCCCTTGGTGTCGAGACCCTAGGTCCGTGGGGTACCGAGGCTCTCCGGGTCTTCAAAAAATTATCAGAGCGTCTGGTCGAAGCGACGTGTGACCCGAGAGCTGGTCAATATTTGGCACAGCGCATCAGCATTGCCATACAACGTGGCAATGCAGCCAGCATCTTGGGTACACTTCCAACTGGTATTGATTTGGATCAGTTGAGCTACCTGTAGTTTGTTCGCAACAGTCTGCAGTTAGCTCAATTGTAAATACTAGTGGTTTTTTTAATTTAGTTAGATCATTGTAATTTATTTGTTAATAAAGGCTTGGCCATTTAAAAAAAAAATCATTTCATGACCATAGGTGAAATTCTTTTTTGGTAAAAATATTTTTTTTTCTACATATTTGTAATCTATCAATTTTGTTTCTCTTTTGTTCACAAGAAATTGATAGATTTTGAGGAACTAAGTACGAAGCGACGTATGACCCGAGATTTTGTCAGTATCTGGCGCAGCGCATCGGCATTTGACATACAGCGAAGCAATGCAGCCAGCATCTTGGGTACATTTCCAAATGGTTTTGATATGGATCAGTTAGGCTACCTGTTGGTTGTTTACAACAATTTTCTTTTTAATTTAATTAGTAATATTAATTGAGTAATATTCTTATTTTATTTGATTATAAGTAATGGATCCGATAGGATTTTACGAATTAGGTAGGTATTTACCAACGTTTTCAAATACATCAGAATGATGTATTACATATTAAATAAAAGTAGTATTACATTTTGAATAAAAAATTACACGCTTCCGACTGGTATTTAATACCAGGACTATCCGTACTAGTTCAGCTACCAGTAGAATATTTGCCACTGTCTGAAGTTACGAAAATCCTTTCAATAATTAATATTATTTCTTATTTCTTGAAGAGAATTTCAAAAGAATTAGATTTGATTGTTACTTTATTTCTTTTATTTACCCTGGCCTGAAAAACTAAATATGACAGATGTTCAGATTTCAATAACTTAATTTAAGCTTACAAAATAAGCGCTTAGACCAATCAAATTTCATATAGTTATGTAATTATTATAAAATAAGAAATAAGGTGTTATTTATTTTGTCTTCACATAAAGTTTTTGATTAATAGTGGAAGAAGTGAAAAGGAAACCACTAAAACATATAAATATTCCTTAGGTATGTCTATAATGCATGTTTTGCCTATTTAGATCTAAGTTTAAAGTAACTTAATTACATTGTCAATCGTTATTTAAGTATGTACCTATACCTAAAGCTAAGAGTCAGAGATTTAAAATAAAGAACGTTTTATCGCTTATCAGCTTTTTTAAAACTATATTTAACTACAAATAAGTAAAATTTTTAACTTAAAAAAAGTAAAACATGTAAAATAGCAATTTTTAGCTTAGTGTCCAAAAAACTCATTTACATTTTTTAAGTATAAATTTTAAATAACTGGTATTGCCTCGGTTTCTGTTTACAATTTCGAGCCGGTTTGGCACTTTAGTTTATTTGGGGAAAATTATTTTTCTATCAGTCTGTTTTAGTTAAGGGTGGTGGGTGGAGGTCTGCGGCTTATGACAAGCATTCCTAGATCAACCCAGGCGTGCTTAATTGGTACTTTTTATTTAAAAACTTAAACAGTTATTGTAATTTTAAAAGTATACTAAATTAGAGCTAATATTTACATTTGAAACAATTGAGCTATCTGCAGACTGTTGCAAACAAACTGCAGGTAGCTGATCCATATCAATACTAGTTGGAAGTGTACACAAGATGCTGGCGGCATTGCCTCGCTGTATGGTATTGCTGATGCGCTGAAAGTATAACACCTAAGTTCATTTGAAAAAGTACCTAACTGAACAGGTCAGACAATGTGTCAATAGTATTGTATATACACTGAACGCCTTGAAATTATGATGTCATTAGGTAAAGTACTCGCATAAGACGAGATGGCTGTGATCGTAATGTAAACAATTAACATACACCAGTAGAGTTACGTATAGCTTACGTAAGCTTCTAGAAGTTTTAAGTATGACTTATAATATATCTCTTTTAAATATCTTTATGAACAACTAGCGGTCCTACATAGGGCATGTACGGATATTTAACAAAAACTTCAAAAATTACTAGTTATGAGAAATACACGTTGGTTTACATAATTGAAGTTTACATACAGACTCCTAACTTTTTTGAAAATATTCAATGTCTTTGTTTATCCGGAATAATGTAGGATTCTTATGGTGAAAGGACGTCTGGTAGTTTCGGAGCTTTATATATAATATTTATTATATTAGTATAAACTATAATGGCTTAGCGCATCAGCATTACAGCCAGCGTCTTGGGGACATTGCCGACTGGTATTTATATCAGTTATGATACCTTTAGATTCTTTGCAACAGTCTGTAGTTAGCTTAAGTGTCTCAATTCTTAATACTTGTTCTAACTAGGTCATTTATTATTACTGTCGGGTCACGAATATGAAAAATATCATCTCTGGTCAGCCGCTATCGCCTGGGACACTCATCATTATTTCAGTTCGAAAAGATAGTATAGGCGTGTTTACAAATAAATGATTGCTCATTATATTATTATAAAACCTATTTTGTTCAGCCTCTGAAATAAGGTCATGTTCAAATCCCTGGTCCTCCCGTGCCTCGGAATGTAAGTTGACTTCAGGGGCAGGGACGGCTGATATCTATTGGTTTGGGAATACCAATAAGATCTGGGATACGCTAAATGCCAGTGGAATGAATGCTTGCAGCCAGCTTATTGGCAAACTGCAGCAGCAAAACCAGCAACCATTAGGATGCCTCCCACCACGAGTGTGATGGCTACTAGTGATAATGGAAGATGACCATTGGTTATTGATGATAATCTTTCAAGTTTCGAATAAGATCGATTTAGTCACTGCGACTGACAAAATCCAGGTAATTGTTGTGCAAATAAAATAATTTTATATGAATCCGTGATATTTAATATTTAATAAGGAAACAAATAAATATTTGAACGAAATTGTTTTATGTATAAATAGTTTTTTTTTAGTAATAATAGCTTTCGATCATCTTTTCATTCGTCTATAGTCATTTTTCGAACTCGAATCTGAACCGTTTTCTTTGCTCATGTGCAAATCTTGGATGTTGAAGTTTGTGTTCTTTTAGTGATTATGATTACCTTACTATTTTGTTATCAGTTTTGTTATGGAGTTTAAAATTGCTTTTTTTCATTCAATAAAGCTTTTTTTGGTGTATCTTGGTTTTTAGAACCAAGAAAGTGGAGATAGGATGATATTATTTTTTGTAGCCTTAGTCTGACTTGCGCATAAACTTTTGATGTACGTTTTCGAAAACCATTGAATTGTGAAAGAAAAGTCCAGACAGTAGACTCAGACGAGGTGTAGCCTTATAGTGCGGCAAACACGTCTCATTTTCCAATTCGTATCGTGTGCGTATGTTTGTGTGGTAAATCACCGATTATGGCCCAAGTTCTATGAATGTCTTAGTGAGTTTTATTTTTGATACGATTGGTGACAACTTGTGTCCGAGTAAGGCGATGACGGCGTTCTGTGCAGTAGGTACTAAAAGTAAGTGCGTCCTGGAATTAGTTCAGGTGGACCGAACGCTATTGTTGGTGCTCTATCTACTTACTTCTATAGATTCAGATTCAATAACTTTATTTCTTTAGGCTTACAAAATAGGCACTTAGACAAGTCAAATTTCAAACAGATAATTATTGTAAAAAAAAGATTTAATTTGTTATTGATTTCTCTTCACTTAAATTTTTTGTCACCTCATGGAAGAAGTGAAAAAGAAACATATAACATCCATGGCGCAAACGTGACTGCCGATTTTCATGTCAAAGTCAAAGTTTTTTATGAACTCGATGATAGTTTTCGAATCATTCAAAATCATTGGAAAACTATCATTGATTTCATAAAAAACTATTGGATGGTTGTCATACTACGAAAATCCCAAAATTTATTTATTAAACCAAATTATTTCATTATTCTTATATCTATCTTATATCGATCTAAGTCAAATTATGAAGTCTTATGAATTAAAACTGATATTGAAGTATTTAATTATTTAATCACAGAAGGTAGTGGTTAGATTTCCGCCAAGAGATTGATGCATTTGCATTACGATCGCAATATTAAACTGCTGTCCATATCTCAACAAATTGAAGTTCCAAGTAAACACTTTGAGAAGCTAAGGCAACCCTGTTTACAAACACAAAAATAAAAGTCACACCGAACTGGGTTTTCGATTTCTAAACAGCTGCGAACAAACTCAAGGATCTTGGAAAATTGCGTAAATTTTCATAGCCTCAGCCCTCAACCTAATCCCATTGGTCATATCATTGCTATTTTAGACCCAAGGCGACTAAATCCATCAATGAATTTGCTACCAGCTCCTAGGATCTCAGAAAATAGCGTCAGTTTTTAGTGCCCTAGCCGAATCGACCGGACGGCATTAATGACTTAGCAATTTACTTCTCGAATCGAAACCTATTGCGATATTGCATTGCTATTTTAGACTGAAAGCGATTAAATCTATCAATGAATTTCCGGCAGCGACGGCGGCCTGACACTTTTAATATCGCCAATCAGCCGGAGTCGTTCTGAATGAACAATACTCGTTCGCTCGTAAATTATATACTTAAGTTCTTGCCAACACAGCTGAACCCTCAAGAGCGGAGTCGTACGTCAGCCCGGTCGGTGACTTGAAACAGGCGATGGAAATAGGTAGGCACATACAATGCACTCATAATTTAAAGCGAATTCGTAACTTGAAACTTCGTTGTTGAGGTGATATATTGCCTTAGTAGGTAATGACGTATTCAATGTAAACGTTCTTAAAGATAAATTTTCGTTTTAAGCGGCCTAAATACGAAACTGTTACCTAATGGCGCCCCAATCAAACAAAGGTAATATGATAATATAAGCTCGAAATAACCAGTAGGGTATCGGCTACGTGGCCTGAAGCAAAATACGGGAAAACATCGGCTTTTAGTTTTAAACGGTGAAATGAACGATCTTCTTATTTCATGCTAATTGCCATTGCGTTAAGCTTGTATTTACTCGTGTTAGAGTTCCGTGGGTGTCTTAGCCCTAAAACGGGAGGGAAAAGGATTCTATTTTTTGTTTTGATAACGAGGGGAAAAGGGAACCCGTCCTTGTAGAAGTAAAGGCACTTCTTATTAAAGAAGTCTCGTATTAGGATCGCGAGGAGGTTACAAAACTTAAATTCATCACCACCAGCTTACAATCCCTTCAAGCTGCGAACAAACCAACGTCCTAACTAAATTAACGCTCTCCAAAGATACCGCTCGTTTAATTTGTCGGCCATTTGATACGTACGCGGTATCAAATGCTGTACGGAACCTGAACTTCTAAAAACCTACATCCTGTTGACCTAAACTTCTATATTTATACAAGAGTATAATTCCAAAAACCGTAATTACGTTATTATCATATTACATATAAATAATAATATCTGATCCCGCAATGAAATAATAAACTTATATTGTTTTGGTTATGTAATGACTCGAGGATCAATTACTAAAACCACAAAAATAATGTTAGTTGTTTATATCTATT
This sequence comes from Eupithecia pulchellata, assembly GCA_963931895.1. Classification (NCBI taxonomy): domain Eukaryota; kingdom Metazoa; phylum Arthropoda; class Insecta; order Lepidoptera; family Geometridae; genus Eupithecia; species Eupithecia pulchellata. Next base: position 1,989,649 of record OZ007520.1, on the reverse strand, counting down.
GGCCAGCAAAATCATCTCATCTCAACATAAGCTAAGCTCGTTAATTGAAACTATTAAAGACTCAATTGTTTATGCCAATCAAACAACTTTAATTATTAAGGTAAGGTCAGGGTATGGTTCTCTACGCTGAACATAGAATAATCTTTAGAGAAACTTAAGGTAAGGTCAGGGTATGGTTATAGAACATAGGTGTTGACATTTTCAGACAATTTGTGAGTGGGCACACCTACAATGGATACAATGTCTAAAGACTATGCATGGTGATTAAGTAACGTGTTGTTATTGTCGCATAGTAATGAAATGGCACACACGCATTCTAAAAATTATTGGCGACTTTTATCAGACGCGCTTCTATCCTCTGCTCTTAATCATTTCCTTACCTCACCTTACCTTTACTTCCGTATGATAAAATCCTTAAGGCGAAAATTGGGAAAGGTTTGCCCTCAGCAGAGAACTAAAGGTACCAGATTTGGACCATAGAGATGACGACCTCCAAAAGAATGCGGACGGAAACTCGATGTGTCAAACCGAAGACAGGGTTTATAATTCTCCAACAAGTAGGTAATTTAATTTCAAGTTTCGTATAATCCGATTGATTCACTCACGGATTTAGAGTATCAATTGGCATAAAACAAAACGAAACAATCAGTTGCGGGGGTATTCATTAGGGGATGCCTATGTCCAGCAGTGGACTGATATAAGCTGACGATGATGATAGGGAGGAAATAAATTCTATTAGGAGACGCTTCCGTCCGATGGTAAGAGTTGGGGTGGTGCAAATTTTAATGCGGCACCATACTATCTCGGACTCACGGCTCCTCAATATCTATTTCAAACGAGGTTTTCGCTTCAGCTTCACATGCTTTATTTCTATCCTATCGGAAGTGATATATAGGACAAAAATTGAGCATATGTGCTGTGTCTACCTTATATCTATGCAAAATTTCAGCCCGATGAGTTCAGTGGCTTTAACAAGTAAATCCATCCATCTTTACAGACTTTTGCACGACAAGTTGAAGACAGGGCGCTATGGCGCTCATTAGGGGAGGTATATGTCCAGCAGTGGACTAACATAGGCTGATGATGGTGATGATGAATATTAGTGTCTTTACATGAATACCTACTTACCAGATAGATTGACGGAGCACAGGTTTGATGACGCCGCCAAAGAGTATGAAGGCTCGTCCTTGGGCTTCAAGAGTTCATGTGTGGATACCGCGTGAATCGACAGCTGCTCCTGTAGGAGACATTTTAGTTATTAGCTAGGGACCTATAATTCATTATACGATACAATTGTAGTAGTTATTAAGTATTAAACTAGTTGGGTTTTCAAAAAATACTCTGAGGGTCTGGGCGAAGCGACGTGTGACCCGAGAGCTGGTCAGTATCTGGGGCAGCGCATCAGTTTTGTCATCAGCGAGACAGTGCAGCCAGCACCTTGAGTAGGTAGACTTCCAACTGGTATTGATATGGATCAGTTGAGCTACCTGTTGTTTGTTAGCAACAGTTTGTAGTTAGCTCAATTGTTTCGACTAGTTCTAATTTGATTATTTATTTGTAATATCCTTTGTTATTAAACAAGTGCACACTTACAAGCTACCTTACTAAGGACTTGCATCATGTGTCTTTTTGATAACGCAAACAAAATAAACGTATAACGGTACAGTCTACTACAGTATCTTAGTAACCTCTAGATCAATCATCAATGTTTAAAACACATGCCTTCTAAAAAAAAGCAATAAATAATTAATGAAAAATGTTGGACAATCCCCACAGCATCATCTAGCCCCAAGCTAAGCAGTACCCCATACACAGGCTTATGGGTATTAGATGACTGACGTTATACAATAGATTACATTGATATTATAAATTTAGTATTATAATATACATACTATACATTAGTATTACATCTTCGAACGAATCTGTAGCAATCTCATAAGCACGTGTACTATATACCCTCAGTGTTAATATAAATCGAATCCCAAAGCGATGACCAATAAATATTCTACTATATCTATTTTTAAATACGTAGGATGCTTTCTCCGATCTTGAATGAACGAAGTCGCGACCCTCTTCGTAATGTCTTCGCTTGTTGAGGCGGAATGCACAATATAAGATAATGGCGACATTGGCGTAATAATGATATTACTGAATTAAAGACCTAGATAGTATTATAATTATTGTGCATAAGTACTTATTCTTATTCATAATGCAAACTTACGGCAGTTGCTAAGTAGTGTTATTTATTTCTCACTCTGATATTTAATAGAAGACCATGTGAGAAATGGCAATGATTTTAGTAAGCTGACTGTTCTCAATAAGGGGGTTAGGTTTAGGATTGTAATGTAATGAATCATATTCCCTGATTCCTATTTGTTCCATTACATTAACTATAAAAATAAACACTGTAGAAGTCTCTATCAAAAATAGAAAACAACGGATTAAAAAAATCTTCATAGGAAAAAAAAATATTTCGATATATTTAACAAGAAGTTGTATTTTGATTTGTAATAAAATTTTCTAAGAGAAGGATAATCAGCCGCTGTCAGACTATTGCTTGCACCGCAGTGTTAGCTTTTTGACAGTGTCAGCTATATCCGAGCTGATTTGTTCGCAACAGCTGCGCGAGCGCACCTATTAACCGCTGATACATGTTTGTCAGCCGGCTATTAGGGTGAGAGAGATAAAATTCCAAATCATCTATAAAAGAGCGAGATCGATTCATTTCTTTTTCACGACTAATATTTATTTGCTGCACCGTGCGTGACACCAGAGAAAATTCCTGTACAAAATTGAATGTGAACACTATTTTGTGAAATCGCAATTATAAGCTATCTGCATATACAGTGACTGTCTTGCGTTATTTTAATATATATTATAAGTATAAGTAATTTCAGATTTCTAAAATTATACCGATCTTCAATGTTAGGATAATTGTTTGATTAGAATTTTCAGGAGACTTATTCTAGTTTACCTTTTTTTGACATTTTATTAGATTTTTATAACTTCATTAAAATAAGACACAATTAATAGTGATGGCAGTTGATTATTTAAATATGTCATATGTATGCACAGATTTTTATTTGTTGTTCTTAATTAAAATAAAAACTGTGATTTTACGTTTTATTAAGGAGGCTTATTCCATTCTTCCCCGTTGAAGATCCCCGTCAACGGGGAACAATGAACTTTTTGCTCACTCTTCCCCGTTAACGCCGATCCGAGCTTGTAACGGGGAATAATGAACTAAAAAGTTCATTATTCCCCGTTGCGTCAAAAATTAAATACTAATAATTTTTAAAATCATGTTTTTATTTATTTATTAGGTAAAGATCACTTATTGATTATTTTTATAATCATATTAAATTGCCGTCGAAACTATTTACTTAACTTTTTAATCAAATCAGATTTTTTCCTATTTCTTTTTTTATATTTTTTCAATAAAATCGTAGAACTATAAAAAACATAAGTATTATAAAATAAAGTACTTATATTAGGTCCTTACATATGAAATTGGCGTTTTTCGTACTGGCCACTTTAATCACAAATTTCTCCTCTTTGGTAAGGAATTCCAAATTCAAATTTGTACAGCTATAGACTCATGTATTTGTGCTTCGATGATCGTCATTCATTTGTTTTTTACTCGTAAATAATGATTATTTGAAAGGTGGGTACCTCACGAATTGACTGAAGCAAACCGGCAAACGCGCGTCGACTGCTGCGTTACATTACTAAACCGGCACAATAATGAAGGTATTTTAAACCGAATCATTACCTGTAATGAAAAATGGGTTCTTTACGATAATCGGAAGCGCTCAGCGCAATGGTTGGATCCTGGCCAGCCAGCCAAATCCTGCCCCAAGCGAAGATTAACCCCAAAAAAGTTACTTGTAAGCGTTTGGTGGACTAGTGCCGGTATTGTTCATTACAGTTTTCTCAAATCTGGCCAGACTATTACGCCTGATGTCTATTGTCAGCAATTGCAAACCATGATGGAAAAGCTAGCGGCTAAACAACCTAGGCTGGTCAATCGCTCCACGCCACTGCTGCTTCACGACAACGCTAGACCACACACTGCGCAACAGACGGCTACTAAATTAGAAGAGCTTCAATTGGAAAGACATCCTCCGTACTCCCCGGACCTTGCTCCAACAGATTACCATTTTTTACTTTGTATACTATACTTTGATTAATTAAATATATTATATTAAAAAATATTCGACTTTTTGTTCCTCCCATACAAAACCCCAATTTCATATGTAAGGACCTAATATAATCACAGATTTTACGTTTATATACCTACAATCATAGTTTAACAGTTAAATCAGTCTTATATAACTAATCAAATCAGTTTGTTACAATTATTAATTAAATAGGTAACATTAAAAACATAATATTCCTAATATATATACCTAATAAAATCACAGATTGTAACAATTATTAATTTAAAAAAGTATCATTAAAAACCTACCTATTCACTAAACTTTTTAATAAAATCTGATTTTTTCCTATTTCGTAGTAGTACCATTTTATTTGATAGTACATAATAATAATATGGAATTTTTAATTTTGTTTAACTGTCTTTTTTTGTACTTTTTACAATCGAGCATTACAATGTGCTTTATATAATGTGTGTGTTTTATATGGCAAAGCAAATAACTGCTAGAATATGAAACAAGTCTTATTAGTATCTAGGTTTTCCATAGTTGAAATATATGAATACTGTAAAAGTTTGCCTTCCGTACGGCAGTAACAGACTAAAAGATTCTTATATTTGTTGATCTTGACTGTAGGAGTGACATATTTTACTAGAAAACCATTGTAAACAATCACAAAGCAGAAAGTAGTCGCAGTAACCTGACCTCGGAAAAATTTTGGTCTAGTAAAAAAAATTAAAACTCCGCTTATTAGCTAACTAATACTAGACGTACATTAAGACTAGCTTTTTTAAGATTTAGCCAATTCTATCACTAGCATATTTTTAATTTTTTTTTTAAGTCTAGTTAGTGGCTTCGTACTGGTGACGAGAGGACAGTTGACCGCAGGGTGAGATTATACGAAAATAGCTTGGTAATTAATGGGCGTTTCAAAAGCCCACAATCTCAAAATGCGACGCATTACGAAAATTCCAGATCGTATATAATAAAATCATCAAATATAAAATATAACTTTCCAACAGCTAATTTTGTGCGAGTATCTTCATAATAGTCTCTTGGAAACACATTCTGTTTTCCCTTCGCTGATACGGATTTTTCATAAGATAGGTACATAGGTGTAAAACCATCGACGTAGTTTTAGTTATTTGATCTACGTAGTTTTACAAATGGTCAAAACAACTGCATTGTACTACATTATATCTTTCATGACGAAAGTTTGCTGTTACCCTTCCTTCAGCCGCATAAAAAAACCTTGGTAACTAGTAACGGTAAATTTAGACATTACTATATATTTTTTGTCATGAACATCAAATGCGTTATCACTTAATTTGTCGAGTCTATTTTTGAATATTATTCTCAAAACATTCTCATTATTCCGAATATATGCAATTCCGATGCAAAAATACTGCGGATTTTTACATGAACGTTTTTATAAGACAGAAACGTTTAATACTCTAAATTCGTATTGGGGATTGCTTATAAGTTTCAGTGCACTATATGTCTTTATGCGTTATCTAAAGAATTTAATCAAGATAAAAAAATGCAACAATGTGAATTAGCTCGTGAAATAGCCCCATTGTGCTTAGTACTCGACCGATTTAGCAATATGCTTTACCATTATTTCCGATAAGCTACTTTTATAAATCTTAATCACAATTGTGCTCCTTCAAAGGCTTAGCTTAGGGTTGAATCTTGTTTGCAGGCGGATGGGAATGAAAGTTGACGTCCGAGTAAAATAATACACATGTAAAAAGTAGTGGTAGGCCACCCAGAAGCACTCAATGCCCTGTTTGCACGTACTGAGTACTGTACAATTGTACATTTACATGCCTTTGTATATTGCATTTAGGTTGGTAGCCATGCAGAAGTACTCGTCAGACTAAAAATATTTCCCCTAAGAAGTGCTGAAATATTAGACCGCATGGTTTTCTCGTAGTACGGTGGCATCAGACGTAACAATGAATACTTAGAATTATGCGGTATAAACGACTCTTCGGAAAATCTGATATCCTATAGGTACTCCCTGTGCATGCGGCGCCAGACAACCACTCATAAAAAAACCTGTATGATTGATATTTACATAATTTTTCTGGAAATTCCTATTTCCTTTTGTTACGATCCAGTTTTTTAGTGGGACCACGAGTCGCGACCCTTAAAAACTCCTTCTGGTAGCATCCGCTCATGTAAGTAGGTAAAAGTTCAAAATAGTTTTATTGTTCATCGCACTATAAAACATACGATAAATTTAATTTGTATTATTTTCCGTGAGGTATTTATTAAAAGTTAACTCAAAGAATTAAAAAATAGAAAAACAGATTGATTTTTTGGTCGGGTCAGAGTGGTGAGATAGATATATGATATATATATATATATATATATATATATATATATAGATATATGATATATATTTCTCTATCTAGCTCAATTACGAGTATATCAATGTTCTTTTACATTATTATGGATCAGTTGAGCTACCTGTAGTTTGTTTGCAACAGTCTGCGGTTAGCTCAATCCTTTCGATTGCAAATACTAGTTCCAATTTGGGTATTTCATTGTTATTATCTTTGTTAGTTAAAGTTTTACCCTATTAAAATGCAGAAACCTGTAAATTATTGTATTTTGCGCGTAAATTGCTCTATTATATCAATTATTTTAATTATATCATCTTAGATAGAAAATACTTTATTATACCACAGCACATTAAAACATTACAAACCGACGTCTTTAAAGTAGAGGAAGTAAAAAGGGCAGCTTCATGTAACAGTTTCATGTATGACATATAAATAGGTATACCTATACATAAAAAAATCTTAGTAGACTATTTAATTAATAAATAAATAAATAAATAATGCCGGACAATCCACACAGCATCATCTAGCCCCAAGCTAAGCAGAGCTTGTGTTATGGGATATGGGATACTAGATGACTGATATACATAATACAATATTATTAAATAGATAGATTTTTTTTTATAATACATAGAAAACAACCAGAACCCCTGAACAAATATCTGCAGATCATTAATTAATTTTAAAATTAAGATTAATGGAGAAATTCCTATCCCCATTCAAACATTAAAATAAATTCTTAGTTTGATTAACCATTCTGGCTTTGGTATGTTCAGTATGTTGGTAACATTATCCAACTGCCACAGCTAAAAAACAGTACTTCGTAGTTATGTTTAAGTTTAACGTAGTAGTAAAATTGCAGATCTAAGCTTTCCGACCCGCCAGGTCAATCTTTAATTTCGACACAGTAACATTGGCATACTTACTTATTTTAGGTAATTATTTATAGGAGTTTGAAGACAAATCGGATGTTGCAACACGGCACTGATAAGTATTTATCGAAGTTTAAATTTTGCTTTCGGGTGTGATGTGTTTGGCTACTATGTATGAAAAGTGAATTTTGTATACATTATTATTTTTTGGACCCAAGAGCTGGTCGGGTATCGGGCGCAGCGCATCAGCATTGTCATAGAGCGAGGAAATGCAGCCAGCATCTTGGGGACACGTCCGACTGGTATTCATATATCAATACCAGTCAGACGTGTCCGTGTGACTGATCCATCAGTTGTCCCTGTAGTTTGTTTCCAACAGTCTGCAGTTAGCTCAATTGTTTCAATGGTAAATACCAGTTTTATTTTGGTTATTTAAGGGTAATATTCTTTGTTAACAAAGGTTTTACCCAGTATTTTTATATCCGGCTCTGTATTTTTTAATTCTGAGTTCCAAAAAACCGATAGACAGTATAATACGTCCGTCATAAAAAGAAAAATCCATTCGTAATGTTCCATTGTTTAAAACTAAAATAAATAAGTAGTTAATATTTGAAACAGGTACGTAGTAAACATTTTGAGTGGAATAGTAGTAATTCTATGATCTATGAATAAAAATAATTACATAAATCACGTATTCTTGTCACAACATACACAGTACTTAGGTACATATGTAGAGATTTTATCTAAAACCAACCTTTTTTTTTTCGTAAAATAAATAATCGATAAAAAAGTAGTTGTATCAAGGTGTAAGTAGAATTAAAATCGATATATAATCAATTCCCATCCCCACGAATCCCAAGATTATGGTGTGCTTTGTGACATCTGAATATTACTTCACGATAGTAATTATTCCCTTCTATAGTCTACATTGCAACGCAGGTAGGTTTTGAATATGCTTACACTTGACATACATAAAAAACGATTAGTAAGATATTGCTTACTACGGATCGTTTAAAACTGTGCTGTCGCTTTGCATGTCTGCTATATTGGAGTTTCGTACCGTTATCGGGACAATGTTAGCCCATGATTAAAAATGAAAACCAATGATTTTAATATAACAGAAAGTTCTGAATTATATGTACCACATATAGAAGGAGAATATTACAAAACATGCTTAAAGTAGTAGTAGTAGATCTCTTCCAGACAAGCTTGGGATGAACTGGCCGTCTAATATACAGGGTGTTTGGTGGAGGGTTAGACAAACTCGGTGGGTGAGTAGGTGGACCTATTTGTGAAATACAAATTGAAGGAAAAGACCCTAACTGCTTACAATTTTTTTTTAATCCTATTTTTTGTATTTTTTTTAGATTTTCCGAAATTTTACGTCTCTACCCCTAGAACTTTTTTTTGGAACATGTTTTCTGGTAAACTTTTTACTTGCTTTTGGTTTCTGATGTATCCTTCGTCTTTTGAAGGCATTATTTATTTGAAAAAAACGTGTAAATAATTAGTTATAAGCTCTCAAAGTTAAAAAAAGTAAAAAAAATAATCAAGAAGGACATTTTTGCATCGTTTAAAAAAAACTAAGAGCGATCAAGGAGATCAAATGCTTTTAAAAATTAAAAAAAATTGGAAAAATTAAATTAAAAGAATTGTTAACAGTTAGGGTCTTTTCCTTCAATTTGTATTTCACAAATAGGTCCACCTACACACCCACCGAGTTTGTCTAACCCTCCACCAAACACCCTGTATATACTATCTGTTGGCCACAACTGACCGACAATAGAGAGGGCTGTAAATAGGAATGGTAATGGGAATGGGTCTTTGCCCTGCGGTGGTATAATAGTATAGGCTACGAAAAGTATAATACTATCTGTTCGTAATTTTCACAAAACCTCATAAACTTCATCATGATACTTTACGAAATTAAATTATACCCTGCTTCATTACGAAGACATCGTAAGTAACTGCCACCACTGCCTCTAAAATTAAACTTTTGATAATATGCGGATTTCTGCTACCGGCCCCTAACTGAGAAGCTGTTTCATAAGGTTGATCGGTTCGTATGTCTACGTTTTGAGTTTGGTCTTCCAAAATTTAATCATATTTCGGAGCTCCGCACAAAACTCAAATGGTTAATGTTTTATTTTATAATTTGATAGTACAGAACCTTCAGTGCGCCAGTCAGACTTGAACTTAACAGGTTTACTAACTAGTAAGGTATTTGTCGCATGTGCGATCGTGTTACATTCGTACAATAAGTATACACTTAAACAATATTCAGACAAAAACTATTACTATTTTACGAGAACTTCAAAAATTTACTTAGAACTTAGCTTTCTAACACCTACATAAAATATACAATAAATTATCTTTAAAATCGCTTTATGTGTGATCTCTGAGTAAAGCATTGATATTCTAATTATTTGTTAATAAATTTTACTAACAATAATTATGATTAGATTGTCGCAGATACTAGGGCCAACCCAACTCCCGTATAAGCAGGGCCCCACTATTGCTAATCAAAACGCGCTCGTTATGCATACACGACAAGGCAGCGACGCGCAATTGGTCAAGTCAAGACAATATTTAAAACACGTGGTGACGTCACACGGTTTGGGCAAGAAATCTCATATTTCATAGAGAATGAGGATGATCGAACCTGAATGGTAGATGATCGCCGAAAGCAATAACCTGTAAATTGCTCTGGATTGAGCAAGTTACTAAGCTAGTTATTAATTCGTAAATTACTTTCCAAATATACAACTAACTTTCACTAAAAATAATAATTTCAAATGATTAGACTTCGTAGACATAAATGTTCACTTTTCTCGAACTACCTAACTATGGCAAGAGAAACATTAAGTTCGAAGGTGCACAGATGAATAATAGACTATCGAAAAATATTACAGAACCCAAAACAATATCAACTTATAAAAATACATAAGCATTACATCATGTCAAAATAGCTGGGTCACGTATTTTTTTTTTTGATCTTTTTTTATTTCCATGTCATTTCCAGTTGTTTTCCAGTCCGCTCCGCGTCATAGACGAGCGGCCATTGTCTTGTTTACGCATAGAGACATTCCTTAATAAGGCATGGTTTTCTTTTTTAATATTTCTTACATTTTAATTTACCTTTATTATTCCTATAAGAGGATTATAGAGTTTTCTAATGTAGGTAAGTGAATAAATTATTTGTGAGATATTCAAGTACGTTGCTCTCTCGCTATAATTTTGGTCTTTTTGTGCCAAACCATTAGCATTACTATTGATGTTTTATAAGTACCTATTTAAAATTATATAGAGAAGATTCGAGATATGATCGCGTAACATTTTAATATTCTTATTTAATCAGTGTATTCCTTTTAAGAAAAATCTGTTTGGTGTCAATGTAGCGGGACAAAGTACTTGATATTTTTATAAAGGGGGTGTTACTAACGACACGAAGGTTCGATCTGTAGGTTTCAGTGTCGCAAAGAGTATTAGCATGACATATTTGTGAAATTCTACTTAAAATTTATTACGATGACTTATTTGCATAGTCGATACATTTACATGAACCGTCCATTTCAGAAATAAGAACCGCCTGAAACAAAAACTTTTACCTTGCACTTCCTACCTACGGAACTAGGTAGGTACCTACAATGGGTACCTACCTACCTAACATGAAAGCATTCCTTGCCTATGAAATTTTTATTATTGAAATTTCAGAGGTAAAGAATGCATTAATGTTTAAAAAACTACATATTACCTATATACTTTTGAAAAATATCCCAAATATTATAACGTTTCTTCATTAAAATAAATTCAAATTTTATAGTTGAATCTCAGTCACAATCTGACGCTTGTGATGAACTTAAGTCAGGGGCAAGAGATAAAGACAATGCGATCAAAATAAATGTAGTGGTGAGTAGATTACCTATCTAAGTACCAAGTACATAAAGTGAAACATAAAATTTTTACACACCTACCTACTATATACCTGAATGCGGTTATAGATATGTTCAGTTGTAATATAATTATTTCAATCAAAGCATGTCAAACATTTTTGCCTAGCCTTATAATAAGTGTAAATAAGTTTTACTTCATTGAATCATTGAAATTCAAATGAATCATGAGGGGAGGCCTATGTCTATGTCCAGCAGTGTTAGTACACTCACCCATGTTAGTACATGGGCTGATGAGGATGATGATGATACGTACAATAAGCAAGTATTAGTCAAGAGGCGGGTTTCGCTAACGAAATTGTTTACCAGGAGGCGTATACCGCTATTGGCTGATTACAATACGAGGCACCTTGTATTTTAAAATATGAAGTTTGATAAAGCCAGTAGAAGTCAAATAAACAAGGCCGGTGATGTAACAGCAGTGACGACGATTACAACAGATAACTGGAGTTCAGCTGTGTGACACGCTTCAGATGGAAATGTCGCGCCTCACATTGACAAGGTACAATTATTATGAGTTCATTTTTAAAATCGGATTAAATTAAATGTTTATAATAAACCGCCAGAAACCATCCAAACCAAGAAATGATGTCCCCAGAAGTATCAATCACGTTATTATATTGATAATTACGTTAATGATACTAATGCTTGGCCAGGTGTCGCTCCATTCCACACCGACAATAGCATGTAAGAAATTGAATGTTGTGTTTAGCTACATATCTATATGTATTTTAATAATTATTGACATACATATATCTAAATCACACTAAACTTAAAGGCAAAAAAAAACATTGTATTAGACACATAAGTTATATATGAATGTACCTACTAGTGGTTTCTTTTTCACATCTTCCACGAGTGGACAAAAAATTGAAGTGAAGAGAAATCAATAACATATTATTTCTTTTTTATAATAATTATCTGTTTGAAATTTGACTTGTCTAAGTGCTTATTTTGTAAGCCTAAAGAAATAAAGTTATTGAATCTGAATCTGAATCTGTTACTATGCTCTATTCTGGTACTCTAGGAAACAATGAAATTTGAGTAAGCATCTATATATTTATGTGTATTTTAAATCTTTAACAAAAATATTGAAAGCAATATCAGATAACAACTTGCAATATACAAGCGTAGTGAAAAAATAGAGCTAATTCGAGGTAAAAAACGGACAAGAGACAAATAAGAAACCAAGATTGGTTGGACCTTTGCTATTGGTTCCGATGATACCCTTCTCGTAATAGGTAGTAGATTATTTTACTAGGGACTAAACCGCTCTATTACATATGAGGTTGTTATACTCCCGAGCAGAGACAAGACTGAATTATAATGGGTGGTTCTAGCCTGAGTAAATCATAAACTTTCACTTCGTTTCCAAGAAAATAAAATCATCAAACTTACCTTCACGAAAAAAATGCACTCGAATTTCTACTTCTCTACTTCACCAATCTATCATCTTACGTAACTTAAATTCACGTGATTTCGACGGCAACAGATTTATATTAATTATTTCATGACTCTTCTGTTCCATTTGTTGGTAGCACAGACTATTTTGTCCAAATTTTATCTTAGAAAAATTCTCAATTAATTGAAATACGTAAGTAACATTCACCTTCAACATCTGTGGTAAATAAAAAGAGATATCGTGCTAATACGGCTCTTAATACTTTTAATGTCTTTGTTTTTACGTGTGACGCAAAGTACCTACGCATTCTACCATGGAGGTAGAATCACCTTATAAACATCCAACAATGAAAAAGAAGTCACTTTCAGTTAATTTAAAAAAATCAAAGAAATATAATATATAGATAATAATGTTCTCTGTCGATGAAATAAAATAAGGCGAAGTGTAACTTGTACATAGGTACATAATACCCCTTGGACATATACTTGAACTCTAAAGACATTTGTTGAGCAATAAAAGGAAAAAGTATTTTCAAACTATATATTTTATTTTTATTTTGTAAGGAACCTCTTAGTTTTCACACGTGACCTTTGACCTTTTTTTACGTACGACACATGAACGTTTCTCAATTACGAATCCTAGAATCCTGTTACTGTAGGTATGCACGTACATTACATATTACTTATATTACACGGTCAACTAGTATCTATATTATAGGTACAACCTGATTGACCAGCAGAAAACAAGTAAACCCACCCAAGTTTTGATTTCATACAAAAAATATTATAATAAACTGTATGCTTAATCGTATTAAGTAATAGATGCTTAATAAATACGAGTAAGTGGTCAGCGTGTATTATTGAACCGAAATAGGTAATATTATTACACTTACATGTGCCTGAGGAGTAGAAGTAAACTTTGGATAGAAATCCCAATAATGAGTTTGAATCAGAACAATACCCACTCGTGTCGACTCAAAGCGAGTCGAATGGCAAGTCGAGGAACAGAAATCCTACACCCAAAGCCTCTGTTACTTCAAATCGTTCTTATTTTCGCGCCTTGCTCCGTATTCCTTAATACGGCTTTTTTTACATTTTATTGTTGACGTTTTTATTACCTACCGACGGATTTGTTTTGCCACGGTTAAACGGCTGATGCTAAATGTGCGATATGTTTTATTTAACATTTGTTGTGCCCAAGACTAATAATTTATAAAAACAGATTAGGTAGGTCGATACCATCAACGGCCGTACGTTATTCGACCTCCAGATAGCAGGCGAATATCTCCTACGAACGCCACTAAGTTTCAATACAAGAACAGATAGTTCTAGGAGTTCGTTTGGTAAACAATTACTTGCATGTTAACCGTGTTAAGCTTTTCCATTGGCCAAAGAAAAATAACAACGTGAAAATTTTAACGATCGAAGTTGAAATGGGCAATAACGTATTACCTATATCATAGATAATGTAAGTTTTACCCCGAAAAAGCGGCAATCAGCCTTTGTACATCAGCGGAATTCGAAAAAAGGTGTCATCTATCGCCCTTCAAAATACGTTTTGTATCTTATCAAATAAAACTTACATAATTATTTTATTTATATTTACAGGTTTTTTTTTGTATTAGAATTGGCTGCCAGCTAGACAACGCTGATTCGTTGGAAAAACGTAGGTAATAAATTACATTTGATCGTTCATCAATCGGCAATTACAATTTGAATGGTGCCTTTTTGTAAACCGCCTAGCCAAAAGGTTATCAGACATTATGGCTAGGCGGTTAAGATAGAATCCTAGAAAGAGCATAGACTAGCTTCGTCGTGGGATTGAATAATCACACTGATTTTATATTACATAAATCTTTTAAGAGACAGATAGCCATATTATGGATGCTTATCAGATGTCGTCGATTGCTTAAAACAATAAAGATGAATCCCATAAATTACACACGTACCTAATGTTGGACTACCCACACAGCATTATTTACAAGCAAATTAAGAAAAACTTGTGTTATAGCTACCAGATAACTGGTATATAGGTTCTTAAACAATAAATATATAATGCCGGACAATCCACAATCCACATCTAGTACCCATATCACAAGCTCTGCTTAGCTTGGGGCTAGCTAAGCAGAGCTTGTGATATGGGTACTAGATGACTGATATACATATATTATTACATATATTGATATTTTTATTATATATATAAAACGACCAGACCACCCTGAACAAATCTGCAGAGTATTAAAGATATTTCTTCATCACCGTTAAAGACCGCGTGCGACTCATAGAAGCAGTAGGTAAAGGTTGACTCACCGGTGGATGGATGTGCGGATGTGAGTAGAGATGCATTCTGCGCGTGTCCAGGGAGTAGGAATGCGGGGGCAGTTCGTTCATGTCGAACGAAGGCCGCGAGAGATGGGCAGGGTTCAGCCGCGCGATATCCTCACTGCCCCCATCGAGGCCGCCCCCATCGGAGCCTCGCGCCACTGGCAACAACATTATCAAACTTAAACATTCACTATAAATCAGTTGAGCTACGTCTAGACTGTTTGCTACAGCCTGGAATTCGCTCAAAAGTTTAAGGTGTTAGGTTTATTTGTATTAGTGG
Organism: Eupithecia pulchellata; assembly: GCA_963931895.1. Classification (NCBI taxonomy): domain Eukaryota; kingdom Metazoa; phylum Arthropoda; class Insecta; order Lepidoptera; family Geometridae; genus Eupithecia; species Eupithecia pulchellata. Next base: position 1,974,319 of record OZ007520.1, on the reverse strand, counting down.
TTAAAAGCTGCTTAGACACGTTAATTTTGCTTCCAATTGACTGTTTGAATGATTGAAGTCTGATTTATGGTGGAATTTTATGAAACTTTAATGAATAGTCTGATAATACTATAAATAATGGTATTCAAATAATTTAACGAAAGCAATTTAATATATAGGTACTTAGTTGACAAGATGTAGGTAGTATTTAGGGACGACCAGACAACACAATAGGATCGAATTAATTCCATAATAAATAAAATCCCTTTTACAATACGTCATTTTGCCTATATTTGTAGCAGAATAAAACCCATTTAAACTCGACGGGCAAAATACGGTTGGACGCATTGTGAAAAAATATTCACTGATCATCAGAACGCACTTAGCTATTATTATTTTCACAACGATATTTCGTGTTTCGTTTCGGCGAATTGGTACTGCACACCTAATCAAAGCACCAATTGGAAATGAAACGAAACAACCGATTGCGTATTTTGGAGAAATAATACCTTCATACCTTAATTTCATTCATTTCGTTTTCTTTTCTCAAAAAAATTACATTGCGTAGGAAATTTTCCTATCACAAGTAAGATTTATGCATAACTAATAAATCATACATATTAGATACGATCTTGAAACGCAATGCAATCTGCAATCCTTTACTTTTCTAAATGCATATTTTCCTGTTTCTTCTATGAATATGGCTTATTAAGATTTGAGACGTCTCATCAGAACACCCAAAGTAGAATGGGCTAATGTTTTCGTAATCTAATAGTTGAAAAAAAATCCCAATTGGGGGTTTTCGGGGACATTGCGGGTTTTCTAAGGGGGATCCCCTTAGAAAACCCGCCGCAAAGCTCTACTTTAGATTATGGTTACATTCCTAATGGTTTACCCAACCCGACTCTACCTACACACCTGTGAGTACATAAAATAAGGAAATTTGATATTTTGTATGTAAGAACTAATAAATTTGCCTATTTTGTTACATGGCTTAAAGTGATTTCATATTACACTTCATTAAACTTAAAGGAAAATTGAAGGTAAAGTAAGACGAGTAAGGTTAGTAACAAAATGAATTCTGCCTCAGTGCGAGTTACTTTGTATTGTATACAGCGGTAGAGCTATTGGCCCTTTTGCACAGATTTGGTAATGTTATTATATAGACCGGGTCAGTTAATTTATTTCGCAAAAAAATACTCTGTACCTCATGACATTGTGTTGTCACGGCTAATACAAAAATACGGACAAAACCCAGCTCTTTAGAACTCGGAACGTTATTTTTTTAATTATCGGATTTCCAATTCACACAATTCATAAAAAAATATGTTTGTGAGATAAACAACAACTTTACGAAGCTGCCTTACTTGCTTGCAATAACTAAGAAAAAAGAAAAAATCTTGTACGTAGGTACCCAATATTTGGAAACGCTATTGTTATTGTGTCATCGAGCAAACTTATTTATAATATTTAATAGTACGTACTTACTAATAAATATTAAGATAACCTTTTGTAGCTTTAGTACCTTTTTTAAATTTATATATTAGGTACGTATAGTATATAATAATATTTAATAGTACTACTTTTTAACATACAAAAGTAAGGTACAAAAGGTTACATTATATTTCCTTGTCAGTCCCAAATTATCGTAGGAAAACTATTAAACGTTGCCAAAGGTTCGTTACAAACAATCTATTCATTTTTTATTTAGTTTGTATGTTTTTCATCTGCATTTACTTTTAACTTTTTTTTTTCTTTAATACTCCACATGCAATCTGATTTATAGAGGGAGGATATGGTCGTTATTATTTACATAAAAAATTGCCATTGCCGTGCGGTGAAGGCATAGAATTTCACCACCCCCACTCTTCCCGTAGGTGTTGTAAGAGGTGACTAAGAGAAACACACCGGGGGCGGGCAGCAGCGCCCTCTGCAGAATAACTCCACCGAACTGCGACCCAAACCCTTATGCCCAGCGTGGGGGTTATGGGCAATAACCCCCAAATGATAAATATTGCCAAATGATAAATGGCACTAATGGCACTCCTTAGGGGAGACCTAGAGGTCCAGCAGTGGACTATTATAGGCTGATGATGACGATGACATAAAAAAATACTATTCAAGAATATAAACAATTTAAAGTAATATTAAGTAAGTACTCCTGTATAATTCCAAAATAAAAAATACCAGCAAATATGTTATATCTCCGCCTTACATAATGATTTTATTATGTAAATGATTACATTTATATTATTATTAAAAAATAATATTTTATAAATAAATAATGCTGGTGACACTTAAGATAAGCAGGGCTTGTGTTATTGCAACAATTATGATCACAATAATAAATTGGTAGTAATTATAATCAAAACAAATGTTGGAAAAGGTTATTTTTTATATAGGCAACGTCCGTTATATTTTTTTTTTACAAACTTAACAGAAAATCAACTGTTTTAGTGATCCGTCGGCCAAAGGCTACGGCTGCTATCTTTAAAATACTCAGCATAAACATACGGTATTTTTTCCGAATATTATGTTATATTGTCTACCTGTAGATTGTTCGCAATAGTCTGCAGTTAGCTCAGTTGTAAATGCTAGTTTTGGTTTGGTTATTTAATTTTAATATTATTTGTGAATAAAGTTTTAACTCCTGCATTAAGAAATTGCCAAAAAACCCAATAACCGTCTTTTTTAAATAGCTGATCATGGTGAAAATCTGCTCAAATTACAAATCATTTTCGTATTCCGTTTCTATGGACAATTCAAACAAAGACTAGCGTCTTTGTTAACTTTTTCTCAGATTAACTTTAGGTACTACCTACTCGTAAATCAAATTTTGTTTTGTAGACATGTTCAACCATGGTAGAGTGAATTAATATGTGTGTATCAGATTTTCTACGCTTTAATATTGATATGGGTATCATTAAGAAGGTCGTATATTTGTTAAGAAAAAATAAAACTGAAAATATGTTTCGACCCAACATCATAATCTCAGCCGAGAGAATTTAAATTATAATAATATTTTTTCTTGTTACATTTCAATGAAAAAATAAATATTTTTCCGTCTAACAATATAAATCTATTTTTGCCCCTTAAAATGAAATTTTCCTGTGAAATACAGGCAAGCAACTAATTTATTTGTAACAACTTTTTCCATGACTCTTGATTCAAATGAAACAAAACACTAATTTGGAACAAAATTAAGACAGATTTTTTCAGCATCCTATGAAAATTTATTATTTTGTTGAATGTGCAAAAAACTTCAAAATGGGGTTTATGCATTTAGCCTTCTGAAACCCCTTTTCCCCACTTCTGCTCCAGGTAAACATCATACAGAAACTCAAGATACTCACTTACCGCCTTTTTTAAAAACAAGGTACTCCTCCACAGCCGTTTTGACGCCGAAAAGTCTCTGTTTCGTAACAAAAAGCTTTTCACAAAATTCACAATGTATTAGTCGTTGTGGCACAAATTTTGTTCAGATTTTTTTAAAGTTATTTAAAATGTATTGAGTGTAAATAAAAAAGTTTTGTTTATTAACAATTCGCGATGTCGTTTAATTTTCGTGGTAGGATCGTATCGGACAAGCTATTGGCAGAGCGAGTGACGCGTCGTGTGCGGTGGCGGCGGAACTGCGGACTGACTCAATTCTTCCGCTGAAACTATCTCGCCTCCAACACTGAACATAAAGCTCGCGCCTCCGCGTTCTCATATACGCGTACCTCATGATTTTTAGGTAATATTTTACATTTAAAATGGTAAATAAGTGTCACTATTATAATTATTGAAGTTAGACCACCTAGAATCATCTATACACCTCCTAATAATAGCTATAGGCGACCTGCGATAGGCAGTTTGTTTGTGAGTGTTAAGGCGTTTTTACCTACATATATTATATCATTAATAGGCACGATTATAGCGTTTTTTTCTAAAACTGGAAAACCATAATCTTAGAGTAACTGCAGTTCTGTGAGTGGGGATCGTCGCGGCCTCATTGGCGGAGCTAGGAAGCCCGAAGCCAATGGCGATGAAAGGAGGAGCCGCATAGCGACCGCTTCAAAGTTCGGTGAGACAAGGCGCTGGCATGTGCCTCCCTAATTTCCTTTTTCCTTGAAGCACCTTACGAAAATAGGACTCGAGTCTTACGTCCGAGTCGGCCCGCCTTCCGCGCAAGTAGTTGTACTGCGTGCTTACACATGTAGGTAAGTACAATATACTCGTGTCAACTTCAAGTACCTTCTAACACCAAGATTGATGACACAGTGTTGCTTGTGTTGAGTATTTATGTTTGGAGATTAATTGTGACAATTATTGATGTCCAAAATTGATGTTTATTTACTAACATAGTAGATGACTAAACCTCACTTCTCTTTTTTGATCATTTACCACGAATGATTGTCTTGCTATAAAAATCCCAATAGCTCAAACTAGGCCCGACCCGCGACCTCATTATCAGCGGTTGAACTCGTGACCTCTAGACCGATCACAGTAGCAGCTCGTAGTTGGGAAGTTGGCAGTGTTACACCTCTGTTCTTCAGAATGTACGTTTTGCTGTTGGTCCTGCGCCTAACCTCTCCCCGGTGGTGTCGGTCTGCCATCCCATCGGATAATGAGTAGACTATAATATCTATGTCCTGGGCAACTGGATAATATTCTTTGGGGCTGGCTACATTGGCCAGAATCCGCCTACGAGGGCAAAAAGAAAGAAAAAAAAGTATTTGAAGAAGGTCTGTTGAGTCATAGTACCTACAGATTGAGATTGATTCTATGATTGGGTATTTACCAGAAGATTTAAACGAACTGAATGGAAATTATGTTTAGGCAAAAGTTAATTGGATGGTTAAATATATATTTTTATTAATAATATATATTTTATTAAATATGGTTAATAATGTGAAAAAATATTTACTAAAAATTGTAACTTAAATAAATTTCGTATATAGGTATCCAAGAATATTTGCAAGCCTGCAACGTGCAGGCTGAATAAAGTAACAAAATTAGCTACAAGACCTCACAATGTATAATAGGTAATTATATATTTTTATTTTTAGGGTTTTGCCATCGGTTGCAAAACCCTTATGGGATCACTTTGGGTCTGTTTTGTGTTTTGAATCCTTAATATCTCAGAAACTACTGCAGCTATCGACTTGAAATTTGAAATAAAAATACATTTTGTGCACCCGCACATATTTATAGAAAAATAAATGAAAAATCAAAATGAAGATTTTCCATACCTACACATTTTAAACTCGAAATTTTAAATGGGTCCTACAAAGTCTAAAGTGGTATCAAACGAAAGGTACTCGTTTGTAGATTTCAAAATAGTTTTTGAAATTTTGGTAAATTATAAACTTTTTAAAATACTTTGAAAAAGGTCAAAAAAAACCGGTCCCCCCCCCCCTATCTCCAAAGATTGCAGAGCGATCGATGTGAAATGTTCGAAGTGTTTGTAGATTTGGATCTATATTTTGAACGAAAATTATAGAGAAGACTGTAATAATAATACTTTTTGAAATATGGTCAAAAAGGGAAGGGATAATTTTCTAAAGGGGTGACTACCCCACCGAGTTGGGTATCAAATTAAAGGTATTGATTTGTACATTCCAATACAGTTTTTGAAATTTCGATAGATTTTACACTTTTTGATATATTTTGAAAAAGGTCGAAAAATTGACCGGTAGGTACCCCCCTCTAACTCCGAACTTTGCAGAGCAATCTATGTGATATGTACGAAGTGTTTGTAGATATAGGTCTATACTTTACAGGAAAAATATAGAGAAGTCTGTTAAAATAATACTTTTAAAAATATGGTCAAAAAGGGGGGGGGGGATATTTTTCTAAAGGGTAGGCTACCCCACCGAGTGAGGTATCAAATGAAAGGTATCAACTTGCATATTCTAAAACAATTTTTGAAATTTCGATAGGTTTTAAACTTTTCGAAATATTTCGAAAAAAGTCGAAAAAATTACCATTCCATTGCAGAGTGATCGATGTAAAATGTACTAAGCGTTTGTAGATATACACTCGAGAGCAATGAATCCGGGTCACTCAAAGAATCCAAAAAATCTCGGAAAGTAAGAATGCTAGGTTAATGCAATAAATTGTTCTCCGACGAATCAAAATTTATGCTCTACAAGCACGATGGAAGACACAGAGTGTATAGAAGACCAGGGGAAAGATTCAAGCAAGCATGCATCGAAGAAAAAGTAGCCTACGGTGGTGGGTCTGTACTTGTGTGGGCCGGAATTTCCTCTGAAAGTCGCACAGAGCTGGTGATCATAGAAAACGGCTCTTTAACTAGCGTAAGATATGTGGAAGAAATCCTCAACGAACACGTTGGTCCATTTATGGTCAATTTGGGTGAGGATGCTATATTTATGCATGACAATGCCCGACCTCATACAGGTAGGATTGTGAATAACTACCTTCAAGAGATGAACATTACTTGTATGGAGTGGCCAGCGCGCAGCCCGGATATCAACCCGATCGAGCATGCTTGGGACGAGCTAGAGAGATGCGTAAAACAACGAAACCCTCCCCCAATCACGCTTCCTGAGCTCAAAATTGCTCTCACAGAGGAATGGGAGAATATTCCCCAAAATCGTATAAGGAACTTGGTGCATGCCAAACCGCGTAAACGCAGTAATGGAAGCACGAGGAGGTAATACGAAGTATTGAAATTCAAGAAAATCGTCATAAAGTTCAAAAATTTCATGTTTCCTATTTTTGTTTTAAGGAGAGATCAGCAGTTTTTTTTCTTTATGTAATTTTGTGTAAATAAAATGTATGGTGACTCATATTTTTTTCACTTTCATTTAAGGAGTATTAAATTGTCTATTAAATACAATTTATTGCATTAACCTAGCATTCTTACTTTCCGAGATTTTTTGGATTCTTTGAGTGACCCGGATTCATTGCTCTCGAGTGTATTTTTACAGGAAAAATATAGAGAAGTCTGTAAAAATAAAACTTTTTGAAATATGGTCAAACAACTGATTTTAATACAATGGGGGCTATTTCATTGAGAGCAATATCAAATCAAAGGTACGGATTTGGACAATTCAAAACAGGTTTTGAAAATCATCTAAGTTTCATACTTAGTGAAATACGTTGAAAAAATCGAAAAATTGTAAAAAAAATTGTAGGTGCCTACCCACTTACCTACCCACTAATCTCTCTAGTATCTGTAATGGGTAGTTCCACAGCACTCCAAGAATTTTTGAGAAAAGTAATGTATCCTGGATAATCCACACAGCATCATTTAGCAAAAAGCTAAGCAAAGCTTGTGTTATTGGTACTACTATGATAGCTGTTATACTTAATAAAGTATATGTATCACATTAGATGATTTATTTTTGTTTACGTAGAAAAGGACTAGAACACCCGAACAAATAATCTGCAGATCGTACAAATATTAGTCCGGAGGCGGGAATCAAACCGCCACCTAATGCGTCGTATACGGACCTTGGCCCACCGCGCCAAGACGTCATACCGTCAAGTACCTACCTATACGACAAAAGTTCAAAACCCTCGACGCGCGAGTTACACTCTCACTTGTCGTACTTGTTTAAAAATATTAATTATTGATTAAATTTCAACATGAATAAAATAGGATTTTTATGGTGAAATAATTTTAAATTGGCCGTGTAATTTTGGAGCCTATTCAATTCAATCAAAAAATTAAATTATACCTCTTTATAATATTAGTATAGATTATACAAAGAAAGTACCTAGAAAACCCGTAACGATGTTTAGTATATCCTAAATACTTTTGCCCCAAGGCAAGAATCGAACACGCAACCTTCTGCGACGTCGTTCATCCTCTCTCCAAAGGTATATCATCATCAGTCTATAATAGTCCACTGCTGGGCCTCTAAGCCTCCCCTAATCAGCGCCATAGATGGCATTATTTATCATTTGGGGGTTATTGCAGAGGTACCTATATACATTTGATACCTCACTCGGTGGGGTAGTTCACCCTTTAGAAAATTATCACCTCCCTTTTTGAGCATATTTCAAAAATTATTATTATTACAGACCTGTCTATATTTTTCGTTCAAAATAAGCTCAATTTTTTCAATTGCTGCAAATAATGTACCTAAGTATACAAAGAACTGTCACCGTCAGAGTGACGAGACAGTGAAGGAAAACCTCAGGAAAACCTTATTTTAGTATGGATCATTAATTTATACCTAGTTCTTGGCCGCGGCTTTGCTTGAGCAGGATATTTTCAAATAGAAAACCTTATAGCTTGACACTTTCATGTCAAAAGGCGCGGTGCCTGCCGCCGTAGAACGACGCGCTTCATGCCTACGCGTTCAGAGCTTTACACGCTGGTGTTGTTTTCGGTGGTCTTCCTAGGCTAACGTTACACCAACAAGAACCAACATTATTTGGTTGTACCCTCAGAGATTAAATGAAACAAACAAATACAAAGGTTACATTTATTTATTTGATATGTACATTTAAGCGAAAGTCTAGACATATTACAATATACTAAATATAATATCCTAGCGCTCAGGAGGTAGGTATCTACCCAATAATAAAACAAACAGATAGGTACTATTTTTGTTCTTTTATTCATAATGACTATAATTAAGTATTATTCGTATTAGATGATGACAGTCGAGTATAACACTATCTACATACTAATACAACTGGTATCATCGCCTGATTCAGAAATATTTATTATAAACCTATCACATAAATTAACAATTAAATGATTCAATTTGATCCTTTCATCTTCTTAGCACAGTTCTTAGTTAGATCTTAGTTACCTACCACAAAGGAGGTAAGATTTTCACTGGTAGATATCACCTTTGTTTACATTATTTGCAGCATTATACGAGACATGGTACCTATATATAGTGTAGGCAATATAGACATAATTTAATTTTTAACGGTAGGTACCTAAGTAAAATTTGCACCAAGCTTTGGTCCTAATCACGTAAAGAAACTTTTCCACAACTCAGGCAGGATTATTCTGCGACCTCCAAGCTTATTTTTACTGGAAGAAGAACGAAGGTATCTTTAATCCAGGTAGGTATGGGATTTTCGCTAGCACGTGGACATTCCATAAAATTAGTGCCTAATTATAGATTGGTAGAGCGCAGAGGGAGGTAGGTACGATGCTTAAGGTTGGTCCTTGTATAATGTTTTAGATAAATTAGTACCTACCTAGGTTTTTACCTATTTATATTATTATAATACAATACAACTGCTCTAAATAAAAAAAATATCTATGTTTTTATAAAGTACTCTGTCCGGCTGCTTATCTGTCCAGACGAGAATCCGTCCAGCTGAGAAACCGTCCAGTTGCGAATCTGTCCAGTTGCTACGGAGCGAAAAAATCGTTAGGATCCTACATAATCTCTAACTGCCAAACTTTATATTAATACTATACCTACCTATTAATTAAGCTTTGGACAACACGGCGCGCCGCGTCCCGCCCACTCAAAGTATAACAAAATAATTACAAAACTAGCCAGTGGGCATCACATTGCACAGTAACGGCGGACCTTCTATGCATCTGACATTATATAAAACAGTCGAAAGTTACAAAAGATCTCAACGGCGGCGGTGTCGATACTCTTCGTCAACGGTATCGTATCCGACGCAGTCGGTTTCCTAGATTTTAAGTTTTTTTTAACTTAGGTTAATAGTTTTCTGTGAGAATAAGTAGTTATGGTACCTATTCACAGTTTGAAGCCAATTAGTAAGTACCTACAAATAACATGATAGAGTAGAGATTATGGTCTCTATCTATAGTTAAATCTTATGGAAGGTAATAATTAAAATGTGCCATTTCCTAAGTTTATTAGTGTGTTGTTCATAGAGAATACAATCCCGGGATCCCGAATCTCGGGATCCCGACCGTTTTCTGGCCCCGAAAATCCCGGGACTGTACTTGGCTAATCTCGGGATTTTCGGGATTACCACAAACAAGTCTAGTTTGTATTCCGTAGTCCGTTGCGCCTTGAAAATAACCTTGCCTAGATTATTTTAATACATCACGACAAAAAGCAACTCGTACAATACGTAGGTACCCACTATTTACTACACAGGTACAGTCCTAATAATATGTTTGTCGTAGAACTTAGAAGGGACTTCCCCACTCGGAATACTTTAATACAATACTCTTAATCACAATTAAATTAACAGTAGAAGCAATCTGTTGGCAAGATGCTAATTTATGCACAGCTGATGCCGCTTTGAAATTTCTTATAAAACAACTGTCTAGCAAAAACTCCGCAGTTGCCAAAAAAATTAAAACATCCTTAGTGGAACGTGTAAAGCAACGACGAAGTGATGATTTAACTGGCGTGTTAAATTATTTACAAAATCCACGAATGGATGTTGAAAATCAGTTATTATCGGATTTGGAATGGCACGACTTATTTCCAGTCCCGACACAGGCTTTAGTGATCAAGAAAATAAAGAGTATAGTTAAAAGACTTAATAGTCGAGATTACACGGAAGAAGAAGCAAGGTCAGGATCACAAACAGATGATGAGCTAAGGTCAGAAACCTCTCAACCCCAATTGATTGACATTAAAGGAAAAGTTACAGCTCGAAATTAACAAGAGTATGAAATCCCCAGATCCTGAAGTACCTACAAGTACAAAATAAATTGGGGTTGGCAAATAGTATTAGACGTGAAATGAGCCTGTTCGAAAATGGGGAAGTTCGTGGATATCACTTAGAAACAGCATATAAGTATCTATTGTCTATTCCTCCAACCAGCGTAGAAGCTGAACGAGCGTTTTCAGCTGCTGCTTATGTTGACAATAAACTACGAAGCAGGCTCGGAAGTCAAACATTGGATGCTTTGATATTTCTATGATTATATTTTCGAAATTCTTAATAGTTATTTTGTGCTGTTTTTTAATTTCTTGCAAAAGTTAGTTTTTGGTTTGTATTTTTTCTTTTCTTATTATTATTCTGATTTGTGTTGTGCAAAGACATTAAAGACATTTTCTTTTAATTACTCGTGTTTTTTTTTATTTTAGCCCAATTAGAAACCACATAGTCTAATCCCGGGATAGGCCCGGGATCCCGGGAAAAGGCTTCAAAAATCCCGTATTCCCGGGATTGAAAAACATGCTCGGGATTGTATTCTCTAGTTGTTCATAACTATGGAAGAGTTTGACTTGACTTCTTCGATATAGCAATATGTGTCTGATTTGCCACTTCTCTGCCAGTGTCCAGTTCATGGAAATGTCTTAGTCATGGAATGGAGGCAATTTACAATAATAATATGAGCGGTCATTTTTGAAAAGCACAAATCAAATTTTTACCACGCAAACAATAGGTAGCTATCAGGGCCGTAGCCAGAAATACTTTTCGGGGGGGGGGGGTCGAGCCTTAAACCCGCCCGAAACAATATACAACATCTTCATAAACTACCGATCTAAAAATAACAACCATATTAAACGGCGAGCGGAGCGAGCCGCGAATTTTTTGAGATTTTTCCAATGTTTTGTAAAAAAGTATGCAAAAGTGTGACAATAGATATGACAGCTAGCCCCGAATATTTCAAAAACTGCGGTGGTAATTTTGGAGATTGGTGTGTTATGACAGCAACAAAGAAAAAATATGTGAGAAACACAAAAAAGATGAAAAAAGAAATAACTTCGAGCGTCACACTTTCGGGTGACAAAAAATTTTGCAGTAGTGATATACATAAAGAAAGGATACACAATAAATAACAGCGAGTGGAACGAGCCTTGACAAATTGTAGTTTTTGCGGCCATTGGAAATGGTAGAGAAATGACTGCAATAACAATAAAAAATGAGGCTCACATTAGTCGTCGAGTAGAGTGAGCCTCATTTTTTTTAATTGGTGTGTTCTTAGGGAAAGCTAAGAACAATTTGGTTTTATGAAAATTAACTCCTACTACAGAACAGAATGAATGGCGAGCGAAGCGAGCCCCCAAGTTTTTGACATATATTTGGGATCTGGTAAAAATGACCAAAAGGCTACAGACTGAACGGCGAGCGGAGCGAGCCGCAATTTTTTTTTGATGTTTTGACTTTTCGTATGTTTTGTAAAATAGAATCAAGAGTGAAAAAAGATTATGATTAGCGAACCCCGCAAAATTTTTGAGGCTTTGCGGTGGAAATTTTGGAATTTGGTGAAGTAAGCAAGGTAAATAGAAAAATTTTTGTTACTTTTTCGGATGGTCACGTGGTAGTATAAAAAAAATTATAATAGTGAGCTGAATGAGCGCCGATATTTTGTTGTGTTTGCGGCCGCTGAAAATGGTTGAGGAATCGTGACATTTTCGCAAGGCTGTTAAAAAGCTTAAAAGACTTCAGAATTAAGTATGCTATAATTAAAAACATAACAATTCAATTACGGAAAAACAAGAAAATAAGTATATTGATTTACGAAATTAAAAGTAATGTCGCAATCTGCCTGCCTAGCTGGAATCGGCCGAAGAATCGGCAAATGAATGCGATGCGTGCACCTAACTCATTTACATAAAATGCAGAATTGCAGAGACGAATTTTTACGAAAAAAAATTTGAGTTTTCTAGATAGAATAACTTAAAAGAATTAAGAAGAATAAAGGAATTAAGTGCTGCGTGCTTACATACAATACAATGTATGTAGATACACAATAGGAAACGCATGGCACGGAGCGGGAGCGCACCCCACTCGTCACCATCTACGCAGAGCGTGCTGTTGTAAATCGGTGACGAAATTAAACGAAAAAAAATGTGTTTTTAAGAGAGAATAACCATTTAAAGTGCTGCTTGCCATGTTCGTATCCGAGAAAATTGTATCTATTAATATTAGATTTTTAACGGTGCCTCAACATTTCGGGGGGGGTTTGAACCCCCAAACCCCCACCCCCTCCCTACGGCCATGGTAGCTATTAAATTGAAAATGAAGAAAATAATAATAATAATTAAGTTAAATTCCTACTAAGCTGACTACGTAACTAGATAAAGCTGTTATTTACAATTTTATCTTATTTACATCAATTTCACAGAGAAGAAATGTAATTGGAGGACAAAATATTAGGGAAAGTAAACACTTCATGGACACACTAGGATGAGGAATACGGGAAGAGTTTGATAGGTTTGATAAGACGTTGACTTTCAACGTCAACGTCATTTGGAATAATAATGTTATTGTCAAAGCTTGACAGCAATTTTCTTTCTTTACACTGACAGCGCCTGACATTTCCTCGCCATTTTAATGTTTTCATCTAGAAGGCTCATGCTACATGTAGCTAGAAATCTTTATAATTGATATCGCTCTAAAATAGCGGCTTTAAACTAATTCTAAATGGAATAACACTATTGGTAAAATAACCCCTCTTGTAATCTGCCTGAAAAAAAAAACAGTTTTCAAAATTATCACGGTTGCGTCGTTGGGCCGGAGCATTTTTATCATAAACGGCTACCAGTGCCGCAAATTCTGAAAATTTAAGCTTTATTGCTCAATCCGCTCCGCGTCATGAATGCTTTGAAATGACTCTGAAGTAGTTAGAGCTTAATATTTAAAGATATGAAAATCTTTCCATTTTGAGCTTTAGCTGCTTCAGAGTCAGAATAATTAATCTACACGGCCTCAGACAAAATAGTACTTATACTTTTAATTTTGTCTGAGTACGCAGCCTGTTTCTCTTAATTTAAGCTTTGTCACTAGGCATTTAGGTACAAATTTTTATGATTTTCCAGGCTATTTTCAATATCAATATAGTATGAACCCGCCGCGCCGCTGCCATCTTTTTTTTATTTGTTTTTTTTGCCATTTCAGTCAACTAAAGTTTTAATGCCTATAAATTTTTTATGGCTTTTTGTATTCGCTGTCATTGAAGTTATTATTTATTATTTATTCCTTTCTCATCTGCCAATCTAAAGTTCGAAAATCATGCGTGGCGTGCTTTCAAACGTTTTTTCTTATAATAATATTATGCTTAGTAGATAAAAAGCGTTAAAAAGTCGTCGACATGTTCACTTTCTAACTCAAACGGGCAAAAGGTTAATAAAAATAGAAAATATGCATAAGATACTACTTTAATCATCATCGTAATCAATAATATAACTTTTCTTAAGCAATTTTTCAACTATATTCATGAAAAAGTTTTTGTGTGTATATGGGATGTACTGCAAGGTACGTTTAAGGCCATCTATTTTTTTGATGCTGATGGGTAAAGGTCTATTGTACGCTTTTAGCACTGCAACTAATAATTGCAAATAATAATATTTAGTGCAAAAAGCGTAGATTACATAGTGTAGAATTTGATCATTTCAAGGTTACTGTAATTTTCAATTGAAAGTACCTACATAAACTCTGCGCTAATGTTGATTCTAAGCACTTTCATCCAAATCCGTTTGAGCTTGAAGTCGTGCTGTTAATGAGTTAACAACTTAATTGTAGGTACTGTAGTGATGCTACATTATGGTTTTGTTTATTTTTATATCCTACTAGCGGCCCGCCCTTCTTCGCACGGGTATTAAACAAAAATTTCAGAAATTATACATACTAAAACCTTTGATTATATACTTGTCTAGATAGAGAGTTCGAGTTTCAAAACGGTTAAAAATGTATCACCCCACTGATGGGTTATAAGCTCAGCGTTGCCAATTTAGCGACTTTGTCACTAGATTCAGCGACATTTTCTCATGAAAAGCGACATTAAGATGGCTTTTAGCGACAAAAATAATTTAACGACTTTCTTAGCGACTTTTTTATAGTGGTATTTTTCAAATATTAATTACTGACTTAATAAACGAATATCCATCGTTTTTTTCTGTACATACTAATATGTACTCTATTTCATTGACATAAGATCCGGTTTTGTTTATTTAGCTTAATTTGTTGCCAACTCAAGAATGACTATAAGGCATAGGTATATTGGTATAGTACCTACCGTCAATCATCGTGCTAGTAGGGGAATCCCTTTCTCATGTTTGGTTTTGTTATTATTCATACGTCATTCACTCCTTATAAGAAATCTGATATGGTCTGTTGCTTTGCTAGCGAAATAATAACGTAATCGAACATTTGTCTCAAACAAATAACCTTATGCGTTTTATTAGTGTTTAGTGAGTTACTGATAATGGAATTACCCGTAAAGAAGAAAGTTTATAGCCAAAAGTATAAAAAGGAATGGGAAGATTCTCCTGAATATAAAGGATGGCTGGCTCCTGTACAAGGGAATGATATTAAAGGTATGTGTCGTTACTGTCAAACCGAGTTCTATGCCAAAATAAGTGACATAAAAAAACACGCTGAAACCAAAAAACACAAGAAAAAAGTGAACATAAAATGCACTCAGCAGTCCTTGCCAGTGCAAAAAATAGTTGATGGCGTGAAAAATTCCAGTAAAGCAGAAGCATCACTTGCCCTTTTTATTGCTGAGCATTGCTCAGTTTCGACAGTAGATCATCTTGGCGAACTGTGTAAAAAAATATTCGATGACTCCAAATCCAGTAATGACCTACATTTACACCGAACAAAATGTTCGAACATATTAAGTGAAGTACTGGGCCCACATTTTAAGAATATTCTCAAACTTGATATCGGTGACCAAAAATTCGTCTTCTTTTGGACGAATCTACTGATGTAAGCGTGTCAAAATATTTGGGGATGGCCATACGATATTTTAGTGAGTCACAAAAAAGAATAGTGTCAACATTTTTGTCACTAACACCTATTGAAAAAGCTGATGCCAGAAGTCTAGCTGATGCGATCGCAGTAACATTAAAGGATCATAATTTAGACATTGGAAATTTGATTGGAATAGGAACAGACAACGCTTCTGTGATGACAGGAGTCAATAATGGCTTACACAAGATATTGCAAGTTGATTATGGATTAACAAATCTAATACTAGTGCGTTGTGTATGTCATTCACTCCAGCTAGCAGTGAGCCATGCTTCTGAATCTACGCTTCCTCGTAATGTTGAATATTTGGTAAGAGAAACGTATAATTGGTTCTGCCTATCTCCAAAACGCCAAGGAGAATACAAACATATATATGAGACAATAAATTGCGGAAAGGAGCCTTTAAAAATACTAAAAGTATGTGCAACTCGATGGCTGTCCATATATCCAGCTGTCTGTCGTATTTTGCAACAGTGGAATGAACTGCAACTGCATTTTTCCATTTGCAAAAGTAGAGAAAATTGCTACACAGCGGAGATTCTACATGCCATGTTTGAGGATAAAAGTAACTTGCTCTATTTAACCTACATCCAGAGCGTACTAGGAGAAGTACAAAATACCTTGAAAATATTTGAGGGTGAGAACACTGATCCTACTAAGATGCTGGATAGTCTTACACTACTTCTCCAATCTATCAGCAAGAGAGTAGTCTACCAACCAGCCAATGTAAACGTCCTGACAACGGAAATTCTGGAAAGCCATATAAATCCATTTACTACTCTGGGCTATGCGTTTGAACAGTGTGTCGGGACCTTAAATTTGAGTGATGACAATATCAAAATTGTTAAAAAAAGATGCATCAATTTCACACTCAAACTTATCTCGGAATTGCAGAACAGGCTTCCGCCAAATATCGAAATTTTAACAAAAATGAATCTATTGTCTGTGAGCGAAATTTTGAGGACAAAAACTAATGACAGTGATGTTATAGACTTGGCTAGAGAATTAGGAATTACGAGTGTTCCAGCAATAGAAAAAAATTCTCAACAATGGAATAATATTAACTTTGTTAAATGGAATAACATTCAAAATACAATCGATTTTTGGGTTGAAGTTCACACATACAAAGATGCCGGAAACCACAATCCATTCCACGAACTATGCAGTCTTGCATTTACAGTTTTATCTTTGCCGCATTCAAATGCAGAAATCGAAAGAATTTTCAGCGCGATGAATTTAGTTAAATCAAAGCTACGTAATCGAATGGGGCTAGCAACCTTAAATTCGATTTTGATGATCAGATGTGTATTAAAATGTATGAATAAGACATGTGTCAGTTACGTGCTACCATCAGATGTTTTAAGGCAGATTGGAACAAATAAAGCGTACTCATTTAAAAATGAGCCACAACCATCTACTTCAAGCCTCGTAAGTTTGAGCGATTCAATACCCTTCCAAATCATCAATGATTCAGAAGTCGATACTGACGAAGATTAATAGAATCAAACGTATTCATTTAGAATAAGATACTAATTACAGTTAATGTATATTATATCACTGTGTAAAATTGTTTAAGTAATAATTAATACTAACGAATAAAGAGAGATTAAAATTAAAGATTGATGAATGATTATGGATTTTTATTTTACCCTTCATTAATTGGTGGTGGTGAATGAAGGTTAAAAAGGTGAATCTACCGAATGTTGGTAGATTCGCCTTTTTAACCCAAGAAAGTAATTAATTGATAAAAAATCTAGCGAGTTCTAGCGACTTTTTCAATTTTACTCATTTAGCGATATCTAGCGACTTTTTACCAGCGTGAGAGCGACATTTACTGTTGTTGAGTTGGCAACGCTGTATAAGCTCGTTCCGCCCGCTCAGTCGTGACGCTGTCACTGTATGGTAAACACGCGATCTGCGAGATACAAAAATGAGGATTTGCGCCATAAAAGTGTGCAGGAATTACAGTGGACGTTTGAAAACAATTTAAAAAATCACTTATCATCGGTAAGTAAACTTAGAATTACTAAATAAGATAGAGAAACAATTAAATAAGTAAAGTTTTTTCTGTGGTTTTATACGACGCCATGTTTACATGGTTGCCAGCTCTTGGAGTATAAAATTTCGCAGTTTTGTGATTTTTAATTTGAAAAAAATATTTTTCATGACCCAACAAATTTTTCCGTAACTATTAGCGTTATTAAAAGTGAAACCATTTACTATTATTACTATGCCAACCTTATGTAGTTAAAATTATATATGTTCAGGGGTTCTGGTTGTTTTCTATGTATAATAAAAAATATCTATCTATTTAATAATATTATATTATGTGTATCAGTCATCTAGTACCCATAACACAAGCTCTGCTTAGCTTGGGGCTAGATGATGCTGTGTGGATTGTCTAGCATTATTTATTATTTATTAGATACAACCAAGGTGTCAATTTGGGGGGGTTCTAGGGTTGATAAAGAAAGTATCTACATTTACACCGTATACCTACTAAATAATGAAATTATAGTTTACCTATTTAAATTACAAAAACCTGCGGCTGCGTTGAATGGTAAAGCCAGTGACGTCTACTTTTTTACAGAATACCTACTGATCCTGTTTTAAGAAAAAAGTGGATAGACATTATAAGAAAAAGCTGGAAAGAGGATGTCTGGAACCCAGCGAAGACAGCAGTTATTTGCTCTTTAAATTATAAGCTGCATAAATAAATAATCTGCAATAATACCTGTGTGTGTTTTTTTACAATAGATTTATTTACCTAGTAATCCTTATTTAATTTTTATAATTACAGATGAATCAAAATAAATACATTTTTTTTTTACCCCTACTATTATGGGAAATATTCAAAAGCTGGTATCACTCGGTACGGCCAGATGTGACGTTGCGCTCCTGTAGTTACACATACTTGTGTGCGTAATTCGCACACAAGCCCTTCAAACCTGGCCTGTTGTTTTTGTTGTGATTGCAGCGCAACACTCTATCTAGACAAGTATATAATCAAAGACTAAAACGATGGGTTTCACAGTTTTCATACGGATCTTTACTTTTTTTAACAGCATTGGGGTTTTTGACATTGACTCACTATTCCAAAATATACAACCCCGCTATACAACCTCTTTTTTTATTCTGACGTGCCATAATAGAAAAAGAGGTTGAATATACAGCCCACGGTTCAATTATTGAATTTTTCATGCGGATCCCTAACTTTTTTGAAAATATTATATAGCCTATGTTCATCACGGAAAATTAAGGATTCTAATGGTGAATGAATTTTTTAACTCGGTCCAGTAGTTTCGGAGCCTATTCAATTCAAACAAACAAACAAACAATCAAATCTTTCCTCTTTATAATATTAAGTATAGATAAAGGTTATCCGAAAAATACACAAACGATCTTTTCGTCATTATTTCGGGTTCTTGCTCTTCGGTTTTTTTATTATGACAGCCGGCAACATTGAATTAATCAGACCTCAGACCAGCGGTGCCAGATTAGGCGAATTGTCGCCATTTAGGCTACCTTGGGGGGTCAAATGGCGACCAAAAAATCGAATCGGCTACCAGTAGCCATTTAGGCTAGCTAGAAAAAAAAAACGAGCCATTTAGGCTACGTCACGATTACCCAAAATGTAAAAAAAAACTCTTGATAATTGTATGCTTGTAACGAAACGTAATATGGACATCCACCATTCATCGGTTCTTTTTCTCTGTACTACAACTCGGACAAATCAAGTGACACCTTCGCCAGCACCGGCCGCAATGAGATGTCACGAATCCCGGTGTCGATTTAATTCGTCCGGGTGGTAACTCGAGGTATGAAAGAGACAGAGGTAAAAATCTAAACAAGAAAGTGAAATGCAAATAACTCGACTCAGTGACAACACAACTTGTGAATGGCCGCGCGCGAATTTATAGATTGTTTGTTTCAAAAGTTGTTAACATCAAATGAAACCTGTGTTTATTGTGTGAAGGTTCTGTGTTATTTGTCAGTTTAATCTGATTGAAAGTTAAAGTTTCAATGGGTAAACACGGTAAATATGAGAAACACTATCGCGATGAATGGGAGAAAATTCCTTGTTTCAAAAGTAAGTACCTACCTACTCACCGAAAGTTAGCTAAATCTACAAAACATTATCCATTTTTGTGTTTATAAAAGTATTGTAACATTTTTAGGCAAAGATTGATAATTAGTCGTTATTATCACGACTTATTTTATTTTAATTTTTTTATTATTATTTTAATTCTACAGACTTTTCACGCACTTTTTTAAAATTAAATAGCCATTTATGCAATATCAACTTTATTTTAAGGTAGTAAAGCTTATTTTGCCGATACGACTATGCCACGGCTCGTTGCTCTCAACACAGTCATTGGCTGAATTTAGTGTTGCCGACAATAACTACATAAGTTGGAAAAGTTGGAGAATTGAATTTCAAAAGGTTTCATTAATAAATCTATTATACATTTTGTTTACAGATTGGCTGACTCGAACTTCAGAAGAGCTTATTATGAAAGGTAAAGGAGAAGCCTATTGTAAATTATGCTCAAGTCCCTTGCGAGCACATAAAACAGATTTGGAAAAACATATGAAATCAAAAAATCACAAAGACCGTGAAAATTCAGCAAATATTAAAAAACAGTCAAAATTATCTTCTTTTGGTTGGTACACACTTTTAATGTTGTATTATTTACATCTTACAGTACCGGAGTAATGTAACTAATTATGTTACATCCATTTCAGGCTATTCTACGAATGACAAAACGGAAAAAAGTAATGACATTCAAATTGCTGCTCATGTGGCTTGTCATGGTTCTGTGAAGAGTATCGATCATATGGGTGAAATGCTAAAGGATATTGGAAAGGGTAGCCCTTTAGAAAACTTGCAGCTGCATAGAACCAAATGTTCAAACATAGTAAAAAATATTTTAGAGCCTTGTTTAAAATCACAGTTAATAAAAGAGGTTGGTGATAGTCCGTTCTCCATTATCCTTGATGAGTCAACTGATGTTTCATCAGAAAAATACATGGCCTATATGATACGTTATTACAACAGCACGGAAAAAGCCATAGTAACGGACTTTCTTGGTTTTCATGAACTGTATCATACTACAGCAGCTGCTTTATACACTGCATTTACAGATTTCATGAAAGAAATGGGTCTCAATCTAACAAATTTGATCACGATAGGCACAGATGGCGCCAGCAATTTAACAGGAAAAAGGAATTCCCTCTACACCCATCTAAAAGCTGAGTATCCGCAAGTTCAGTTACTCAAATGCGTATGCCATAGCCTGAGTCTGTGTGCTGCTAAAGCTTGCGAAGAACTGCCGTCTTCACTGGAATACCTTCTGCGAGAAACCCGAAACTGGTTTGCACTTGCACACAGTCCGCTAAGATCTAAAACCTACCAACATTTGTATGAGTCACTCAATAGCAACAAAAAGCCACCAAAACTTACACTGTCTGCTACACGTTGGCTAGCATTTCATGCAGCTGTGAATAGCAATATACAACAATGGGATGCATTAAAGCTTCATTTTAACAACATATCAGCTTCTGGTGAAAAATGTTACCAAGCTCGAGAATTGGCCGGCATGTATAACGATGACACTCATTTCCTTTACCTTGTCTTCCTTTCACCATTGTTAAAGGATATCACTGATGTTAATATTATATTTCAAGCTAACAATGCCAATATAACCAAAGTTTACGATGATCTCAGGATTCTACTGCTGACAACGGCCAGGCGAGTGTTTAAACCAGCCTCTTTAAAAGCTCCCCATGCCCAGGATCAACAACCATTTACTAAAGATATCGAGTCAGTCAAATCAGCGCTCGCCAAAGTAAACCACGAATTCGAAAACTCATTGCTTTGTATGGAAAATATTGATTTTGGGTCGTCTTTTAAATCTTTGGCCCAAAAACTCCCCGCCAACAAAAGTTTAGAAGTAAAAAGGAGATGCACTGGGGTACTTATCAAGCTCTGTCAGGAAATTGTTAACCGACTTCCACCCAATGTACATATTATACAGAACCTTTGTGCGTTCGATGTACAAAATACGTTAAGCATTGGGTGTGTTAACAAGCCATTGCCATGGGAGCTGGCTCCTTCCACTACAAACAAGACTGAAATTGAGAGACAAAGAAGACTTATTAGTAATTACAAGTATGCTGATATCAGTGAGGAGGACATAAGTAACTGGACGCCAGAAACATTGTGGATTACTTTACTGGAAAAGAAGAATGCAGGTGGCCAATATGTTTGCAGAGAGCTGGCCGAGTTTGCTCTACGCTCTTTGTCTCTACCAATAAGTAATGCCACAGTAGAACGTGTATTCAGCATTATGAATATTGTCAAATCTAAAATGCGGAACCGAATGCAGTTGCCAATGATGCAAGCGATAACTCGTATTCGCTTGCATTTTCATGTGCGAAAAATGTGCTGTAATAAGTTTAGACCTACAGACAAAATGATTCAAATGCACAACTCGAAAATAATATACCAGAAAAAACCCGTTAATGCCGATGAACCATCAACTTCCACCACCATAAATGACGATATTCCCTCTGAAATTGATGGGGAACTTCCGCAGGAAGTTATTGTTTTATTACAAGATGAATAAAATAATAACTTCTTGCCAATCTTCACGATCAGATTCAAAATCAAAGTGCTATATTTCCTTTACACCTCACAAGACTCTTGGACACGTCCCGAATTACATAATAGTACCTAATACACGGAAATAAAATGATCACTTTGATTCATTGTTCAGTTCAATCTTATAAAGGAAAGAAGCGAATAAAAACCCTATAGGTACCTTTTAAAGATTTTTAGTTTTCGAGATGGAGCAAACTTTCTTATCTTCTAGATAATCTGATATTTATTTTATGGTAAGCCTTTTTGCAATGAATATTTTTGTAAATTTTATAGATAAATTTTTGGAACACACTTGGGTGCATCTTGGGGGTTTGTTGTAGAAGTTTTTAGAAGTTTATACATTGCTCTTAAAAATGTGCATTAATCTTTTGTAGCCTAGTAGTGGGTACAGCAAGTTTCAGTATTCAATAGTATTTTTATTTTTAATATTTAAATTACGTATACCTACTTATCGCTTTTTAAGGATTTTAATGATTTTTTTATGAGTGTATTATATAGTATTCATAAATATTTTGACATGGTACTGTCACTATGTTTATTTTATTTATCACGTAATGATTCTCTGGAACCCATATTATAGATTGCACGAACAACCCTCTTCTGCAGCACAAATACGGTGGTGTTGTCTGCAGCGTTCCCCCACAGCAGTATGCCATAAGACATAATATGGGAGTAGCTGAAATAGACTAGTCTAGAAGTATCAACGTCTTTAAGATGACGGATTATATATATATATACATATAATATAGATAGCTAATCTATGTGTTTGGCTCCATTGAAGTTAATTATCTACATACGGTTATTCCTAAGGATAAAGTACTTTCTATAATTTCTAACGACCTTTTCACCTTTAAGTACAGCTTCATCAGCTTTAACGTGTTTTACATTCGGTAGAATAAATATTAATAGGTACTCCTTTTGGTTTCGATAAGCAAGAAATTATTGGCACTAAACCAGTTGACTTATTTTGAGATGCATGCAATATTCACATCGTCAAAATTAGTTTACTGTCTAGGATACATACATTAAGTAAATAAAAATTATTATATTTACATTACACAGTCTTTCTTTTGCCTGCCTTTTTTATTTGGGCTAAATATTAGCTACCTAGCTCAAAATTTTAGGCGAATTAGGCTACTTGCACGAAAAAATTGATTAGGCGATTTAGGCTACTCGGTAGGCAAAATTAGGCGAATCGAGTTTGCGTTTATCTGGCAACCCTGCCTCAGACGAAGGAGTAAAGACAATCAGACAGACAGAGACGGAGGGCAATTTTTTTTATTAAAGAAAACAAAACAGCTGAGCAGAGCAGAACGCAATCGAAGCCGCCAACCGGTCGAATCCTTTTTTGCAAATTGGCGTACAGTACCTAAAGAACTGAATAGCTAGCTTCACGTTCAGTTTGTGTATCTCTGCTGAGTAGTCTTTTCAGTTTAATGATTTCTGAAATCACGCCAGCCTCGATTGCAAACCACGTTCCTTGAAGTACCTTGGATAATAAGGTAAATACGTTTTCTAATGTTTAATAACTGTATTCATTGTCTTAGAACAGAGTTGTTAGGTTAAATTTTAACTACAATACCTTGAATGTTGACAAAAAATTTACTTGGAGTCATGCAAGAGTCAGTAAATAATTTATTAGTTCCCCACATTGTTATGAAGTAGCAAGCTTGGTAGGTAGAAGTACTGATATTCATCTGAACTATAAGATTTTGCTTGTGTTTGGATTTTAAATACATAGTCAGTAAACAGGTGCCTGTAGGTATCTTCTATAGATAGTAATGCTAAAAAGTTAAAATTACATTGACTGCAATCTGTTTCGGTACTTGTGAAAGTTGCTCTACACCAATGTAGGTTTTTATTTTCTTGTCTAGTGCTATAGTTGTACCTTACCTCATAGCTCTACTGACTAATTAATAAATCGTAGAGGACTCTTACTACTGCACAAACCTATAAAAATTCTAAATTCCAAATTGTGTAATACATAAAAGTACATGACACTTATTCAGGGCTCTCATTACCATCATCTGCAAAATAGCTTTGGTTTTTTTGGTAGTGAATGGTTCCCATTACAAAAATCACTGTTTATGTACAAGACTTATTATTCCTATTACATTAAAAAATAAAAAATTATAGTTTATTGCCTTGTTGCCATCTGTTTTGCATGAATTTTATGCTCCAAGCCATTATTTATGTTCACATTTGTGTGAAATGAGGTTTTAACTTCCTTAGGGTAATTTGCATAACAAACAGCTGTCTAATGGTCAGAGTAGGGAACTCTTTGAAGAGTTGCGTCCCTAGCCTAGAAGCGGAATGGTGTGTTCAACATGACCTAGAAGCTATAGAACTTATATATGTAAGTAGCTAATTTTATGTTGTTCTTTTTCAGAATTCCTATAAATGCCGTTCAGTATGTTATCATCCAAAATGAATGTCAATAAAAAACTGCTGCCAATCAAAGGGCATTATTTCTTTTTCAATGCAGGTAAAGTTTTGCTTATTGTTTTTTTGATTCAAGTTGAAGCAATGTGATTGGTTAGTATCTATAGTTATTGTACATTGTTTAGTATCTATAGTTATTGTATAGTTTAGTTGGGTCTTCCGAAAATATGTTCATCAAAGATTTTTGTTATTATAGTGCATAAGCCCTTGCACTCATGGTAATATCTCTAGGAAATTAAATAATGTTCCAAAACAGATTTCAAACCGAGTTCAAGTCCTGCCAAAATCTAAATTTTTTGGAAATCTTTAATTTGCATCTTGAATTCAATGAATATAAGTAAGCAAACCTTGTATAGAGACAGGACTTCATGCACAAACCTCATTGACAATATTTTTATCAACCTAATCATGATAAACACTAATCACTGATTAATTCTGGATATTTATTTGAAGCCTGTTAAATGGTCCTGGTATCTTTATGGCACAAACAGCTATCAAATGATAAAGCCAGCCCACATTTTGTAAATATCCTTATCAGTATTTTGTAACACATCTTTGTACTAAAACTGATCTCAAGATTTGTATCCATCTAAATTATTGATGGACTCAAATCAATGTGACAATTATATTTTATAGGCACTTGATATTATTTTTTTTGCCATGTGGTGCCGGCATAGAATTTCACCACCCCAACTCTTCCTGTGGGTGTCGTAAGAGGCGACTAAGGGAAACAGACCGAGGGCGGGCAGCAGCGCCCTCTGCAGAACAATTCCACCGAACTGCGATCCCCAACCCGCATGCCCAGCGTAGGGATTATGGGCAATAACCCCCAAATAATGAATAATGCCACATATGGCGCTCATTAGGGGAGGCCTATGTCCAGCAGTGGACTAGGTATATAGGCTGATGATGATATTATTTTGTACTTGTGTGGCTCACATTAATATGTCCTTCAAATTTATAAAACTGGTTTGTGTAGTTTAACAGAATATACTTTTTTTCACTTTTTTTTCCAAATAAATATTGTAATGCAGGCTGCAATGATGACCTCTGTAGCGCGGTAGGTCCGTCTGCAACGCAGGAGGTTGCGGGTTCGACGTACATATATTTGTCCTGAGGCGGGCTCAGGACAAATATATGTACGATCTGCAGATATTTGTTAACGGTGTCCTGGTCGTTTTATATGTACCTATAATAAAAATATATCTTTATATGAATAACATTGTAACATTGTATTATGTAGGTATGTATATCAGTCATCCATAACATAACACAGCTCTGCTTAACTTGAGGCTAGATGATGCTGTGTGGATTGTCTGGATTTGTCAACAATATAAACATAAAATAATATAAAAATTAATTATATTAATATAATAATGATATTGGTTCATGAAAAAGACAAACTAAATATTGGTATTTATGTTAAGGGTTTGTTATACAGGTACTGCACCACTAGTTCCATATTTATCAACATATGCCCGCCAACTGGGATTCTCGGCCTCAACTGTGGGCTTAATCTACACGGTCCTGCCAATATTTGGCCTGATTGCCAAACCACTGTTCGGAGTCATAGCAGACAGGTATTCATTCTAAATCTTTTTTTTAAATCCCGGAGTCATAGCAGTACACTACACGTATTTATTTTTTATATTAAATGCCTACATACCTATAAAATATTGTATCAAATAATTTATAATTTGAGAATAATGTCTACCATGGTTTGCTATTATTAGTAATAGAATAGTATTCATTTACCTTCCACAACCTTCTTTTGAAAATACTTTATCTACATAAATGAAAACAGGTCAAAGTGATTGCTTTATTAGCATAACTTATTGATTAATTATGATGTATAACTGATTGCATTATTAACAAAGAAAACTACGATCAAATAATAGAAAATTATTATCGTCTGAGCGTCTGGTCGAAGCGACGTGTGACCCAAGAACTGGTCAATATCTGGCGCAGCGCATCAGCATTGCCATACAACGTGGCAATGCAGCCAGCATCTTGGGTACACTTCCAACTGGTATTGATATGGATCAGTTGAGCTACCTGTAGTTTGTTCGCAACAGTCTGCAGTTAGCTCAATTATTTCAATTGTAAATACTAGTTTTTTATTTAATTAGATCATTGTAATTTTATTTGTTAATAAAGGCTTTTTGCCCTAGAAATAATAGAAAATAGTGTATTTACAATTGAAACAATTAAGCTAACTGTAGTCTGTTGCTAACAATCTACAAATAGCTCAACTGATGCATTATATATTGTAATGGACATGGGTGTAGGCATGGAACTAATATTATATTCATTATGAATGTAAGCGGGTTAACTACGAACCTATTTTGTGTTGTAAGACGTGAGCCGCACTCCTGATGATGTCCCTCGTTAAGGGATGAAACGGTGGTGTTTCTTACAACATAAAAATAGGTTCGTAGTTAACCCGCTTACATTCATAATGAATTCGTCAAACTACGATAGTTTTTATAATATTATATTATTTATTTTTCAGATTTAAAATCCAGAAATCAATATTCATACTATTTCAAATCGTGACAATTGTCAGCTTTTTTCTTATTTACTTCATCCCTTCAAATGGAAGCTCTCTGGCAGTAGAGTTGGATTGCAACAGAGTCACAATGCTGCGCAGCTGTTTCAATAGCAGTGATCAAGTAGACACATGTGCGGTCGATGCTCTTGCGAGCATGAATTCTACAGCGTCTTGCAAAGTAAGTGTCCTCTTACCCATACACCAACTACAGAAGAGAAACTGTCACAAACAGTTATATAAAAATATCTGCTTTGGCGTCGCGGTTGAGGTATGGTTGATTGTTGATTAAATACCTGTATTTAATCTAAAATAAGCTAGAGTAAAATAAGGTGAACGGCCGTGTGGTCTAGGCATAGAATATTACCACCCCAACCCTCCCTGTGGGTGTCGCAAGAGGCGATTAAGGGAGACACATCGGGGGGCGGGCAGCAGCGCCCTCTGTAGAACAACTCCGAAGTACGATCTCCAACCCGCACGCCCAGCGTGAGGATTGTGGGCAATAATCCCCAAATGATAAAGCCATCTATAGCGCTCATTAGCGGACGCCTTTATCGGCTGATATCGGCTGACTATGAAAGGTAGACTAGCTAGGCGATTCTTTTCTATTATCCAAATTGAAAGCCATAGCTTATAAAGGAAATTACAATTATCTAACTAAATTAGAGCTAGTATTTAAAATTGAAACAATTGAGCTAACTGCAGACTGTCGCAAACAAACTATCAAAGCTTATTAACTTAAACTCGTGTAGCCAGTTGCTGCCCTAAAGTTATGTGCTAAAGAGCGCTCACAGACGGAACCGGTGTATCCGCAGTAAATAATAAGCGCAAGAAATGTGTACTGTATACTAATAGTCAGTCAGTGGTCATAAGCATTCGACTCTACGTCGTCAAATGCGGGTAAGAAACGAAATAGAGTTCTTTTTTCTGGCTTCAGCGTCGAGAAAAACATTTCCCGAGTCACGTGTTGTCGCTTCGAGATGTGATTCGAGAGAGCATACTAATATCGAACAATTTTTACAGATGAACTGTGATATGACATCCCCTAAAATGTGGCAGACAGTATGCGAACACTGGCACATACCGCAATACTGCTACAGTGTTACCAACACCCTTGAGTATACAGCACACATCTCACAGTTGCAGATGAAACAGGAATGTGCATATTTGTCTGCTAGTAATGTTACTCTGGATGGTAAGATGTTTTTTGTTAAACTTTTAATTATAATATATATGCTCTACTCTGTTATTTTGCATAAGGATATAGATGGAATATGATCTAAAAATCAAAACTGAGTACAGAAAATTCAACAGTACATTTTTTTATGGTATAGATAGATAATGCCAACATAACGAAAAATAAAATACTAACAATTAATACATATTATTATATAAAAACCTTAGTATAGATAGAATATCTACATCTAACAGGTCTACTTCTATTTACTTAGGATGAACACATACAACAGCTAAAATTATACCTTGAAGGGTTTATAGATAGATAGATAGATAACACATTTATTTGACAACTGCAGCACATGTTACAAAGGTCACAATAGAAAAGGCACATCATAAAATAACACAGATAAATTAGAGAACAATGAGTTATAGTAACTCATAGTAAACAATAAGTAAAATCATATAAACAATAAAAACGTTGAGATTTAAAAATTGTGTGTGTGCTGCAGCCCGTCAAAAAGGCAATAACTCATCTAAAAGCTTTGCTCGAGGAGCAAAACACTGATTTTTAGTATTTCCCCTTTATATTTAAATAAACACAACTACATTACTCAACCATTCAGTTTTACACATTTACTTACAAATAAATCTTACAAAACGTTTACTACCTAAAAGAAAATACCTTAGAGAATACATAGCGTTGGATATTTTATCTTAAACAAATACATAAAATAGAAGTACCTACCTCTTTGTTATGTCAAAATAACAGCGTTTTACTAAAATATGCATATCTGTCACATTATTAATATATATATTATTATTAATGCACAATATAATGAAACATCAGTGTTTCAAATTCTTGTATGTATGTTTTAGCTACGACCTGAAACGGCTGTACCTATTTTAATAGTAATTTCACTGGAAGATAAATAATAAAAATTACTTTGACTAATTCCCATATTCATACAAACAATCAGCCTTATTGTTCTGTTCGCATCTAAGATACTTTGAGTGTGACGTGAATAGCTAGGATTATTGTATCGGGCAGTATTTTAATAAGGCCGCCTATTGTACGTTTTTTATTTAATTTATATATCATCGTCAGCCTATATCAGTCCACTGTTGGACAAAGGCCTCCCCTTATATATAAGATTATGTAACTGTTTATTTATAGCAAATGTCAATAATTGTTCATTCATTCATTCTTTTCAAAAAAGGTTATAACACTATTGTATTATATTTCAGGGTACCAATACACCCCGGGCTGTCGGATCGGGCAAGGCTTTGTGGATGTAAACGAGCCTTGTCACCTGAACTGTAGCAACAGCAAACTGTCTGCTGTGTTCGGCAATCAGCTGGCGAATATGACGTGTTTGGACAAGACTCTGAACTTTCGCGTTTGCAATGATTCTACGCTGGAAACACTGGCAAAGGAGCCATGGCAAGATATTGAATGCCAGGTATCATTTTATTCATATTATACCTGATGCATAGATAAAAAGCACTTTTATTTTTATTATTTATTTATTACTAGATAGATAGATAGATGTCATGCCCAGCGTGGAGATTATGGGCAATAACCCCCAAATGATGATGCCATCTATGGCGCTCATTAGGGGAGGCCTATGTCCAGCAGTGGACTATTATAGGCTGGTGATGATGATGATGATGAGATAGATAGATAATTATTTTCAAACATAGAAAATAAAGTAAACTTATACAATAATTAAGGTAGGTGTCGTAAGTGAGTACAATATTACAACAGGTCACTTCAAATTAATAAAAAATAATGTGTTATTATTATTATTTATTAATTATTGTTATGATTGGGTACATATCCGCCAAAGCGGAGCGGGGCGTAAATAAGATGTGACGACCACTGCAGCGCGGTGTGCGATTGTCCGCCTCCGACGCATTAGGTTGCGGGTTCGATTCGAATTTCGGAGCTCTGTGGCGCAGTGGGCGAAAGTTCGAGTGCGGTGTTGGTTGCGGGTTTAGTTCCGCCTCGGTTCGATCTGTAGGATATTTGTTAGGGCGGCTATGCTTGTTTTCTAATTATATGTATGTCTACATTTTATCTATTCGGCCAGGTGGGATGACGATCTGCGAAAGACTGCTGGCAGATGCTGGATGCGACAAGCCGAAGACAGGGCGCTATGGCGCTCATTAGGGGAGGCCTATGTCCAACAGTGGACCAACATAGGCTGATGATGATGAATATATCTATCTATGAAACAAATCAATAATACATCATCGTCTAAGCCCAATATAAGCAGAGACATGTATTAAATGTATCAGTTATATGGGTATCGCGGTACCCATAACACAGGCTCTGCTAGATTGGGGTCGCTAGTAATACATAATAAGATACAGATTTGATGTTGATCTGTTTTCTACGTTTTTGTGGTAATCGAGCGTACATAATCTGAAATATCTTTTATTGCATTGAGGTATATACCTTTATAAATAAAACCTCGCTATTACATTATAAACGGCAGATCAAAATCATAAATAAAAAAGTTAATGTTGGATTGTTAAAAATCTCTTATATTGCATTTGCTTATTATAATCTATAAAAGGAAAACCTCTTTATTACATTATAAACAGATCAAAATCATAAATAAAATAATAATGTTGGAGGATTCACACAGCATCATCAAGCCCCAAGGTATGTTGTGATATAGATGTCACTATTATAATAATTAGGGCTAGTATTATGTGTACTTTTAAGAGCTGACTTACTTATATAAGTTATTCTTTAGTGATTATCTGACTCTTGGACGTTTTGATTTTGCTGTAAGTCTACTTGTAAAATATATAAATAAATAGTTAAATGTCATGATCACCATGTGTACTCAGTGCTTTTGTTCAGGTGTCCTGCGCGTTGGAGAATGGCGCCCCCTGGCGTCTGATGGAGGTCTGCGAAGGCTGGCACGCGGATATGGCGTCGACTTGCCGCCCCCGCACCCAGGCCGGTACACACTTCCCCTCGAACCTCAGCTTTGTGGGTTCCGTACCTCTGTCCACCACCATTGCTGAACACAACTGTGTGTTTACGCAGCTTAATCATATCACGCTGCCGGATGGTAAGTTTATATCTATACTTATATACTTCTTTACTAATATTATAAAGAGGAAATTGGAAATAAAAAGGATTAAATTCAAACAAACAAATTATGGTTTCGCTGCTTGCTTTTTCTCTACGGCCAGTGTCATTAAGAAGTGTCCAGTCAATGTCAAAAACCCTTATGCTGCTAAAAAAGTTAGGGATCCGTATAAAAAGTATGAAACCCAACGTGTTAGTGTGTATAATTTCTGAAATGATTGTTTAATACCAGTGCGAGGCCGCTAGTACTTAATTAACTGAAAAGATTTTATCGTTTGTTTGAATTCAATAGGCTCCGAACTAATGCACTGAATTGAAAAATTCTTTCACCATTAGAATCCTAGATTATCCCTGATGGACATAGGCTAATATCCTATCACAAAAAAGTTAGATATCCACATGACAAGTTCATTAATAAAAAACATATAATACACGCCGTGTGGTGCCGGCATAGAATTTCACCACCATAGGCCTCCCCTAATGAGCGCCATAGATGGCATCATTATTTGGGGGTTATTGCCCTTAATCCCCACGCTGGGCATGCGGGTTGTTGAAAAAATAGTGAAAAAATATAATAAAATATCGTTTCTGTTTCAGGCACAATACGCTATCCTATGTGTGAATCAAAAGCACAATATCAGATGGAAACTGAACTTTTCCAAACATCCTGTGAAATAAACTGTGATAACGCATTGGTATGTACTAATATTATAGCATAACTTGATGTGAAAAGTTTGTTAACAAACCACAACAGAAACTGAATGACATTAAGATTTTTGGTGTCGAGTATACAATAATGGTTAGCAATATTTTTTGAAAAAACAATCTCAAATCAGCATAGAATTTATATCAAAATACAAAGTAATAGAGTGAGTTTTTTATTCAATATATTTGTTTCTTTATAAACAATTCAAATCCGAATCGGCTAGCACTAATGTCATTATAAGTACATGATTGGTTTCTGTTTGTCCCACTTATGAATACCTACCTAGAATTTTTTTCAGTTTGTACCTTAAATTTTTCGTTCAATATATATTTGTTTGTTTATAAACAATTTATTTGGCTGGCACTAATGTCATGATACGATGGGTTTCGGTTTGTACCACTCACATTTTTTTAAATCCATAACTTATGCCAGAAAACATGCTAAAGTAAACACAATTTTCCTTCACAGTTGAACGAGATGATTCAAAGCGCTGCGGACAGCCAACAGTCTAACAGTTCTGAGTACACAACTGAATTCTGGCTATTCTTTATGATGATGATCATCAGTTGGATTGGACAAGCGGTGGTGGTTACATTCGCAGATGCTATATGCTTTAACTTACTAGGTATGTGCCGTGTGGTGCATAGAATTTCACCACCCCAACTCTTCCCGTGGGTATCGTAAGAGGCGACTAAGAGACACCGGGGGCGGGCAGCAGGGACCTCTGCAGAATAACTCCACCGAACTGCGACCCCAACCCGCATGCGTGGGGATTATGGGCAATTACCCCAAATTATTAGTAATGCCATCTATGCCGCTGGATGGGAGGCCAATGGACTAATATGGACTGATGATGGACATAATTGGATTTATTACACATACCTATTGGGCTGGCATAAATCCAACCTGCCACCAAGGAAGCAAAAATGTTTGAAAATTGAAAAATAAGCTCGTTTTCATATATTTTTGCTTTAAAACTACCATGCCGTTGCCGTACCAATAAAAAACTTATTAGTTATTCTATTGGCTTTCTTAAAGTGTAATTTGTAAGATAAATTATAAATTGTGTAACGTTCCAGGTGACAAAGCATCGCTGTACGGTAGACAGCGGCTTTGGGGCTCAGTCGGCTGGGGGATATTCTCTCTGTTGACCGGCTCTCTTATAGACGTGTTCAGCGACGGAGCTTATAAGGACTACACGGTGGCATTTGCGCTAATGTTCGCGCTAATGTCGGTGGATGTCATCGTATCCTTGCTACTCAAGGTTAGTTATCAATAATAATAATAATGCGCGTATCGTCAGGAAGTTCCTTTCTCTGCAGCCCTAGTCACCGGCCGCTTGAGCCTAGCTTCGCGGTCGGTGACCCACCGTTTTGATATATTTTTTACTGTAGAGTTATTTTTTAATAATTTTGTTGTATTTTCTGTTATTTTTAAAAATCTTCGTTTAAAGATCTTAATTTTCTATGTTAAAAACTTAGAACTTCCTGACGATACGCGCAGAGTCCAGGACTACTACTGCCTTTTGGATCTGACCCTTGATCCAACTTCCTAACG
This sequence comes from Eupithecia pulchellata, assembly GCA_963931895.1. Classification (NCBI taxonomy): domain Eukaryota; kingdom Metazoa; phylum Arthropoda; class Insecta; order Lepidoptera; family Geometridae; genus Eupithecia; species Eupithecia pulchellata. The sequence goes on along the minus strand of OZ007520.1, from coordinate 1,940,514 downwards.
AGAGTCTCTTGAGATATTGGTCGAGACTCTTCGCTATTACACCGTTAACTGAATAAACTATCGGGACGATGGTCGCTGAATCAACATCCCACATGCCGACAACCTCATTAGCTAAGTCAAGATATTTGGTAAGTTTATTTCGTCAGGAAGTTCCTCTCTCTGCAGCCCTAGTCACCGGCCGCTTGAGCCTAGCTTCGCGGTTGGTGATCCACCGTTTTGATATATTTTTTACTGTAGAGTTATTTTATAATAATTTTGTTGTATTTTCTATAGTAAAAAATGTATTTTTTAACGAGATAAATAATTAAATGAAGTGAAATAATAATAATAATGCTGGACAATCCACACAGCATCATCTAGCCCCAAGCTAAGCAGAGCTTGTGTTATGGGTACTAGATGACTGATATACGTAATACAATATTATTAAATAGATAGATATTTTTTATTATACAAAGAAAACGACCAGAACCTCTGAACAAATATCTGAAGATCGTACAAATATTTGTTCCGAGGCGGGAATCGAACCCGCAACCTCCTGCGTCGCAGGCGGACCTTCGCCCACCGCGCCACAGTGGTCGTCATTTAAGCGAGTTTGTTTTATACTATGTAGTGATATGCAATCCCGTACTGAAATCTTTATCTCTATTTCCAGATCGACGCAACTAAAATGTCCGTGAACATTCTAGCTGACGTCGGCACTCTCCTATCATCCCTGCCAACATTCCTGTTCTTCGCGTGGACGGTCGCAGTAGGTCTGTGCACCGGTCTTCTGTGGAACTTCCTGTTCTGGCTGATTGAGGATGTCACTAAGGCGCATCAGGTGGATAATTGTGGTTCAGATTTCTCGAAGACGCTGCAAGGACTCGTCAGCGCTATACAGACCTTTTTTGGAGAGATTCCCTTCCTTTTTGTGTCAGGTTGGTTCTTGTATCGATTTCGTACGGTTACTCACCAAGATTAGTTATGTCAATCCAAGATTCGAATTAAGAACTATATGATCTTCCATTTTAGTCCAGTCGGCTCTAGCGACACCCGTGGGAATATATAAAATGTTTTTTTTTTGTTTTTGTGTTCTTTAAGAAAGAAGTAATTAAATAATTTATCTTATTTTGTATTCTAATACATATGTATAATCTGTACCTACACCGAACTGACGTTACGGAAGAGCGGTGTTCTCTAACACAAGCATATTTATGCTTAAAAGAGAACCCAACCCATGTCAATGTATACCCCTTATGTACAGAAGTAATTCTATCGTTATGGTTACAAAACCTTCCATAGACATTGACAGGAAACAATTCCTACTCTAGGTTAATGAAATATAAATCTTAAGTTTGAACCTCTTTCAGGCTACATCCTCAAGAGGATCGGCCACGTGAACATGATGAGTATAGTGCTGTTCGCGTTCGGAGTACGCTTCATACTGTACTCTTTCCTCAGCAACCCGTGGTGGGTGCTTCCCATAGAGATGTTGCAAGGAGTCACTTTCGGCATGTTCTATCCGACTATGACATCGTATGCCAACATAGTGGCGCCGCCGGGGACGGAAACCACAGTGCAGGTTAGTCTTACTACGGTTCTGTTATTTATTTATTTATTTTACAAGTGGACTTACAGCAAAACCAAAACGTCCAAGAGTCACATACTCACAAATTATTTATTGCATTCAGGATCATCACAAGGTGTTTCATATTAATAAGTAGTATTCTACATGAACAGTGTAAGGAGGTTCAACATTCTGAGTTTTTAGTTTGAACATTTTATACATTTACTCCTCATATTATTAAAACTTGTTTTTGCAAGTTGAGATCGGTATAATACACACAATTTGTACCTAAGCTTATCATAATAATTACGTCAAAAAAATATAATATATATAATAAGATATATAAAAATATTATAATAAGATATATAAAAATATTATATATCTTATTAAGTATTCAATTTAATTATACAGACCTCTGTGGCGCTGTGGGCGAAGGCCCGCCTGCGACGCAGTAGGTTGCGGGTTCGATTCCCGCCTCGGAGCTTATTTTTGTACGATCTGCAGATATTTCAGTGTTCTGGTCGTTTTCTATGTATAATAAAAAATATCTATCTATGTATTATGTATATCAGTCATCTAGTGCCCATAACACAAGCTCTGCTTAGCTTGGGGCTAGCTATGCTGTGTGGATTGTCCAACATTATTTATTTAATTGTTGCAGGGTTTGGTAGGCGCTGTGTTTGAAGGTGTGGGTACATCGCTGGGCAGTTTTATTGGCGGGCGGCTGTACACTGCGTACGGCGGCGTACTTACGTTCCGATGGTTTGGATACGGTGCCCTAGTTTGCTGTGCGATCAACGCTCTTGCACAGTACTTGATACGGGACAAGACAGCCAATATCAGTCAAGGTAAAACTGCATAAAGTTCGAAACAGTATTTTTTGTTATGCTTCCCTCTAATGTAAGGAACATTAGTGACGTTTACGGAGTAAAAGTGACGGAAGTGTGTTATATCAGACTTTCCTTGAATATCGCATTTAGTCTTGTAAGGTCACAAAGTGTGCTAGGTATCAATATTTTTATAGTTTGACGCTGGTGTCGGAAGCCTATATTAAATTATTTAAAGTAACAATGACCATTGTAGAACAATTAAGTCATATATACATTAAACCTTTGGTTTAAATTCAATTGTTGCAAAGTATACCAATTTACCCTTTTATTTTGAGCGATTAGAGGGACGGCACCATCTTTGCTGTTGTTCAACATCTGAATTAAAAGCATTTATGAATAAAACCTGAAGGAAATAAAAATAATGTTATTGAAATACCGTTAATTATGTAAAATCACTAAAGCACACAAGGCCAGATGAATATATTAAACGGCTCGATTAAAATTGTGATGAATAAATATAATTTGTATTTATCTAATTTTAATAAAAATGACGCCAACAAGCCGATTTAACATTATATTAGTTGACTAATTTTAAAAGCATTTAATATTATATAATCCCTTTCAACACAAGCTGCTATGTTTAAATCCAATTATAGAATGTAAAAAAAATCTGTCGGCTGGGTTACCCATAGGTGACTTACTTAATGTAGGTGTAGAGAATAGAATGTAGTATTTTTTTATTTATTAACCAACTATAAAATTATATATTACAAAGAAAACTTAATTATAACAGTAAGTAAAACACAGAGATTCGTAAGGACTATTAGCCAGTCAGTCGAAGAGCTATTCGATAGATTTAAATAAATATAATAATATAATTTCTAGGTGTAGGTGTGGTTAGTAGTACTTACTATGTAGTACCAATTATTACAATGCGATATATTATAATGACATGACAGAGACAGGGTATTCATCATATTAACCATGCCTTTATTAAAATGGCGCATGCAATTTTTATTTAATACACGAACTTGTTCGTAATAAATAATCTGTTGACCTAAAACAGTCACTTACACTGACTTCTGATGAAAAAAGTCCAAGTGAAGAGTAATTAGTAAAACCAGGGTACAAAGAATGGGATTGATAATGATGTCATCATCAGCCATGTCCCAATTCGGGAAAGGTGCACATCATAAGAAAAAAATAATTTTCAATTCTGTTCTCTTAGTATGTAGGTCAAATTGATTATTTATATTGTAAACCGGTAAAAATACAGTAATTTAAATTAGGTTAGTTCATAATATAAGTATAATTAGAGAATGACAGCAGTAATTAGCCAAAATCAACATTAAATGAGATTTCTTTATTTTTTATATTATTAAAAACCCTAAATATAATATTTACAAATTTTTACGCAATTTTCTTGCTAAGGTTTTAAAAATGGACTCAACTGATGATAGTTAGTGTTTGCTTATGTAAATGATAAAACACTGAGGTATTACAGAGATGCACGGTTATAGTCTAGCGCCTCTACTGTATAGGTACCTACTCATTGGTTGACTTAAAACAGATGCTTAGGGTAACTTCAGGTGACATAAGTCCCAGTGAAAAATAACAAGTGAAACCAGGGTGCAAAGAATGGGATTGAGAACCATGTAGGCATGGCCCAGTAATGGCATGAAAACGTCATTTTCAATTCTATTCTCTAAGTACGTAGATCAAATTGTTTATTTTTATTGTAAACCGGTAAAAATACAGTAATTAAAATTAGGTTAGTTAATTATATAAGTATAATAAAAAATAATAGCAGTTATTTGCCAAAATCTGGATGGAAATGAGATTTCTTTATTTTTTAATTATTAAACAAAACACTAAGCATATTATTTACAAATTTTAATTTAAATTTTTTAAAAAATGGACTTAAAAGCTCATCTTTATATACTTGTTTATTTATGTACTTAACATTTATTTGTGTAGGTAATATGTTTGTGAAACCATTATGTAGATAGATATCTAATTGTGATATAGTATATAAAATCGAATTAGTGTGGTTTTGTATTATAATACTCTGAAAAAAAATAACAATAAAGTTTCAGAAAATACAGTAATACGGGCCAACATTGCTAAGTACTTAATTATGTCTTAAAAGCAGAGATAAGGAACGTTTAAAATCGCTTCCTGTAAATTTCAAATAAACTAAATTACAACTTTAATTATAATATTTAACTTGTACTTGCCTACAACAATGTACTTATACCGCTGTTTTCTACGTAATGTTACAACGACTGCCATTTAGTCATAGGACAAAGCATTTTAGAACATCCATGATGTGATGATGATGTGTCATCCTGTTTGTATGGGTATTTTTCTGACATATATTATTTATTAACAAGATATTGCCAATTATTTAAATAAGTTGTATTATTATGTTACTTTCCCTATCAGTATTATTTATAATATAATATGTACCAGTTTAAATTGTAGTTTAATTTTATAAATCCCTATTCGGTTTTTTCTGATGATTATCATCATCATCATCATCATCACCAGCCTATAATAGTCCACTGCTGGACATAGGCCTCCCCTAATGAGCGCCATAGATGGCATCATGATGATTATGTTAGGATTAAATTAATCTTTAGCAGTAAAGATAAGCACAGAGTAATCTTTATAGTTCAATTTTTCTTTATCGTGAATATAGTTAGGTATTTCCAGAATCTCACCTGATGGTAAGAGAAAATGTGGTCAATGATGTACCATGAAGGTCTAAAAGGCCTATTCACTCTCGCTCTAAAGAGATCCAGGCTTTAGTTCATCGGCAATACAACAACTTTAAAAATAGAAATGTTCTTTAAGTTTCAATGTACTATAATATAGTATAATATACTATATATATATATATATTATATACTATATATAATATATATATATACTTAAATATAGTTAAAATTTAAAATAATAGAACTAAATAATACTTACAGCATCATTTAGCCCAATTGAAGCAAACTGGTATCATTATTAATCTACATAGATAGGTTATATAATTTTTATTGACGACATCTGTGGCGCGGTAGGCGAAGGTCCACCGATGCAATGCAGAAGGTGCGAGTTCGATTCCCGCCTTGGAACAAATGTTTGTACCATCTGTAGATATTTGTTTCGGGTGTCCTGGTGGTTATTTATGTACAGTTAAAATGTATATTTTTCTGTTATATATTGTATTTAGTATGTCAGTTATCTAGTATCCATAACACAAGCTAAGCTTGGGGCTAGATGATGCCTCGTAGATTGTCCAGGATTATTATTTATTTATATTAAGTAGATACTCGCTCAGTTCATAGTACATATTACATAGAGCTTACCTTGTGGGTCCAGTGTTTTTAAATAATTCTTAGTCATAAATTTATGAGTAAAGCACTGGACCGTTCCATAAAATAAGCTGCTACACACATGTGTAGTAAACTGCAATAAAGCAGTAGGTATTTATTAACAGTAATGAATGACAGTAACAATAAAATGAGCAACAGCATTACAGTAAAAAGTTTGTTTTCTAAATTAATTATACTAAATGAAGACATCTTGCTTGACCAAGTCTAAACATCATTGTGGATTACAAGTTTTTAAAATTCCTTTATATATCACATTATCTAAATAATAGCAATTTAAACGTCTTATCAGAATCATAAAACATAATTGTCGGTGTTTCAATTGACAGTGCTAAAATTTTTATACCTGGATTAGCATAGCATTACTTGTTAGCGTGACATCGCCCTGGGCCTTACCACACTAATAATGGTGATATGGGTCTCTAAATTGGTCCAAATAACAACAGTTCTGGATATTAGTTTGAGACCCCATCCATAGTCTAACTGAAGCAACTGGTTCGACCATGGGTAAGTTTTACCTATGGTCTAACTCATTAAATATAAGCAATCATATAATTTCTTTGCTTTTTTTGGACTCAATTTTTATAATTTTGTAATATATATTTTTTTTATTGTTCCAGGCTATACAGCTGTGATGCGGTACGAGCAACCGAGCGATATGGTGTATATGTTGGAAGATGTCTACGAAGGCAAGCTATGATTAGATCCATTATTTTGTGATAAATATCCTTCTTATTATAAATGTATTTAAATGTTATGGTAGGTACAGACCAAGCGAACGAGAGCGAGTGAACGCGAAGTAGGATTCAACGATCGGTACCGAACGTTCACTCGCTTTCGTTGCTGTGTCCACACCAAACGAATGGATGCATAACCGTGGGCTGAGCATGGCCGAAGGCGAACGAAGGCCCTCGTTCGGGCTCGCTTGCTTTCGCCATAAAGTCCACACTTGTTCGTTCGCGTACGATTGTTTGATTCGCTCGCTCTAGTTCGCTTGGCTGTACCCACCATTAAGCAAAATGGTTGTAATGTTGGGTACAAGGAACTTATACCCAATCTGGAATGCGCACAAGCTGCCGATACGCGGTCCGAGCGAGATAGCTTCGCGAGAGCCCTCTGTCCCTTTCAGGATCAGGATCACCAATCACAACAAATGAATATGGCTGATGGGCTGCCAGTCTAACTTATTTTATATTCTACTTATAATCTTTTCTTTTTTTATTGACATTTCAATATAGTGTCCAAATTATTGCTAAAAAAAATGTTATCATTCTAACAGATCATCATCATCAACAGCCTAAATAGTCCACTGCTGGACATAGGCCTCCCCTGATGAGCGCCATAGATGGCATTGTTCATCATTTGGGGGTTTTTGCCCATAATCCCCACGCTGGGCATGCGGGTTGGGGATCGCAGTTCGGTGGAGTTGTTCTGCAGAGGGCGCTGCTGCCCGCCCCCCGGTGTTTTTCCCTAAGTCGCCTCTTACGACACCCACGGGAAGAGTTGGGGTGGTGAAATTCTATGCCGGCACCACACGGCCTTGCCGGCACCACACGGCCAACAGATACTTGGAAAATATAAAGAACGAAAATTAATGATTTTTAGTAAGACATGTCAAATTTATTTGTTCCTACCACTTCTACTAAATTCGGGAATAATCCGCCTGGCAACACTTTAGAAAGGGACACAGGGCTCTCGAAGCGCTTTCTCCCTCGGACCGGATTTTTCTCTGACCAAGTGATTGTCTATAATAGACTTAGGGTCATACACATAAGGTTTATTTTATATTGGTGTCAAATTGACAACGCACATTCCAGGTTGGGTATAAGTTCCTTGGTTGGGTACTACACTTAATTAGAAATGAAAAATTTATAATTATTTAAAAATATTTTGATGTAAACGTACTGACGATACAATTATTGTGTATTGACTGCATACTGTTTTGTGATTAGTTATTTAGAATATATTTTCTGAAAGAAAGTTTTTCGCCATCTGGTATTACAAACTTGACTTAATTAAGGGCTAGATGGCGCTCGCGATATACGAAAAAGAATTGTTTTAGTGTGTCAAAATGGCTGCCTAATTATAAATTAGATTTATTCGCAATGAGTTCCTTTACTTAGTTTTGTGTGCAATATGATATTGGTTATTTATGTACTTAGCTGTTCTTTTTTCAGACTGGGGGTTAATTATAAGGTTAATAATTTATAAGATTAAGCAAAACAAAGCCCATTTTATATGTACTTACACGGGGTGTATTTTATGTTAGGGTTGTAGCTACTGGATAATGGTCTTCTACTGTAACTTTCCCATACGTGTAGATACATTTTTGTTCCCATTCTCAGATTCTCAAAAATGCTATCCAGAAAATGGGCATTATACAAAAATCATATTTTCTATAAAAAAGTGTGGGTCTTCTACGACCGTTTTCCGGCAGCTAAACCGGTCAAAGTTCCTCCCCTTACTGCCAAAAAATACACCTTGTATGTATAGTTTTGAATATTTTGTGCAGATTTTAGTAAATGTAGGAGATCTGGCAATCACGAAATAAACTTACAAATCTACACAGATGTGTATTTTAACCGCCTTAATTTTTACATACTTTAAGAACTGCGATGTACTTTATAGAATCGTACGATAGACTGACATTGGTAATACATCATATCATTACGAACGTACTTAATCATTTTGTATATTATCAGTTTTATATGTACCTACGATTCTGCTTTTATTTATTTAATTAATTAGTACCGTCTTAAGACGAACAATAAAAAGGGATTTAAACATCTCGTAGATTTTTATTTAATATGTCCAATAGGTCTGCAATCACCTCCTTTCTACCATTTATTTATGAATACCAACTAGAGAAAAAAAAGAAAAAATTAATAACAATGACAAATTTCTTAGACCCCGCGATCTCGTTATCCCCTTATTTTTATTTGAAGCACATAGCATATCCTCATCGGGTTATTGAGACGCATCGTACGACACTACGATTTAGTTAGTAAGAAACATTTATTGAAACCACTCAGTTACAGCACAGAACAAAAACAGTAATAATTATATAAATCGACAAACAGTAATTTATACAAATGCTAAACGTAATACTAAAAAGCTATCAAGTGCAAGACTTACACTACTTATGTAGCTTAACATTTCTTATGCTCCATGCTGTAACGGCTCGGGACAAAAGGTTCCACTTTAGCTTAATGCTACCTACATTTATACATCACGTGTCTAACATGTTTGTTTCCCGATCTGAATCTAAATACAATAACATTTAGATGCGACGTGTGGCCCTGAGAGCTAATCAGTAGGTATTTGGCGCAGCGCATCAGCATTGACATACAGCGAGGCAATACAGCCCCCAATCTTGGGGATTACGCAGGTATTGATATGGTTTAGTTAAGCTACCGGTAGTTTGCTTGCAACAGTCTGCAGTTTGCTCTATTGTTTCAATTGTAGGTAAATACTAGTTTGAATTTGGTATCTTTATTGTTATTAAGGAGCATGCGATTTTCTGATAAGTGGATAGGGCTGGGATTACAGTTACACGGTGATGTGCTATTGACCAGAAAGTATATGTTATACTGAATAAACATGTTTCAAGATTTTTACAGAATCATAAAAATTTAATCACTGATATTTGTGAAAAAAAGTCAGCAAACAAGCGACATCTGTCAGACAACTAACGCACTAAATAGTGCCTACATTCAATGCGCCCGTGAGCACGTGCGAACCATATTCGTCGGGTATTATTATGTTATCTGTGGTCGGGTTCTCTTACTCACTGTGCAACCAGCTGATGTTTTAATAGCCGATAAATAGATGTCGTGCTTCTCAATTTTATTATTTTGACCAGCTTTCAAGATTAGTTTTTTGAGATGTTTTGTCGTAGCTGGAAAAATTAGCTGGTTTTAGAATTGGCTTATTTATTTGAGTTGTACAGATGAATGTTGTTAGTTGTACCTAAGCCATTCATAAGACCACGGCAACAGGAAGTAATGAAACACAAGTCGCAATAAGTAATATTCCAAATAGTAGGTAAGATTTGCAAACACGTCATAAGACTGTAAAATGTGTGTAAAAATTATCAATAAAAAAAAGTATTAAAAAAATTAACTAGAATTAGAATTTAGAAGGGAAATTATAATATGCTCGTTTTATACAGGAACATGTTGAATTTTTTGTACCTATTAAATGCCTTAAAATAAATATATTTTGTTCTAATTTGGTCGTAGAATTATATTTATCAAGTGTTTAGTTATATTGTAGCGTAATTCAATTAATATTTGGTGTTAGAATTGTATACCATAACAATGAAGATAGGTGCAAGTGGCTAGCGGCCCACCCCGGCAATGCTATATAGCATGCATACTATATAATATCCTCTTGAATCGCTCCATCTATTGAAAAAACCGCATTAAAATCCGCTGCGTAGTTTAAAAGACTTAGGTCTTGTCCCGCTGTCTGTCTGTCCCTATCTATGCCTAGGCATAGATAGGGACAGACAACGGGAAGTGACTTCGTTTTATACTAAGTTTATCGTGATGGTAATCATTTTAGCTATACCGTCATTGTTCGTTATTAATGAAACAACTGAATTCTAATGACTCTTAATTGATCATCAAAATGATCCTCTGATTTTTCGTGTTTTTATAATTTACTAGCGGTCCGCCCCGGCTTCGCACAAATATTTAGCAAAAATTAATTTTTAATACGGAACCCTTACTTTTTTGAAAATATTATAATATTCTATGTTCATCACGGAAAATGAAGGATTCTAATGGTGAAATTTTTTTTTAAATTGGTCCGGTAGTTTCGGAGCCAATACAATTCAAACAAACAAACAATCAAATCTTTCCTCTTTATAATATTAGTATAGATATTACATACCTAATTAGAATGAAGCTGAATAAGTAGGTGAATACCTAACACGGTAGGTGTTAGCTCTATGCTTCCACAATTTTGCTAAAACTTGTGTGACACGTTTTGCAGCAGACAGATTTTACATTTGCAGCGGGGGGTGCAGTGAAAATTAGCAAGGGGCTGCAATTGCATCGGACGGGTGCAATTTAGCTGCGGTCAAAATGTTGAGCGCACGTGTCCCGTGACGTAAAGTCATCATCATTGACAAAGTGATTTGCGCTCTTGGCAATTAAATTAAATTTAAATGTATGGACTAATGTTTGATGTTTTTCGCACTGTAGATTTGATATTTCCATTAGGGATTGGATGAAGAAAAATTTATTGTTAATTTGTTCCGCGCATTCAATGAAACTTGACACAATTTATACTACAGTGCGGTAAATATCATTGATTTCAATTCTTCAAGTCGTGGCCATATCTTGGAATTGATCACTACATGATTTAAAAGACAATTTCTAAAAGACCATAATCATGATATGGCCAGCTAAAATTGATTACGTATCTTTAGGTACATATATACCTAGAAAGAAAGAAATAGTTTTGTTTGACAGCCCCGGCTTCGCACGTATAATTAATTAAACATACATAATTTTTTACACACGTAAGGTTATATGATCGGAGTTTTAATACGGAACCTTAACTTTTTGAGAATATTCTACGTTCATCAAATATATAGAGGATTCTAAAGGTAAAGTGTTTTTCAAATCGTTCCAAAAGTTTCGAAGCCTATTTAATAAAAAAAAAAATAATCAAGTCTTTCCTGTATAAAATATTAGTATAATTTCAAAACACACGAAAAGTTAGTAGGTACCATATTATTAGGTAGGTACTATAAGTAGGTTAATTTATTGATACTAAAAAAGTACAATGGGACAGAGAGGATACTTATGTACGAACTACGAGCTAAGAAAATAATAACAGGCATAATAGTGGACTAGGTTCATCAGGCACCTAGACAGATCGTGTGTACATACGTGTATGTATGACTTAAGAGTTTTGAATCAGCTTAGTGCTCCAACACATAAATATATTTTAAGCATAAACGTTTTATGATACCTAAGTCAATCAAAGTTGAGCCTTACAATTTATGTAGGTTTTCCATCATCTAAGGTTTAAAAATCGAAAACCGAATCGAATAAAAGAATGTAATTCCTAATTATCTGCTTACGTAAAATGAGACCCCCATAATAGGGACGTTCAAAAAAATTTGTTGTTTTTTATTTTTTGCTCGATTGAAGAATCTTTCGGAAATCGGTACCTATACTTTGTAACAAACTCTATTATGTTAGGTGATTCTTTCAAAATAACGTTATACATACAAAATAAAATGGTGACATTTCAAAGTAAAGAAAATAGGACATTTTATTTCCCAAATAACGTTCACAAACAGATTGTATAATTAAAACATAGCGCAGGTAAAGGTGGGGATCTTCGTTAGCTTTAATTAAATCGTGGCTCTTTCGCTTTAATTCCACCGTTATTAACGCTGTTAAAAACTGAGTAGCCAGAGCAATGGAGCTGTGGAGTCGTTTTTTACCTAAATATTAAAAACTAGCGGTCCGCCCCGGCTTCGCACGGGTATTAAACAAAAATTTCAGAAATTATACACACTAAAACGATGGGTTTCACAGTTTTCATACGGATCTTTACTTTTTTTATGACGACCTCTGTGGCGCGGTGGGCGAAGGTCCGCCTGCGACGCAGGAGGTTGCGGGTTCGATTCCCGCCTCGGGACAAATATTTGTACGATCTGCAGATATTTGTTCAGGGGTTCTGGTTGTTTTCTATGTATAATAAAAAATATCTATCTATTTAATAATATTGTATTATGTATATCAGTCATCTAGTACCCATAACACATCAAGCTCTTCTTAGCTTGGGGCTAGATGATGCTGTGTGGATTGTCCAGCATTATTTATTTATTTATTATTTATTTACTAATTTACCTACTTAGCTCACATAAATTACTACTACTAACATAAAAAAAAAACCATTGACTCGACATTCCAAAACTGACACTGGCCGTAGAGAAAAAGCAAGCTAAGCACCGTGCGCTATACAACCTCTTTTTCTATTCTGACGCGCTATAATAGAAAAAGAGGTTGAATATACAGCCCACGGTTCGATTATTGAATTTTTCATGCGGATCCCTAACTTTTTTAAAAATATTATATAGCCTATGTTCATCACGGAAAATTAAGGATTCTAATGGTGAAAGAATTTTTTAACTCGGTCCAGTAGTTTCGGAGCCTATTCAATTAAAACAAACAAACAAACATACAAACAAACAAACAATCAAATCTTTCCTCTTTATAATATTAGTATAGATAAATTGAATTTTCTTGATTATTTAAATCTGCTGTAGAACACTGAAGTACCCAAAGAATTACACTGTGATCGACAGGATCTACAAATAATATTGCGATAAGTTGAACAGTCGTATGAGTTTTTTGTTTTAAATCTATCTCATTGTTTGATGACTTGTGTGCGCAGGTCTGCGTTTCGGGTTGCGCTTGAGTTTGCGGGTTCGATTCCCTGGACAAATGTATGTACCATATGCAGATTTTTCCGGCTCTTCTGATCGGTTCTTGTGTCTAATACAAGCAGTCTCTCCCTCTAACGGGTATTTAACAAAAATTTTACTCTCACTTTTTTATATTCTAGGCTATTCTATAGCCTATGTTGATCACGGAAAATTTAGGATTTTAATGGCAAATAATTTTTTCAAATCGGTCCAGTATTTTCGGAGCCATTCAAACGAACAATCAAATCTTTCATCTTTATAATAAGCATAGAATTTTAAATAGGTTGGTGGTCAATTGCCTAGCCAAATGAAAAATTACTTTTTCGTATGGTCATTGTAGCTTCGAAGTAGATACATCGTCCTAAGTTCTACCTACGAAGTAAAGAATACACAGTAGCTCAGCTCTACGACGTATTGGTAGAATTTAGTGAGCCTGTAGCGTACCTAGGATCTACAGCGTAGCCATACTCTAGTTCGCTTCGTAGATAGGATCTACAAGATAGCGGTACTAGACCCTAGCTAGGCTCTACGACGTAGAGGTGCTACACCGTAGCTATAGCTCTACGACGTAGAAGCTCTTATGAAGTAGAAGGTAGGTAGGTCTTATGAAGTAGAAGCTGGTTCGTTCGTTCGTTCTGGAAACCTGGATGGACATACATGCAGCGTACATAGGGCTCTACAATATAACCATACTCTACAATGTAGAGGCGGCATCGTAGACAGGCTCTACGACGTAGAAGCGCTACACCGTAGCTATAGCTCTACGACTTAGAAGCTCTACGGCTCTCTACAGTTATCAAGCGCTCCTACAATTACTCTCCCTAACTTGTAAACTCCTCTAATTAACCATTTCCAACTTCGAGCTATTGCTAAATAAAAATATTCGTTGCAAGTAGTTGGTTTAGTTCTGCTGACATTGAACACAGAACATAATCATAATTACTCTAAAATAAAAAGAATTAGGGAGTAATAATGCGAAATTAACATGAAACAAAACGAATACGATGTTACAAAATGTTATGATAATACGATCTGTTTGTAGAATATTGTTGGAGCTGAGTTTCTATAGGTAAAGTCTACTCCACGGCTTTGCAGTAGAACTAACGCGGGCGGACAAGTGGCCGCAGAGTTTCCGGACCGCGATAAGACGACGCTCATCACCCTCCCACCCCAACCCCCCAGCTGGTCGGATTTTAATATTACGCTTAAGTGTTGTTCTAAAGACGTCCTTGTCTAAGTACTAATTTGTCTCGGCTTTAAACGATTGAAATGTTTCTGTTTTCCCCGCGCGTTAAATTGTAAGGTTTTGTTGGTTGTAGCTGTTGTTTTGAGAAAATACTATTGTTGATGATTCAAATCCGCCACCGCTACTATCACACAGCCCAACGGGCTGGTGTCAAGAGCAGTTTTATAAAATCGTAACTGCATATCCGCGACTTTTGTACCCACGCGCTCAGCTGAGCTCTTACGGTGCTACTATTTTTATTACAAGCATTATGTTGGCGTGTTGTATCTGAATCATGTGTTATGTTTACATACCTATATGGGTATTTTTACTATACACTAGCGATCCGTCCATCTTTCCTATTTATAAAATTGGTATCAGATCAGTCGGCAGATCGGACAAACATTTTTTCCGAGGCGGGAATCCAATCCGAAGCCTACTGCGTCGCAGCGAACCATCGCCCACCGCGAGTTCGTCAAATCTATATTACTGATATTATTAAATTACTAATATTGTAAAGAGGAAAGATTTGATTGTTTTTTTGTTAAAAAAATTCATTCCCCATTCGTATTCTCAATTTCCAAAAAAATAATATTATTAAAGAATATTTTCAAAAGAATTAGGGATCCGCGTGAAATTAATTTTTTGTTAATACCCGTGCAAAGCCGGGTCGGACCGCTAGTAATCTACAAATTTATAATATCCTGTATGTAATCTTCTTCTGTTACATTCAGGGTTTACTTTTAGTTTTTTACCGCTCTTCACTTTTTAACCAGCACATTTAAGTTATTATAAATCATCATTACCGATTTTATTAAATTAGTGGTCGTTATTTAGGTTGTAATTTTTAAGTTTTCCTTATATGTACAGTCTCTATAAAAAAAAGACATGCCGCAACACAAAAACATAACAAATTAGCACTTTAATGTTACAAGTTTTCTAATGGAAATTGCTATGCAAAATATGGCGGCGGTAAATTCAGAGTGGTTGGTTACATATGAATAATAGCATGGGCCCAAAATAGCTTCAGAACTGAGTTTCCGTAACCCAGTGGTCAGTAAGCAGGCGGTGAGTGGTCGGCTATTAGTTAGCGGCCACGGTGCGATTATGCGGGCCGGGGGCAACGACGCACTGACGCGGCCCACGTCAGCGATAGCCGGCGCTTGATCCCGTGATTTACGACACCGCCCGGCTAATGTGCACGCAGCCTTACCGCAACGCCACTAAGGTTGTTGCACACTGATTGAATGTTTCGCGGCAACGTGTTCGGTAGTGAGTTGAGCTGAGAACTGGAATGTAAAGAAGAAAAATTGTAACATGAGAAATGGCAATTTAGTACTTAGGTACCTAATTACATAAAAAAAAAAGTTTATTTACTATACACTCAAATTTTAAATAGCTGAACTTTCTGCAGACTAATAATATTCCAAAGATTATAAGTATTATTTGCTACAGTTTATAGACAAAAGTAAAAATCATATAATATAATGTTTGAAAGGCCATAAGAGAATATATAACAAAAATGAAAGGAAAAATAATTTACGGACGATTTTAGGCCGGGAACAGGATTGGGGTTTGTTTTTAAGTATTAAAAACGGTTTATCTCGATTTCCGGCAAAACTACAAGTCTTATGGAAAAAAAAATAAACGCCAAAGTTGTAGGTAATAAAAAGATCTATAACTTTTGTATGCACTCTTTTTTCAAATAACCTAAAAAATTATAAATATACCTTTGAAATGTACTCGGTGTTAAGTTTGAATATTGTGCACGCATCTTTATAAGTCCGTTCAGCATTTGCCATAAGGTGCGTTATTGCTTTGCTAATAGTCGTCATGACTTGACGGTCTCACAACTATTCTTTAGAGTTATATATTACTAGTGCTCCAACCCCGCTTCACACGGATATTTAATAAAAATTATAAGATTATACATTTTTACACATAGGGTTACGATATAACTTAGAATTGTAGCTACCACAGAAGACAGTGCTCCAACTACATTTGTACTCAGCCCTTTTTATAAATAAACGATTTGTATTTGTGTGAGTGTCGTTAAGTTTTTTTTCGAGGTATGTCATTATGTATTGTTATCAAAAATTATTTTACTTATTTCTTACTTTCTCTCTAAAAATAAGCTTTTCTACTCCGTAAGTTTCTATATTACTAAAAATGCATATCTAATTAATAACACAGGTAGGTTTATATAAATTAGATAGATGACGAGGGCACTTTTACATTATACTAACTTGTGTAGATTTTCAAAAATGAATGTTTACGTGCTTTTCTGTAAAGATATATTCGTAGTATAAAAGCGGTATTTTTTGTTTTTCAATTATTTACATTAGATATCAGATACGATTCTTATTTAAAATTTCACTTTTCCGGATTCCTCTGGCATAAAACTCAAAAATATACCCCCTTATTTCTATTAATCAAAGACAACCGCAGCTTAGAATCCAAAAAATGAATTCAACGTTTTCATTAAGGTGAGACTGCTCATTTGCAAAATGATAAATATGGCATAAATTATTTCATTTAATATTCAATTCGGTTCTTTCTCTGATATTACGTAGCGTAGCGAGTAGATACTTTGAGAGCGTCACCCTTTTATTTTTTTTATGACGGCAAACGATACTGTTTGCTTACAGGCTCTTAATTTTGTACTCAAATATGGGGGAGATGCAAAAAGTACTTGACAATCCTAGACTTTGCACACAGAGTCGATCACCTGAGACCTGTTTAGCACAGAGATTTAAAAAAAACATTTATAGTGACTATAAAATCTTTTAGTTATTCTATAAAACATGTATTGCTACTTAATAATTTGGATAACCATAAACTAAAGATAAAACTAAACGTTTGCTGATATTTATGAATTTATTTAGTTATTATTCTCTACTGAAAAAATGGCCTTTGTAACAATGTGATTAAAACCCCATATATGTTAAACCGACCTTTTTTTTTCAAATCACCGATTCAGTTGCCTTGGATATTGAAGTGGTTTTAAAAAGATTGTACCAAGTTGGCATTTGGTTATATTAGATAGAAGTTGAAAGTGAAATGTCTCTGTTTACACATTATTTTAATCGTGGGGTTCGGAACAACGTTTTCACCAAAATAGAACGAAACAAAACATCAACTACGTCAGATCCCGTTATTAAGACGTTGTAAGACTGTAATATCTAAGTCGCGCGTCATGAACGGATAGTTTCTGAAATTTACGACGTGTTATATTATAATTTAGTGTTGCGAACGTAGTAAAGTTGGGCTTAAAAGATCAGGAGAAAGGCCAATAGAGGCGAGGGCTAGCGGGCACTCTACCTCGCGACATAAATTGTAAATTGGCCCCATAAATATTTGGTTTATGACTCTTGACAGCAGTTCTAGGAAAATTTATTTACGAAGAAGATGAAAAAATCTCATTGTCAATTTTTTATCTTAATTGTTGTCATATTTCTACGATATGAAGAACTCTAATGTCCGTAGTTTGATAGCTGCTCAGTCATAGATCTATGCTTGAGTGACGTTTATGCCATAAAACGTTTACCTACTCAAGCATACGAATGAGTAAGTAATCATAATATTGTTATGATATTGTTCAAAAAAAAATTGGTTGATAGGATAAAATTGAATACAATGTATTTTTTTACTAGTGGTACTAATGGTAAAATAATTAAAATTAAAATTGATATTATGTACTAATAAGCGATCAATAAACTATTTAATCTTAGTTCAATTCTAAGCCATGTGCGCAGGAATATTCCATTTATATTTTAAAATAAATAAATTGACAAAAAAACGAGAGCCCGGGACAAATTATGTAACAAACTAAAACAAAAGACCCAACGCCTCGCCTTGTCGCAATCAAACCCTATAAAACGAAGTTCCTCGCCTTTTATCAAATTTTAAAAAGTTTGCCTCCTTGTGCCGGGAAAAATGTGATTAAATATGTTTTGTTCAAGAGCAAGACATTAAAGCGATGTTAAGGGTGTGATAATGAGGGTGTTGATAAGCGTTTATTAGCCGGGCTCCGCGGGGCCAGCGGCCACTAGCCGAGGAATTGGAAAAAGTTGCCAACTCATCGTCAGTTTTGATTGAAACAGCACTTTTTATGCCTTTGCTATACTTTTATCGCAAAATGCCTGAGTTGTTTATTAAGGCGCATACAGTAGCTGATTGCTCCTCTTTGGAGGCTTTCTCTTCCTAGAGTAGTCAATTTTATGGGCTGAAAAAAATATATGTTATACATTGACCTTTTATCTGTAAAGTGAACGTACAAAAATGTTCTACGTGCTCGTTTACCTGGTGAAAAAAAATCACAAAGTGGAGCTGTTTCTGACTGAAAAAGTGTATCTACTTCTAAACTACTTAGAATTTTATACTTTTTTTTTCACCATCATGTCGGCAAAGACTTTATCTTCAAACTGAACGTATGATTTTGTGATACGACGATTTTTCACATAGAAAATCATTATTTTAAATTTTTGCGTATGATTAGTGGGCGGTAACCTTTGAAGGTAGTCTGCGCGGGCGACGGGCGGCAGTGAAACCCTGACTGTCGTACGGGGAGGTTGTGTTCGTCTGCCTCGCGCTCTAGGTGAGCGCGAGGCGTACTTTTGCTTTTTTACTATAATGCTATATTGATGCACATAGACGCTTTATTTATTATTCAAAGTTATCCGCGCATGGACGCTTTATTTGGTGTAAGACAGTTTGTAAAATAATGAAAATTCCGAAGATCAGTAAGCTGAAGAAAGCCAGAGCTCTGAAAGCTCGTTATTTTAGAAAATTTATGCTATTGTAACTACCTATTAGCAATCTTATGTAGATTTTACATATTTGTATATTTATTTTAGGAGATCGGGTAGGTACTAAACTAGGTAGGAACAAATGAACGACAATGTAAGTAAATACTCCTTAGACCTACCCATTTATTTGTTTTATTACTAATCTTACATTATTATTTATTTATAGATTTACAGTGACCGGACAAGTTGAAACTGGAGTGAAAATGTTTTGCTACAGGTAAAACATCCATTACGCTTAGGTAGGTAGCTAATATTAGGTAGGTAGCTATGATGTATTATGCGACGAAATAAAATATGAACGTACGTATGGCGTTCTTCCTAACGCGGTTCATGATCGTCTTCAGAATTCTAGTATAGCTGCAACAGTTCTATGACTCTCCGAAGTGAAGCACTAGGTAGGTACACCCCCACCTTACTTACTGTTATGAAATGGGAATGGGATTCAAAATGTAAAGGAGACTGGGTAAAAATAGTACATAGCCTTTTTTCATCTCCTAGAGCTCGGATATTTTTAAACTTACGCGATCTGAACTCATAATTATTATTACTATTTTAACGGGTAGGTATTTTATCGTGTTTTTACGGGTATTTTTTATTTACGAGTATTTTTTACGGGTTTTCTTCGCGACGGCCACCCTTTGTACTTGTACATAATTATCTAAAATTCTAGATAAAGTACGACAATTGCGAGTGTAACTCGCGCGCCGAGGGTTTTGAACTTTTGTCGTTTAGGTTGTTACGTTTATTGACGACCTCTTGGCGCGGTGGGCTTACAACGCAGGAGGTTGCGGTTACTACAGAGATTAGTGGGTAGGTAAGTGCGTTGGTACCAACGCACTTATTTTTTTTTTTTTTTTTTTTATGTTTTTCCTGTAAAATATAGATTTACAATGTGTCTGGTCACCGGTGTCGGAGACTTTGGGGGGGGGGGGGGTGAAATACGGTAAATTTTATCGACAAATCACTATTCCTATTTTTTTTCTACATCCATGACAAAATGGCAGCCATTTTGTTTTCTTTTGCCTCGAAGCACGGATACTGATTTAGCTATAGCAACCCATGTAGAGGTCCTAGGAAGACGATAGAGGGCTTATTTGATAGACAATAATGTGGACAATAAAGCAACGATAACATTGTTTCCATTTCCATTTTATAATAGAGGAAAATATAATTTATGAAACCTGAAAAAAGATTTTTTGAAAAAAAATTTTTTGTATTATTAGCTTTTTCATAGAATCCAAACTGTCGAGCTACATGTTTTTTGTTTTTGAACGATAGTAAATACTGTGTGCTTCAAAATAAGTCTTGTATCTTAGCTATAAGTAAGATAGTTTAGAAGTTTATTAAAAAAATCTTTTTTTTTGTTTTGTAAATTCTTTTTTCCTCCTCTACTATAAAATGGAAATGGAAATAATGTTATCATTGCTTTATTGTCCACATTATTGGCTATCAAATGAGCCCTCTATCGTCTTCCTAGGACCTCTACATGGGTAGCTATAGCTAAATCAGTACAAACACCTTGCTTCGAGGCAAAAGAAAACAAAATGACTGCCATTTTGCAATGGAGGTAGAAAAAAGATAGGAATAGTGATTTTTCGATAAAATTTACCGTATTTCACCCCCCCCCCCCCCCCCCAAAGTCTCCGACACCGGTGACCAGACACATTGTATATTTATCTACAAACGCTTTGTACATTTTATATCGATCACTCTGCAATCTTCGGAGATAGGGGGGGGGGATGGCCAATTTTTCGACCTTTATCAAAATATTTCGAAAAGTACAAAATTGATACCCCACCCCACTCGACGGGGGTAGTCTCCCCTTTAGAAATCCCCTCCCCCTTTTTGACCATAATTTTTAAAAGTAATTATGTTAACAGACTTCTCTGGTAGTCACCCCTTTAGAAATTTTTCCCGCCCTTTTTTGACCATATTTCAAAAAGTATTATTTTTACAGACTTCTTTATATTTTTCCTGTAAAATATAGATCCATATCTTCAAATACTTGGTACATTTTACATCGATCGCTAAATGTATTATTATTTCAAATTTCAAGTCAATAGCTGCAGTAGTTTCTGAAATATTATGGATTCAAAACACAAAACAGAATCAAAGTCATAAGGATCCCTGGCTGGACCAAGGGACAAAATTTATATATCGTAGATTTTTTTCTTTTGTTTTCTTTCTGCTGGTTTTTAGGGTTTTGACCTCGGTTTCAAACCCCTAAAAAACAGCAGAATGAAAATAAAAGAAAAAGAATCTACTATATAAAAGTAAATTTGTCTCTTGGTCCAGGATGCCCTTTCTCCTCTTGCTTAGAAATTTACTGTTTACATCCGATTTCTGGCATCATTTCTTTGAATAGGTGTAAAAACCTATATGTAAATACCATGTAATGGTAATTTTTTCTATTTGTCCATTATGACCTTTTTCCTTTAGCTCAGAGATTTATTGTTTCAAATTATTCCACCCGTATAACCTACCTATCATTGATATCCTACAAACATTGAAAATTAGAGAAGCTTGTATGAATGTTTGTTACCATGTACCTAACTACTGAACTGATTTGCATAAAACTTTCGAATGATTGGAATATAGGCTAGTTTAGAAGGAAATTACCTACAACGCGAACGCCCCGCGCCGCGCGGGTAGTAACAAGAGGCGGTAAGGCGGTAACATACATACTTATTACTTACCTAAAGTACCGAGTTCTGTTCTCAGACCAAGAACAAATACTTGCAGAATTTTAAAGACAAAGATACATTTATTTAGCTTCACAAGAACAGCACAGACATAAATAAAGATAGACAATTTGTAAAAAAATATCCTGCAGTGGGAATTGAACCCGCAATTATCGCGTGTCAGCCGGCTTGGTTTACTACGCCGCGCCGCGCGGCCATGAAGGATTTCTACTTATCTTTTGCGGCTTACGCGCGAAATCTATTTCATTTTCTTGGCTATGCAGCGGCGCGGCGGGGGGCGCGCGGAAGGGTGCGGGGCCGAAACCATAGCCCCGCCCAAATTGCTCAAGGTCATTCGCTCCTGTATGCGCCTTAATTGGAAAATATATATTATGTTCGTTCATTCATTATAAATAATATGTATTATTAAACATGTAACAGTTCGTAACAAATAAAATCTACTACGATCATTACGTTGTATAAAGCAGTAGGTCAAATCAGATTAAGATTCTTCTTTATATTACGTAAAAGAATTCAATTAAAAATGTAACTATTTAAAAAAAGAAAAATTAACAGCTACAGATTTCATTTCACTTCAACTAATAAAGAGTGAAGGAAACAAAAGTGTCAAACTAAACGAATTTGGCAGCACTAAAAATAGTGCCAACCTTTTTATTTAGTTTTTATGATATAAAAACGAAAAGATTACCATATGTTTTTGCTATCAAATTAATAAATATTTAGTTATGTCGTTATCTGACTTTGTCCTTATATCAAAATAGAATTTAATTTTAAGTACTCTTTCGTCTAAAAACCTGAACCATAACTTTATGTAGCAAGAAATTTATTTCTTATAAACATTATTTTATTTAAAATCCATCCAAAAATGTGCAGTTATCTGGCAACCGGATTACCACCGCTGGAGCCAGTCTGTAATAATACCGCCGTTACGCTATCTGAGGGGAATTAAATCATTTTAACGTAGTTTGCAGCATCTTAAGAAAAAACTCTGAGCAGGCTTGTTCCTGAAATTGCGCTCTTGAACAAGATGGGTAGGTTATTGTTGTAAAAGTAATTATGTGGTGTTTTTTATCGCGATTAAAACAGGGGTTTTATAAGTTAGAGGCTCAAGAGATACGAGCTAACATATTTATACAATAATTTATTATATACATAAATATAGATAATAAATAATCTACGAATCTGTCGGGTCCCGCACTTTTCGGTTTTTTCCTAAACCTCATCAGCATAATCATAGAAAGTGATCAATCCGGGGGGCGCAGAGTTGTTGGCTTAGAGGACGCAGGTGTCACAAAGCCCCGGCTCACCGCAGCCCTATTGATGCCCTCACACAAACACGTCGTAGTGATTCGACCTGTTATGTTGTATTATTAGTTAGTTGACTGGTATTGTTATTTTAAGTTCCTAGAATATTTCTTATCTTAGATTTAACCATAGCCGTTTAGAAAACAATTCTGTGTTATCGTATTGTAGCAGGATAACCGCTTTGTTATAATTTATGCTATAAGCTGTATTAGTAAAATTCTCTTTCAGTTAACGCAAGTTGAGGTAAAGCCTCTAATAAAAATCTCTAATATCTAAAAAGATGAATGAATAATATTTAACTGAATTTCACGTGTCATTTAGTCACGCAACCGTTACCCATCGGATTAAACCTCTCGTAAAACATGTCTACCGCAATTAGTGTTCTAAAATTTCAATTTGATTGGTGTAATTGCATCTCTTCAGAGTGGCGGCACAGTTGTTATTAAGCGTTTCTAATTTAATATCATTTGCATAGGCGTGACCTGCGCGCCGTCGGCTTTTTACGACTTTCCATGTGTTTACATCACGCTCATACTTGTAATTGTAGTTTTGATGGTTTTGTTGGTTTGTTGGATGTTAAGGGTTAAGACAAATTTCAATTATGTTACTAATAACTACTGATAGGTATAATTTTCAACATATTGTTAAGATAAAACCTTATATGATACAAAAAAGTACATTTGAAGGTAGAAACAGTTACGGGTATATTAATTAATGATAAAATCTAAAGATATCTGTATTTGTAGCAATAGAAGGTCTAGAATTTAACTTATTTAAAAACATAAAACGCGTAGGTGAATAATCTAAGATATACATTGCCCTCTGAAACCATCACCTTGATAAATTCTTCTTCCGTAGTTCATTAAGATTGTATCATTACAAAAACGGCGTACTAAAGAATAAAGGCATAACATAATTTCAAAAAACCGCGACCATTTTCATAACCCTCAAACGCGATAAGGAAATGGGGTGAGCAATCCGTCGGACATTCAGAAGAGACACTAATGTGTGTCACAAAAATATCAGTCGAATTAATAGTGAAAGGAGCGGGGCGAGGGGAGACCCGCGTCTCCCTGTCACTGATACAAATCGCACGGATTTACGCACACTCGAGCCCCACTGGAATTTATCTGACGCTCCTATTTACGTATTCTTTTATTTGTTTCTCTCCTATTAGTCCCGATAGAGAATTTTTATGTTCGATCCTCGACGCCCGACCTCGTAAAGCGACGATTTGCAAACGCTTTACAGCGGGATAACACAATTTTCACGAACGATCTACGTTTATCGGATTATATTGCAATAAGTTAGCACTAGGTGGGAGTAAATATTTTCGTTTGTCTGTACGCAGAGCATGAGTAATTGCCTTTCGCGTCGCCTACAGGAAACAGGTGCGTTGTTCTACTTAATCCGTAGCGTAAGCTTTCAAGAAAGGTTTATCGACATTATCAACGCAACTTAAGGTACCAAACGATATTCCTATTCATAAATTGAAACTGATTGGGACCGAGGCAAAAGCAAAAATTATACCAATGGAAGTTCAGCTGGAAAAATTTCCCGAGTCATGTTTGTAACAAAAATACACAAGACTTAATAGAAAGAAACTTATTATGGACTCAAGGTTACTTATTATGGATCAGGTTAAAATTGATGTTGATAAGACCGCCAATCGTCACATATTTTGTGAGTTTTATTTCGTCTATTAGTTATTTTCTTAAGTTTACAATAAACAGTTTTCTAGAATAGTCTATTTATTTATTTATTTCTAACTATATAAGACGATTCATTTCTAACTATATTGACGATTGATTCTTTTTATCCAACACTTCATTTGTGGTATTATAACTACAAATCAAAACGCTTTCTCTAGCCCTGACGGTCATTTCACATTAGTGTAATCAGACCTTGATAACGTTTAACTGCAAAATATAATATCACTCAGTTTGTATAACCAAGCTGACTGTAACGATTAATCGCTCCAACCGCATGTACAGTACCTACCAGCAAGCTGTAGGCTCGGCAACATTCAAGCTGGTACAAATGTGTGTAATTGTTCATTTGTCCTGACATTCTAAAGCAGCGTTGATCAGTATAGCGGATTTATTTATGTCGCGTTGGGGACGAGGATCCGCGGCGCAAACATTTAAATTAATGTAATAAACACCCGTGAAATGCTCGGCTTTTGCGGATCGAGGGATTAGCAGACGCTTTGTTGCTAGGATACCCTGTATTTGTGTAATCTGTTTTTTTCTTTGAAATAAAATCAGATAATATTCCTCAAACTTTAGATGAGTTGTACGTTGAAAGCGTAGCTACGTAGGCACTTCGTAGACGTGCTACGAAATGCTACGATATAATTATTTTACAGGATCAAGATAGGATACGATTATTGTCAGATACAGGAAAAGCTATTTTATCTCGATTAATTTTAAGGCCTAGGTATATATTTTTCCAAGTTTAGGTGCAGTGCAGATATCTTACTTTTTTTTAAATAACTGATAAATAATAGCGGACATTTCATACTGCGTTAACATCAAACTAAACAGAGTTTGGATTAAAATATATACTAGAAAATTAACACACTTAAAGGGATAAAACATTTATTAACAAAGAAAATTACCATGAAATAAACAAATTGCACACTTAATTAAAACTGTATTACCTCGGGACAGCATGTACTTTTGTTTATTAGATCCCAAGTTATAACTAAAATTCATATTCATCCCATAGCAATAGTTTTTCTCCGGTCACGTAGTGGAGTGACGG
This sequence comes from Eupithecia pulchellata, assembly GCA_963931895.1. Classification (NCBI taxonomy): domain Eukaryota; kingdom Metazoa; phylum Arthropoda; class Insecta; order Lepidoptera; family Geometridae; genus Eupithecia; species Eupithecia pulchellata. The sequence goes on along the minus strand of OZ007520.1, from coordinate 1,914,493 downwards.
CTTGTTGTCAAACTTGTGCAATAACTGAACGTTCGCGTCTGTTTTGTATCTGATGTCACGCACACTGCTTTTGCAGGTTTTGATGTAAGTTGTTACATTGTTGTTGCTTTTAAACTTTCGTCTGCAGATGCCTTCATGCCTATTTGACAAAGTAACAAACTTGTCTTCCACACAAAGCTGTATAAACTTGAGTCCATGAACCTATGAAAACTTGAGTCTTGGAAACTACCATAGTTTGGTTACTTTTTATGTAAATGTTTTCATTGTATTAATAAAATAGCAGATTTAGGTGCTATTGTGGTATCGAGTATAGAGTGGTACACGTTTTTTTGTAAAGTTACCAAATATTAAAAATACCTTACACCCTTACTTTCAGCGATCGCTAATAGCTAATTATAGTTGTGTAGGAACACCAGGACCGGAGTTTTAAGTCCTGTGGACGTGTTAACCCCATTATCAAACGTGGCTTACCCTTAAGCCGCGATGACAGCGGCTCGATTTATGCGAAGTGCAATTTGCCGAGCTGATTTCGATCACCTATTGACCAAACCCTTATTAATGGCGAGGTTAATTGGATCGTTTACCTCTGCACCTGATAGGTTTGTTGGCTGGTCTACCTACCTAAAAGAAGTCCTGTGAAAAAGAAAGTCTTAAGTTCTTAAGACTTAAGTTCAGTCCGTCTCTTTTGAAAATGATGTATTTTTTGTTCAAGCAACATTATGCCGTTTACTAATCACGTGATGTTTTCATCAATATTTTGAACCCCATACCTCTCCCCCATACCTGTTTATGTTTTAGACTAAGTACTAACTTGGAGTTTTGTTGTTATCATTGTGCCTTAATTTGCCAGCCAAAAGAATTATCAGTTAGACACGGGTGTATTTTAACGCAAAATTAATCACCCACCACGTATTTGGCGGTATATTAATAATATACTTTACCTATCGATCCTTTTCTAGTGAGGGACAGTCCCTTTTAACCTATGTAAAGCCATGATAATATTATGTTTATGTCACGCTACTCACTTATTTTACGAGAGGGCATCTCATAACGTCACAGTTGAGAGGTAAGAATTTTGCAAACGGCCTTATAAAACGCGTTACGCGCAATAAGCCTTTGTTATTGTGGGGTCGAAACTTATTCATCCGCAAATCCTCGCATGTAGAGCCAAATCCCGCCCGGTCACCGCTGATTGCATTGTCGTGTCTACCAGACCGCCGCTCCCCACTATACTTTCAACTTTATGTGTGTTACATTAGGGATTACTTTCTGGCGGTAGTGGATTGGTCGGTATCGGTTTGTAAAACAAGCGATCCAACGTGAACGGAATGTTTTATTCGACCCTTGGAACATATGAGTCCGGTATGATGTATGTTTTTCCTTTTGATGTGGAATTTATCGCCCGTTTAGGTGACAATGTGATTAAAATTGATGGATTCGTTTGATTTGTTTGTTTCCGTGATAAATTTGTGTGCAAATATGTTAAAAATAACTATTTTGAACTGAAAATATTTGCGTTTTCATATTATCTTGATCTATTTATTTATATATATGTACTAGTACTACACCAACAGTATAACTATTGAGGTTAATTAATATATATTGATAAGGGTATGTTCTTATAAATATACTTATAATAGGTGGACACAATATTAAATATAATATCATATAGGTAGGTACATACTAAGGTATCGTATTCATCATTATATTTATATTATAACATTGTAGATGATGAATTTGTCATAATTGTTTGAAATAAAAAGTACCAGCTAGATCCTATAAAGTTCCATAATGATTAAACTCCTAAAGTTTTTTTTAGGGTCAATTTTGTTGCTGTTCGAGTGAGTCTTTGTTTATATATATATATATTATATTATATACTATATTTGGGCAAACCTTTAAAACTGATGTTCTTTATAATCTATTGTGGTGGTCGTCTAAGGGTTCGGGAAAACCGGGCCACTTTTTGTGCTTCTTTCAAGTTCCATAGAGGTTAAAAAGTCGCCGTTAAATAAAATATATTTGTATGGGTCTAATGGTGTGGGTCTATGGGTCTATGGCTGTCTGTGGTCATCGGCATATTTGCATTTAACATAAAAAGCAGGTGCATTTAACACGAAAATTCTTAGATACAAAAAGGTATTTACATTTTATTTGTACTCAGTTATTTGGATTTCGTTTCATTTATTTATCCCCAATTTTATGTACCTAAGTAAGTTGGCTGCTTAGGATCTAATTATGTACAGCTAAAGTTAGTACACCCTTTGTGCACTGCGTATCGATTAGACATTTTGAATTCCAACTATTTATTATTAGCATAAATCTCTATCAACTAAGCCAAACTGTGGTAACAACTAAGCAAATGTTAGATAAAAATTTAAATTCATCATTTTATATACATGACATTTTCAGTTATTAATAATAATAATAGTAGTACCTAGTACATAATCTAAGTTAAATTTTTCGTCAAGACCTCGCACACACTACCATTATCACTTTGTATAATCTTCTACACAATTAAATTATAATAAGAATTCATGTAAAACATTCCAAAGAAATCAACCTTTTTTGTATCTGTTGTACTAACAATTCCAATCTCCAAACAAATCCAATAGAAACCGCACATAGGCGAAAGTGGCCCTGAGGTCGAAATACCGTCAACGGCCGGATATGGAGACGAAAACGACAGTTAACCATGATGTTGCTCTATCCGGCTTTTTGATTGCACACTTACGTTGGAGCCGGTGATGCCAACTTTAGTGAAATCGTAGATAGACTGCATGTGAAATCTAGATAAGGTAAACAAGTCGTAAAGTAAGTGCTCTGTCAGGTACATTTTTGAATAATGGCGCCAAGGAAGAAGTTACCAGTTAGGTTCACTCTTAAACCAGTATAAAATCCAAATAAAAGTGCTTTATTTCCTTTAGACCTTACAAGTCTCCGTCTGTGACACGTCACAAAATAGAAGTTACTTAAGTAATACTGGAAAATAAAGTGACCACTTTGATTCTTTTTTGACTTCAATCTTTTTAAAGTAAAGAAGCGAACAAGAAACCTTACCTTGTTAGATTGTTAGTTTTCGAGTTGAAGCTAAACGCGCCCTTACATAAATGATAAAAAGGTTTGTTTTATCATTTATGTATGTCTGATATTTTATAGTATGCTTTTTGCAAATAATATATTTTACTATTAGCGATTATAGATAATTTTAGCAGCTCACTTGGAGTTTTGTTGTGTATATCTATGTCGTGAAAGGTTGCTGGTATAAATCATTTGCTTTGAAAATATTTTTTTATGAAGACTGGCCATTTTAACTTAACGCGGCAATATTCAACATTCGCGGCAACACCCACATTGCGGTGAAAGATTAATGTCAGCGATCTAATATTCTGACGCACGGATAAAGCGAGTGCGCAGAAGGGTTAACATGAATCGAATGTCAATCATAGATCCGATGCTTACTATTTTTTGGAGTATTGTTCGGTATGGCGAGGAATATATTAACTGCACCCGCTAAATTTGAATGAGGTATGGGTCGTACTGAATCCATTTTTGCTATGAAAAACACCAAATCAAAATCATAAAATAGTAAATCTTATCAAAATTTTTCCTTTCATAACTTATTTTGAATGAAAAAATAATTAAACTATCGTTAGTAAGAATAAGTATATTTATTTAAAAAAAATTAAAAGATAGCAACTATATAAGTTATCCAATGTTATCTTAGTACTGCGAATTGAGTAGGCATACAGCTGTATAGTAGCCTAGGCTAGTAAACATAGACAAAGACCGACATAGACGTAGACAGACATAGACATATCATTTATTGGCCACTACATACATTTAATTAATATTTACAGAATAAATAACACACATACAAATACAATTAAAAAAAGTAATTAGGTGGGTGATCAATAAGACATATTAACTTAAGAATTCCATTTGTTGTATGAATCATACTTTCCGTGTTAGAAGCATACTGCAGCCAAGGAACACTGTGCTACGGCAAGCTGAGCTCAGTTTTTTCCCCTGAAAACCATAAAATAAATAAAAAAAGGAACTTTTCGCTCGATAAAATAAATAAATAAAAAAAAGGTAGACCTCAGTTATTAACACTTCAGACATTATAAGGGGTAATACTGATTTGCTAGTAGCAACGTTTTATCTGCCACTAAAATATAACTCGCAGTGACTTCATTAATGCTGAGATCTATACTAATATTATAAAGAGGAAAGATTTGATTGTTTGTATGTTTGTTTGTTTGTTTGAATTGAATAGGCTCCGAAACTACTGGACCGACTTGAAAAATTCTTTCACCATTAGAATCCTACATTTTCCGTGATGAACATAGGCTATATAATATTTTCAAAAAAGTTAGGGATCCGCATGAAAAATTCAATAATTGAACCGTGCGCTGTATATTCAACCTCTTTTTCTATTATGGCGCGTCAGAATAGAAAAAGAGGTTAAATATACACGGTGCTTGCTTTTTCTCTACGGCCAGTGTCAGTTATGGAGTGTCGAGTCAATGTCAAAAATCCCAATGCTGTTAAAAAAAGTAAGGGATCCGTATGAAAACTGTAAAACCCATCGTGTTAGTGTGTATAATTTCTAAAATTGTTGTTTAATACCCGTTAGAAGCCGGGGCGGACCGCTAGTCTAGTATAAAAATGATGATAGCTTAAAAATTAAATTATGGTAAGAATTATAATTATATTTTATTAAGTATCTTTTTGTAAACATCCACAATTCCTAGCTCCACGTGACAATAAATAACCATTTCGCGAGGTATGACAGCTGCCACTAATCGGTCGCGTGGCCTGGTATGGACCGCCTTTAGGCCTTGTCCCACTGTGAGCGAAACTCGCGTCCATTTGCCTATTCATAAGATATCACTGATGAATAATTTTCTACCTCCGTTACTAGGCTTGATCGGGAATATTTTTCCCGATTGGTCCTAGTATGATCTTAGGTAGGAACAATCGATTTTTTTCCCCGATTGTTCCTAGTAGGAACGTTTGGGGTAGGGACAACCGGGAATAGGCGTTTTTTATGTCTGGGAGTTAAATTTCAAATTACTGCAATAACGACTTGTATGTATGTATAACTGTTGAAGAACTTATAATATTTTTCTTATATAGGGCGATGCTAAAATTCATCTATATAGCTGACACACAGCTGACTTCAAGTTACCTTTCTCTTCAGCCAGCCTCTGTCAGGTACTACTCATATCCAGATTTAAAAAAAAATTGCAATGTAAATTATTAGAATCTTCTAAGTTTTCGAATTTTTATGTTTACATAGGCTTACTTAAAACCAATTTCAGGCTTGTAGATCGAACTAAAACGTAGTTGACAAAGTCGTAATCGATAAAGTATATTTCACATTGGAACAAACACTTTACCGTCGAAACAAGCTACACCGCGAAACTTCGAAAACACCATTAACTCAATCTGTTTTACAGATGTTATCGCGATGTCAGAGTTTGGTAAAGGCATTAGTTTTAATATTGCCGTCGGCGCGTGCTTATGACGTCACGGAGGTTGGTCCCACATTGACTTGCGCACGAGTACCTAGTAGGCTTTCAATTAAATTAGAGGGACTCCCGTCTTCGTACAGGTATTAAATAAAAATATCAAAAATCATAGCCCGTATAAAAATATAAATTTTTGAATACGGGTTATTTACATATTATAAATTACTGAAGTTTTCATACGGAGCCCTAACTTTATGAAAAACATTCATCAGGGATTATGCAGGATTCATGAAAGAATTTAATCGGTATTTTCGGAGCTCATTCAATTCAAACAAACAAATAAAAGTCTTTGTAATATTTTAAAGACATGGATTTAAAAACCTGTTTGTTAGTTGAGTTGAGTATGTAATGTGACAATATAAGTCACAAGAAAACAAACTGGAGCTTTATAACCTACCTTTACTTTTAAAGCTTTATCGAAATATTAAAGCTACGAGTATATCGAACGAAATTTACCAGCAGTTCTACTTGAAAATAACATTTTCCACGTCACATTTATGTTACGTAAAGTTTTCAATTAAGCCACTTGGTTCACGGCTTGAATCACTGAGACTCTAATTGGCAAAGCGGCCAAAGTCCTTTATTAAAATCACCCCCTGCACTCCGCAACTGGATATCACAACCAATTTAATGCTCATTGCTTTGCGTTTTCGACGATATCGGTTTTTCATTGAACAGAATGATCAATAGATGCTCAATATTTTTTTCAATTACTTTTAACATTTCAGGAACCTCTTGAAATGTTTAAAGGATTTGAATGTTCTTACTATTCCAGAAAAATCAATAAGAAAGAAAGAAATAGTTTATTATTTCTTTAATCCAATAACATTTCGATTAACAGCTTATAATATTTATATCTATACACATTTTTTTAATTATTTCATATTATTATTACATAATATAATATATATGTACATTGATACCTTTATTAACAAAGAAAATTAAAATCGATTAACCATATTAGAGCTATTATTTACAACTGAAACAATTGAGCTAACTGCAGACTGTTGCAAACAAACTACAGAGAGCTCAAGTCGGAAGTGTCCCCAAGATGCTGGCTGCATTGCCTCGTATGGTAATGCTGATGCGCTGCGACAGATACTGACCAGCTCTCGGGTCACACGTCGCTTCAACCAGACGCTCAGATATTTTTTAAATCTTATTATTGGTAACATTACTTTTATACGGGCAAGGCAAAAGCTTCCTTCAATTTCTTCAACTTTTCTCTATCCCCTGATATTATGTTCCGTATTATTTTCCCACTCTAAACGCAGAACTCCCTCGCGCCCTAATTATTGATGGGCAAACGTGATTGGTAAACGTTTGGTAAATGAATGCGGAAATCAGAAACAGATTTGCAGCAAGTGCTGTGCAAATTAAACGTTGCTTCGTCCAAAATGGCTGGTTGAATACTAATTTGTATCGATGATGTATTAATTTTGTAGCTCATTTTATGGAAATTGTTTAATTTTTTTGAGACTAGAGACTGTATTTTTGTCGGCTGCCCTTATCGACCCCCTATCCTCTGTGGTGCGGTGGGCAAAGAAGAACTTTATACATAAAAATATATTTTTTATCGTTGTATAGTTTTATTAATAAAATTATATTAAAAATTGTTGTAAAAAAAAGCCTTTGTCTACACATGTTGTCTTCACATTATGTAGACATAAGTTAGAATAGTAGCCACAAATAAAAATATGGTAGCCGATTAGGTACTTTGCGAAAATGTACAATACCTTTAAGTTTAAGAACAAATAATAACTAATCGTTTTCTGGTAAGACTAAAAATTATATGTCAGGGTAAATAATAAAATAATTTACTACACACTTATTACTTTACCGTACCTAACACAGTTGTAAATTAGCTCGTAAAGGCTCGTGTCTCACTAAGTACCTTCATGTTCTTTTAGCAATGTTATTTAAACTTAGTTATTGTAATTCGGTAGGTGCTTAAACAATGTTTTATAAGTTTGTGGAAATAAATATTCAAAATTATCTTTAAAATTAAAGCCTTCATCAATTTACAGTTCCCAGGATGAGAACTTTTTTTTTTTTGCTCGTAAAGCAACCGTGTTTTGGCGGGCTTACCGCTAGAATTTGGCTTTTTTAACCTGCTCGCGAGGGATAAGTGGAAAACTAGTGGGTTGTAAGTCAGCGGCCTGCTTTCAATTCCGAGCGCCTTTCGCTCGTCAACATCTCACTTATTTACGAGATCCTAACGACCGCATGTGTGCCTCTCGTAGGGAACTGTTGGCTTGGAAACTGCCTGGTCATAACTACAATGAAATTGCTGTTACAATAACTTTTGCTAAATTGAATCCTACTTATCTAATAAAGTAGCCATACATTTATGAAGACTACCTGCAAACAATCGTTGCAACAATCTGTTATTGTTAACAATTTGTTGACAATCTTTAAGCGATAAGGCCGCCAATTCCGTTAACTTTTAGTTTTATCTTGTCTTAGTCATATGTTTCGAGAATAAAGAATTATTATCTTATCTTATCTTATCTTAAGGCGCTGCAGCGCTGTATGAAGACAATATTTAGGTATTAAGCAGTATTATTTAGTAGTTCGTAGCGCTTAACAAATAAAGTTGAAAAGTTTTAATTGTAAATAAAAGTCCTAATGACTGTTTTCTATGATTGTTATTTTTATTTTATTGGTATGGAATATTTCTAAAGAGTAGCCTAGTCGCCATTAAAATTAAAGAATTAATAAATAAAGATCTTAATATAAAAAAAAAAATCATGGGATTTTATATCCTAATGTATTGAAATTCAAATTTTGTGAAAATACAGTTATCATGGATTCGCACATTTCATCACATTACAGATTGTAGATAAAAAGGTCGAACGGAAGTTTAAGTTTGGACTCATTAAGAGACAAACATACCAAAGTCGATTCAGAAAGCTTTGGCTTTAAAAGGCCTAACTCAGTAGTCAAAACTTTCAGCTATCGACTTTCCCACCCAAACTTCTCTTTTTAGTAATAGTCATTGACTGGAAATTTTGTAATTAATTTCAATAAAACCCATATCAAAACTCCAATAAACATTCAAAAACTCGTAGATGATAAAAATTAGATAGAGCTCTACGCACCGACCGCCGTAGCCGGTGCTACGCGCGTATCCGCGTAGCACCATCTGCGTGCAAATTGCTTAGACTCGATAATGGCGCTTTCAATTTGCGGGGATTTGCAACTTGAGCTGTTGAACAGACGTTGAAATAAAGACTGATTAAATCATTTAATATTAGGCAAAGTTACACCTTAGGGATTATGGAGAAGCGCATTTAGATTGAACGTGAATTCTGTAAAACTCGTACAAGAATAACTTTCTTAAGTAGTAACGTCAGAATAGTAAAATAAAAATAAATAAATAATGCTGAACAATTCATATAGCATTATCTAGCCCCAAGCTAAGCAGAGCTTGTACTAGATAACTGATATACATAATAATATAAAAGTACATAGATAAATATTTTACATAGGAAACGACCAGAACACCCTAAAAAATAAATATTTGCAGTACGTACAAATATTTGTCCCGAGGCAGGAATCGAACCTCGTGCGTCCCAGGCGGACCTTCGCCCGCGTCATTGAGTTCGTCAATAGTGTCCATATTATTGGTTTTTTAGTTCAAAAGTAATCGAATCATAATACCTGAACTTAAAACTGCTAGTGTGTTTCAAGCAACAGAAAATGATTAAATAAAAACATTGCGACAAACATATTATTAAAGCGCGTCATATCACATGTATAAAACACGTTGATACGGATAATCCGCGAGCAACATAACCGAGATTGTATTACAGCAATAAGTCCGCCTACGAGCTCGATAAACGAGGCCTTGGAGTGCATTATGCGGTGCTGTTTTCGTACAAACGTACTTTTTCAGTGTATTAGATCACAGTATCTTAAAAGTAATACTAAAAATTCACTCAGGTATCGCAGTATCTTAAAAGAAATACTAAACATTTACTCAGTTTAAAATAGCATTGCTACAGTACACGCGCGAGAACCAGCCTCTATTTTGTACCGGCCTACTCTATGTTGTGCCTCCAGGCGCGTTTGCACTCCAGGTGTGCCCGGCGACTTCTGCACTTTCCTTTTAGGAATAATTTATGTATTGGATATTTCATTTAGGTTTGCTTTTCAGTGGCTGTAATAACTGCCAGTATTTGTAACCTACTTTGATAAAAAAATGTCCTATTTTTTCGGATGTATGTATGTTTTTTTAAGTATATTTGTCCATTTCTAGGACAACAATGGACCGATTTTGAAAATTGTTTTTAAAATAGTTAACATACGGTTGAATTCGAGGGTTGAACTGCAAAAATAACTATTTAGCAACTGTCCAAAAGAATATATTTTTATAAAAAATGACTTTATTTCTAAAAAATGCTTTTATACTCAGGCGATTGTATGAAAAGAGCGTTATCGAGTGAGCGCGTAATCCGGGTACGATTTTTTCACACGTCGACTGAGGGGCTTGCTCGAGCGCGCCTTTGGCAAAACTAATAAAGAAACCATCTAGCAGTCAGCTGAAGCTTGAAATGTATTTTTTATATAATTTACCGCGAATTGATTCTGCGAGAGACACCATCTGAATCCAAGGCTGAAAGTGGATGTTGCCGTGAAACTTAATAGGTTCTTGAATCAATACTTTTTTATGGTTTTCAAAAATCTTTGCGAAGAAAATATTAATAACTAATAATTAGAAGATACGATGCTGGAGAACATAGTGCTGCATAATTTTATATCTTAAGACTTGCAAAATAAGCCTTGAGGCTAATTTTAAACTATAAATTATTATCAAATAAGGAATTATATAACATTGATTGATTTTATTTTCGCTTAAATTTTCGTCCAACAGTAGAAGCAGATATTTATATCCACTATAATAAACATATTGTAATCCACACAGATTTTTAATAAAGCCGTTGAAATAATTCAGTCTGGTCCATCAAGATTCAAGCTGACATAGAGGGCTCTGTCATTACTTGCACGAGTATTTAAAAAAATTAAATTTTTCATGCGGATCCCTAACTTTTTTGAATATATTCTATAGTCTATGTACATCACGGAAAATTTAGAATTCTAATGGTGAAAGAATTTTTAAAATCCGTCCAGTAGCACCGGAGCCTATTCAACTCAAACGAACAATCAAATCCTTCCTCTTTATGATATTAGTATAGACAAGCAACCTCAACCGTTGAATTTTTTTATAAGGGTTCTACCAAATTGTAAACCAATATACAGTGTTACGTTGTATGTCTACCGCAATATGAAATGGAACGTGTTGCCGGCAGTTTGCGGGGACGGCAGCCGGCGTTTTGCACTCGCTTTTTGTCCGCTGCGGCTGCGGACAGACGACCACTGCCCGCTTTGGAACAAATCAGGTAAACTAGTATAGCTTGCTAGTGGAAATGAATGTTAGTATTATTAATGAAAAGCTTATAGCAATAACACGAAGACATACCGAACGAAATTTCGTTCGGTATATCTTTTAATATATATGTTACTTCAACTTTATAAAAATGTGAGTTCAACTTTTACGAAAACTCACCGAAGAATTCTAAAATTAATTTACTTGGTTCATTTTTGAATCTTGTTAAATAATTAGGGTTTATTTATTGGTTAACTAAAGTTCAACTAGTTTCTTTCATTTACCTCTATAATGCGATGCGTAATTTTATTGGAAATAAATTGTGAACCCCTTCCTTAGAATCGCAGAAAATTCAACGACTACGTAGTAAAAGAAAACACCGGGATAGAAAATATCAAGCCAGATAAAACCAGTTTAAAATTGTAACTGAATCGTGAACAAATTCTTTTCACAAGGGTCGCACTGCTTTGATTCTCGCCGAGAATTGCATTACACTTGCGTGAAACGACCGCCTCAAAGCCTTTAGTGCACTGTTTCATTTGATGGCACTTGTACATCGGTAATTACAGTTCTGTTTTACGAAAACTGAGCATCTTTCGAGTGGGAGGTGAGAGTAGGTTTGCATTGCTGAGGGTGTAATTAGCAGCCGGTGGGGTGGCTGGTCCTTGACAGCTTTGATCTGTCTCCAAGCCAATTACATCACTATTTTATTTGTAAAAGAAATTGTTGGCAAAGCCACTTGTCTGTCTGGTTTATTTATACTAAACAAAAATAAATGGTCAATCAAACCGGACGTCCGTATGTCCGAATTAATTTGTGATTCAATTACGTGTCGTTCGGGGCCTTGGAAGCGGATGGATGGGGAAAAACTGGGGAAAAATGTCGCCATTAGATCGTGTTGATAAGTGGATGACTTCTCGCATGGCTCGCTGTCAAAGGGCGCCGGGCAGTGAGGCGCGAACCCGGCAATGCCTCCGCTTCTACCAAAAGTCCTGCAAAAATTCCGTAACCAAAATGGAAAATTCAATCCTATAAAACAAAAAAGAAATTTGTTAAGTATTATCTCTTTCGTAGAGAAATATACATACTTATGGTGAAATTTCATGCACGCTTCCATAATAACTATTAATAAAAGCCATCGGCTACCTATAATCCAAGTTCCGCTCTCCCTGGCCGTAAAGCAAATCCTTTCTAAATTGCAAGCTCTTCGCGCACCGTCGATATTTTAAAGGAACACCAAACGACATAAAAAAAGATACGAGTTAGGACTTAGTATCCATTTGCCGAAATTGGCCTCGTTCGAGATAACAACAAGTTTTCGCACCCTCGCTGCTAAATGTGCAATTCATACGTGTGTAAATCTACACACATGCTTCACGTTATCAACCTTATGTGACCTCAGTTACAGTGCAAATTGCAATGTCGTGTCGGTTTTAGCATATGTCATTGCAGATGCTATCAGATGTTGTTGGACAACGTGCGGTGAGCACCAATTCTTTATCGTTAGTGAAAATTCGAGAAGTTCAGTTTGAAATTGGATTTTGATAAAAATGTCGCCTATGGGTTAACTAGGAGGGTAAAGTGCCTCTCAACATTTGCGGTTTTGGTCTGATTGCTTACCAAACCGGTAAGTAAGACTCACGAGTAATACAACTGTAGAGCTTGATGAAACAAGATCCGTCAAGTGCGAGTAACTCGCGTGCCGAGAGTTTTGAACTTATTTCGATTATGTAAACATATACTATAGGTATCAGTTGCTTCGGAGATTAGTGTATTGGTTAGCTAGTTTATCTACTGATGAAGTTTTTACTCTTTTCAATGTATTTAAATAAGTATAAAAATTGGACAGTTGTCATGAAATCTAATATTTTTTACATTGAGTGATATTACACAATTTCTATACTCAATGTAAAAAATAAATTAATAATACTGGACAATTCACACAGCATTATCTAACCCGAAGCTAAGCAGAGCTTGTATTATGGGTACTAGATGACTGATATGCATAATAATATACGACTACCGTAGATAGATATTTTTTTATTATACATAGTAAACGAAACACCCTGAACAAATATTTGCAGATCGTACAAATATTTGTGTCGAGGCGGGAATCGAACCTCATGCATCGCAGGCGGACCTCCCCCTTCCCCACCCCCTTCGAAGATGAGTTTTTTGGCCATTTTACAAAAATAATTCTACTGACAGAGCTTAGATACCTTCTTACAATCGAAGAATTTTCATCACTCTAGCTTTGCCAAGGCTATTTGACATCAATTATAAATAAAATTAATATTTTCTTCAACAAAAAATAAAAACCTACAGCTTTATTCAAAATTTTCAGAGCTATCGTTTGATACCGTAAATATCGATGATCAATATAGCTCATTGTTTCGCCATCAAAATTTGTACTGAAAAGGAAATTTTAATTTTTCCTATAGGTATCGAATAAAAATTTGACTTTGAATCTCTACAAGCTCAAAAATGTGTTTTTTAAATATCAAGCTACAGTATTTGCTGAGATATTAAATATTAAAAGAGGGCAGAAAAAAACGAGACCTCAAACCCTAAAAACAATACTCAAAATTTTATAGTAAAGTAAAGTAAAGTTTATTATCCAGAAAAAGGCTTATAAAGTACAGTACATTTTAAACTTAAATGCTATTTAGTATTATATAGTAGGTACGTACTTTGAATTAAAAACCTTTAGGGGTCTAATAGATTGATTCCTTGCTCTAACTAAGTTTTCACTTGTATATAGATGCAAGGGCTCACTCCCTCAGCTCCATCGGGTTATTAAGTTATCCTAGGTACTTACTAAAATATTAAAAATATGTAAAGAAAATACAAAAAAAATAATATTTAAACTTATGATTAAACAGGTATATAACCTAAAAACTAAACTAAGCAAATAGTTACGTTGTCTTGCGTAAAAACCATTTTTTTAACTTTATTTTATGTGTTATTTAGTGGACAACAGTTAGGTACGTAGGTACGCATATATAATTTCCATACCGCATTCCTACAAGAACGACGCCGACGATTACATGCAACAAAGATGACTTTGTTTGCTTCAAGGTAACACGCGTTATTTTGGGAGTAATCAAATTTAGGAGAAAAATATCGAGTTATCTGCACTTTTTTTTTCTTAGTCAGGGTAGGAACATAATTTCATAAGAAATTAATCGATTGGCGTCACTAAAATATTGATTTATTTCACTCATTGTTAGACGCTATTCCAGCTTGGGAAAAATATGCTACCTAAATGCTTTGGTAAAATTTTGGATAATTTTATATTTAGTAGGGTACCGTAGTCGAATGAACAGCCCGTTATTCGAATCCCAACTACAAATAGGTACATTTTTGCATTTTAGTATCTGATTGTTTACAGGTCCTAAAGATTTCTGGTGTAACTTTTATAATTTAGAGGGTTACCTTTCTATAAACTAATCCTACTCCAAGACAACTATCATACTTTCTACCTACAAGACGTCCCTATGTTCACTATTAAAATAAAGAAAACTAGAAAATTCACACAAGCATCATCTAACCATATGATATTCTTAATACTAGAGTTGCCTAGATGTGTGAATCGAGAGCTGGTCAATATATGACACAGCGCATCAGCATTGCCACACAGCGAGGCAATGCAGCTAGAGTCAAGGGAACGCTTCCGACTGGTATTTACATGGATCAGTTGATCTTTACATCGCTTGCAACATTCTGCAGTTAGCTCAATTCTTTCAATTGTAAATACTAGTTCTGATTTAAAGAATCTTTCTTTCGTTATTAAATTATCTGTGGCGACACCAAGGTAAGAGATACTCGTAAACTTTGCATGTTTGCACAAACCCCCTCCTCCGCGACAGAATAAATTAAAGTTGTTGGGTATCTCATATCGCTCGCTCTCTGTGCATACAATTACACGGATCAACGAACAAAGAAAACTATCCCAGCTTTGTGAAATTCTTCCGGATATTGTTCTGCGGAAAATACGCCTTGGAAGAATCATGAATTGTTTGGGACCTAATTTTACATTCTCTGATCAGTGGTATTTGTTTTTTATTCCGTTGTACTTAGTTTATCTATCTGTTTATTAGGTATATTTTCGAATGAACCATAATAATCACTCTTCAAAAACGTATATAGGTATTCTAGAATCATTGGTATTTTGAATTTTTTTTCTATGTAAGTAGTAGCTGGAAGTACTGTACAGATTTAGACTATTCGACTAATAAAACGCTAATTTATCTCTTAATAGCATACCTATACTGAAGCCATTCTTTAAAAACAAGGTTTGTAAACTCACAACACCAAAATTCTCGTTTTAGTGTCGATTTTTAAAATAAAACTGTCAGCACCAGTAACCATTTATGTTGGATGTACATATTAGTTAGGTGTACAATCCGTTGCTTTATGCAATCAACTTGGGTACGTTACAGATAATACTCACCACATATAAACGAAAGACAAAGAAACTAAATAAGCTAATATAGGTACATAGTATTTAAATAAATAAATAAATAATGCTGGACAATCCACACAGCATCATCTAGCCCCAAGCTAAGCAGAGCTTGTGTTATGGGTACCTACTAGATAACTGATATACATAATACAATATTATTAAATATATATATATATATATTTTATTATACATAGAAAACAACCAGAACCCCTGAAAAAATATCTGCAGATCGTACAAATATTTTTCCCGAGGCGGGAATCGAACCCGCAACCTCCTGCGTCGCAGGCGGACCTTCACCCACCGCGTCATAGTGGTCGTCGATTTGTTTCTAGGTGCCTTTTCCAGGATAAAAGAAGCCTATTAATTTATATTTAACAGGGATCTGTTTCGTGTTGGTGCGAGATATATTTTTTGTGGTTTTTAATGTTCTCAGTATTTTACAAGGAAAAAAACTTTTGAAAAAGTTATTGCCTAAAAAGTAAAAAATTATTTTGAATCTGGCGCCAAAACGAAATCTTCAACTGAAA
Organism: Eupithecia pulchellata; assembly: GCA_963931895.1. Taxonomy (NCBI): domain Eukaryota; kingdom Metazoa; phylum Arthropoda; class Insecta; order Lepidoptera; family Geometridae; genus Eupithecia; species Eupithecia pulchellata. The sequence goes on along the minus strand of OZ007520.1, from coordinate 1,898,575 downwards.
AACCGGTTTACAGCTGCATCTTTCCAAACCTTTGCCCAATTCGTTCTGTAGTTTGTGGCGTGGTAAACAAAAATCCTAAAATCCACTTTAACATTTATATTATTAGTAGGAAGTGGATAGCTATCAATTATTATACTAGTACATATAATTCAATAAACGATATCATCGGAAAGGGTAGCGTTAAAGCGTAAAGAGCAAAAAAACGAGAAATAAAAACGGCGATAAACATGTTATAGGGTATTGTAGAAATGCTACAATACTACTTCTCTAGCACAGAATACCTACAACCTATATAACACTCAGAAGGCGCACTTTAGAAATAAAAGGACCTGTTTACTCTTCCTATATCTATTGAGCCCTATTTTTATAGAGAGAATTTTACGCCAAGCAGAAATAATCAGCAGAAGAATAAAGATCAAGTTTGGTTAATGAAAAGATTTTGCGGCTTTGTCGCTTTTAGAGATTTTTCCAGCCAACCAAAGCTTATAAGAGAAGAAACAAAACTCAAAGGACATTTCATTTGAGTTACATTAAATAAGTGCGATCTAAAAGGAAGGCGATTTCATTTAGCGAATATAACTAGATTCTTGACTTTTAAAACATCCTAATGATTGTGGCCCAATCAAAATGCTGCAATCAATGCTCATGAAACGCAAAATGGATGGATTTTATCAGACCGAATTATAGAGAATCATAGTGCATCATCACATAGAAGGGTTATCAACCTACACATACGAGCAAGAGCAGATGATAGCCTGCAACAGTTCTGAGAAATAAACCTAACCTGCCCAGATGCAAGAAAGAAGAGAAAAAAACGAAGTATAACAAAAATAGTGTACCTACTGCGTTAAACATCTTATCAATTTTGTTATTTTAACCCGCCCGCCCTCGCATTTCGCCCTTCATAACTGTCATCTTGTCAAACTATAACATGGCAAATCCCTATATTTCCATACCATACTTTACGGCTCAACAGAAAAATAAATAAGACCGATATTGCTTGATAACTTCTGCCTGTGACTTTGCTCGCATGGTATTGGAAAATATTTTGTAACTCCCGTCTTGGCGCGGCGCGGTTTCAAAACTATTGTTTAAGTTATAACAAGGCCTAGAACTGGTACCTAATCTAAACTCATCCAGATTTTCTCTTAGGTAATTTTTTTGTATTCTATACCTACTATTTTTAATTGCATCAGCATTGCCATACATCGAGGCAATGCAACCAGCGTCTTGGGGACTTCCGACTGGTGACGTTATATGGATCAGTTGAGCTACCTGTAGTTAGTTTGCAAGAGTCCGCAGTCAGCTCAAATGTTTCAATTGTTATAACTAGTTCTAATTTGGTCATTCAATTATAATTCTCTTTGCTTATTAAGATTTTACTCTTTTTGATTAGTGGTTAATTGTATTTCTATACGTTCTATACATCGTTTTATTCTATACTGGTATTGTTATTTCTATGTTAGTAAATTTATCGTATTTGTTACTTCAGAAAAAAAAAACACTTTCGACCAACAATATTGCATTGGTCATAGGTCTACACATTTCATTGCAACGAACAATCTTCCGCTGAATGTTATTTGAAATGATCACTCCACGGACCTAAATCGAAAGGAATTTTCATATCAGTTGTTGACGTGAAAATCCTACATCAGAACTAATACTGGCGTTGGGGTGAAATATTTGTGGGTACTGCTCTCTGCACGGTATAGGCTCAGATTAGAAAAGGCCAGCTTGGGTCGCAACGCCATGGCTGGGCAGTGAATGCGTTAACCTTCAATCCCCCTTTTTCACGTTTTTAGGTTTAATATTTTTCTTGCAACACAAGCACTACAAAATTACCTAGCGAAAAACACTTCTGTCCGTTTTGTTACCTCATTCATCAAAATCGCTTTAGCCGTTTTGTTGCCTTGAGTCCCAGAAAACCAAAAACATAAATTCGCGCGTGAAAAATATGTACATACTCTCGCGGTAAAAAATTAAGGTCCAATGAAGGATGTCCCTTACCATTAGGTCCGGGGAAGTATCTCTAGTCGAGCTTTTATACAAACACCATTGAACTTTTCCGACTGAGGCCCATCTCGAAAATGCTGCATTTTGTAAGTAATAGAAAACATTCGCAGTGTAGTGCGCATTGAATCAATGTTAATGCCGCAAAAGGAATGTGCTCTTTCGAATCGTGGAAAATCGAAATGGCGCTTTGGGCGGAGAGTTTTCAGCTGGGCGGAGTTAGTGTGAAAAATTCCGCCTTGCCGCTGCCACGCCCTCCGAGTTCAACTTTTCCTTTTTATTGCCCGTAATCTCTGCTGGGAAATATGTCCTCAATCAAGGTTAATTTCGGCCTAGTACCTATGTTGTCCACCCAGACTTATTTGACCTAACACTTGCGTAATACACGAACGTGAACACCGTAAAAAAATATGTGCGTGGCTTATTTGCTAAACAATAGAAACGTGCCCACGTTATATCCTTAATGCATCCTAAAACTATCCAGTAATCAATATAGGGTAAAAGAATTGAAATCGTCAGCAAAACATTTGTCATCTTACATAAAGAGACGACTTTTTGATGTTCGGCAAAAGTTGAAGATGGTACCATAAAACGGGGTATATAGGGACGAAATTGAACTTTAACTAAGATTTTTCCGTTTTTTTTTCATAAAACTTGCATAGTTTATAATGTAATAACTTGAGTTAAAATTAGTACTTTAGGAGAAAATACTGAAGAAACCTAAAACATGCATAAGCTCCTCATTATTCTTTAAAATATAGGCCATCCCTTTTCAAACGCTTATAGGGGTCAATAGGGACCACATACAAAGCAATAGGGAAAAAGTGTCAGGGTTGTCACTTACCCAATCAGATACCTAGGTAGGTAAACAAGAAAAAAATCTAGTCTTTAGTATGTTTTATTGAAATATTATATACTTAGGTAAGTATGTCTTTATTATTACATATAAAAGTGTCATATTTTTTATAGGTTCTTTTGTCGCTAGGTTTATATAATGCGCGACATCGTTCAAAGTAGATAATATCTGAAAAAAAATATTAAAATAAAGACACCATATTTATAACATTATTCAGATAGAGTAAACGTGTATTTAAAAGATTAAGTAAATTAAATATTGTTATATTATAAAATGTTTTTTGAAAATTAAAAATAAAAACAAAATTTTTATTTTTTATGGTTGTGACAACCCTTTCCCTATAGACCCTTCACTGTTCCGAACGACCCTATGTTCATCACTAATTACCAATAATGGCGTCTCTATTGGTCTCGCTACCATCCCTATACACCCCAGCAGCTATCCCTATTGACCTCTTTTTTTAAAGAAAATTACTTGCAATAGTTTATTGCCGTTTATTGTAAAGATTAGCATTAAATTGTATATACACTTTGCACTAAACTTCTCCAAAAACACTAATTTACTCAAAACAACCTTCCAACAATCAAAAATGTCTGTAAAAACTTAATACTTACCAAAGTTTTGGAGCACATAATAACGCGCGGTTTCAAAGCAGCAACTTCAATGCTATTTTTTCTAATTATGGCTAACTTCATGTCAAACAAATGTTGCCAACTCACTAATCCAGTATTCTACTACAACTTTCTTTCAAAAAATAAAGAATTGTCTTTGGTTAGGTAGTTAATTTTTAATGATTCATTTCAGTTTCCATTTTATCCCTATTCACCCCTGCATCCCTATACACGATACGACAATTTCATGAAGTGCAGAAATGAAAAACGTGTTTTCCCTTACTGAAGAAGTTTTTCTTGCTTATATTGTTTGTTGTCATTTGTTAACAGAAGTCAATTGAAAATTGACTTGACACTCAATAACTGACACTGGCCGTAAAGAAAAAGCAAGCAACGGAGCCATAGTAGAAAAAGAGGTTGAATATATAGCGCACGGTTTGGCGCCGGGTCCTTAAAGATACTATGCCAAAATGCAATGACGGTCCAAAGGAACATACGACAAAATGTGCAACCGTCAAAACTTTCAGTTGGGACTATTGTCAAAACTTTAAAACGCACAAATCTTCTAGCGTCAAAATGTGCAATGAGTAAAATGTAAAGGCAACAAAAAGTCAAAACGCGCCATAGACTGAACATTTCAATGACAAATCGTGCAATAGCAAATATAACACCTGTTGTTATATTGATAAGAAAGGTGAAAAAGCTAAGCGGAACATTCCTTGTAGTGTCATTTAACTAAGCAAATTTTTTTGTATGACTTTGTAAATATCACAAGAAAAATTACTCCTTGTACAAAATTAGGCCAACCAGCTGATTGTATGGGAAAACAATTTTTGTTTCGCTAATTTTACAAAGTCGTAGCACAAAAGTTGTTCCGTTTGGTGAGTGCTATTTTGGGTTTATAGCTTAGTACACTATTTCTTTATCAAACTGTATACATAATATAAGTGATGCACGCTAAGATATTATTAGCGTATAGAATGTTATGTTGTAAAAATGTTATTCATGAGGAAAGTGTCAAATTAATTATAATTAAATAAATAAACTACCTACTTACACCCATGTTTTCTTACTGTAAGTAGCGATAATATTTCATATAAATTCATAAGTATTATTTATTATTATATCCCAACTGTAACACGGATGAATAGCGGAGCACCATGGACACCAGGTGGTGGTAAAATGTTGCTTGTAGTACACAAAGCGTACGTAAACTTCCAAAAAATCAAACTAGGTACTTTATTTATATATATACCGTACCGTATTATAATTTCGAGTTGCTATAAATATTTGTCCATTGGAGTTTCCGTCACATTACTCTTCACCTTGCACATCAAGTCCTAGAAACATTATAGTGTAATGATCATTCCAACATTTGCTCTTTATGTAAAATGCACATTCTGACGCTGGAGCATTTCATCGCAGATACATTCATGGCATTTGCTCATTTTGTCGTTGAGGATTGCACATTTTGTCGTTTGTTCTTTTGGACCGTCAGTGCGTTTTGGCATTGTATCTTTAAGGACCCGGCGCCCACGGTTTGATTATTGAATTTTTCATGCTGATTCCTAGCTTTTATGAAAATATTATATAGCCTATGTTCATCACGGAAAATTAAGGATTACCATTCCAAAACCAGTAGTTTTGGAGCCTATTCAATTCAAACAAACAAACACAAACAATCAATAAATTAAATCTTTCCTCTTTCAAGGTTGTAGTAATACATTTTGTCACTGTAAAATGTATATAAAGACTACAAGTTTATGTCCATATTTTAATGCTTATTTTTGTGTTGTGCGGTAGTGGTGCTGGATGAATGTGTTAAGTCTTACACGACGCAAAACATGTAAAGGGGCCCAAAATATACGATGATATTGGGTGGCATTTTGAAATACATTAAAAACTCTTTCATTACCTGCAAGTCAAACCTACAACTACAAACCTTCGTGGTAGATACGAACGAGAAAAAAGACAATCTTACTGTACATATTTGATTTCGTGGTTCCCTTTGATTCTCTTTTGTTATCTAAGCATCACGAAGACATTCCAAAAATGATTTAAATAGGTTTTAAAAATGACGCATTATGTAAACTGCTCTGTCACTGTCAATACCAATGAAAACAACAAAAATTTAGGTAGGCCTACCTAATGTTCAGCGAAAGCTTGGCCTACATACATTAATTTTGTTTGTAGAGTCTATCGTTATAGCAAAAAAAGCAGACCATGAACAGTTTTACTTGAGTGATCCTTCCATTTTTGTGCTTAGTGCACAGACAGACGTTTTGTGATAAGTAAAAAAGTGTTAAGTAAAAAGTTATTGATTAACTTGTAAGTGCCTAAATTACATATTCATACATAAGTGATACATTTTCTTTTGAGTTTTTTTGCCTAACTTTTGAACGTCATTCATTCATTATGATGGCTGCACTTGTGCCAAACTGGATGAAAAGATTCGAACAGCAAGATTTGGATGAAGGTATATCTATACTATGATAATGGTTGAGTCCACCAGGACCCCACAGCTATGTATATCCCGGGATCCTGGTGGACTCATGAGTCTCCCTAAGTCAATTATTAATACAAAGTAGTAGTACCTACCTATTTAAATAAGCAAAAAAATATGGCATAAGTAGCACCTAGTCAGCTCTAGATTCCTATATTTTATTTGTAAACAAAAGGGTTTTGCCATTATGCTACCAAAGTAATATGATTGGAAACTATTTTCGAGAGTAAACCTAGGTTTTTTTAAGTTATACAGCTTTTTATGTACATATTCAGCCATTAGTTTCTGTTCCGTTTTCGACACCGCATTTGCACCGAAATTATGAAATTACACTTCCGACTGGTCATTTGAACTACCTGTTAACTGTTTGAAACAGGCTGCAGTAAGCTCAACTAGGTAGTAGTTGTGATTCAAATAGGTTTTGAATTATAAAAACTAGTTCTTATTTATTTACATTACTTGACTATAATTTTCTTTATTAATAATGCGTTGTTGAAGGTTTTGTTTCTGTCAGTAGTTCATGCCTAGTTTCCTTCCGGTTTGTAATTTTAAATTCTCTTTCATGTTTTTGTTTACAAAGAATATATTTTATTCTAGGAAAGAGTTGTTTCATCTGCATTGACATCTATGTTCATATGTAACGCGCGTTGCGCGATCGAAGTCGGACTAGCATGGTTATACCCCGTCCACTCCCGTATTTGCTATCTGACTGAAGTTTTCTAATTGTTAGCTGGTGAGTGAATGAAGACTGAATGACTAAAATAGGTATTTACGTATTTACTCGTATTTACTATATAGACCTCAGAAAAACGATTGTCTATGGAAGTGCCCTAAGCATGTACTTTCCTTGGATACCTATGTAAACAAATCAGTAGAACAACATGGCGGATTAGGGATGTTCACTTGTTCGTCTAGTCGATAACATTATATCGATGGACGAGCTGGGTCTTTTTAATCGACATAAAAAAAGGAAAGGTTCTATGTTCAACTGTACATTTTTTTTGTATCAATGAGGGCTACCGTTTTTGTACTCACCAGTTAGCGCCACTGTAAAGTAAGGTCAGAACGAACATACTTATAGGCGACGGGAAAATATATTTAAATTTTTCAGCGATTCAGCGACCCCGGCTTTGCACGGAAACCTCTTAAATTGTCAGTGTTCCTCTACTATATTATGCATGTATTATACATGTAAACCTACCTCTTGAATCACTCTATCTATTTAAAACAACCGCATCCAAATCCGTTGCGTAGTTTTAATGATTTAAGCATACATAGGGAAGGACAGACAGACAGCGGGATGCGACTTTGTTTTATACTATGTTATGAAGAACGCATTTCTGAGGTGTTCCCATTGGAACCAAGTCAGGATCTGATGGTGGGATCCCGGAGAAATCGAAGCAAACCCTCATTTTCGGAATTGGAGCTGGATCCGAGAGTTTACTGGAGGTGAAGCAGGAGCAGGATATGTAATAAAACACTGTTTTAACTGTATTGATCGCATATATTTTGTATTTTGTTATAACCTGACGTTTTGGAAGCTTTTCTGATTTGAATGCACTCTCTTCAAAGTGCGATGTGCAAACATGAATGTCTTGAGTTCCTGGCCGGATATTTTCTAAGCCAATATTTTCTTACGATTCCCTCCGCCGGCTTTCGTTTCTTGGTAAACTAAAACAAGAAAAAATACGTAACTTATTAAGGTCAACACATCATCAGTGGTTTTGTGTCCGGTGGTCTTGTGTGGAGAGGTTCAAGTCCGTTAAGATGGACTTGCACCTCTAAGTCAACACGGGGCAGTGTGTCATATTTTTGTCAAAGTTTATTTTGAATCCAAAAATGGTTTTCAAATGGTTTTCGTAATAAAAAAGTCCTCTACACTTGCCCAATAGTTACACTTAGGTACCCATACTGACCTTACCTAATTTATCGATAACGTTCGATGTTCGATGATGTTCAACACTAGCACCGGTTTTTATGTCTGCGATGTGAATGAAATATTGAGAATATTGCGGGTTTCTACAGCTCACAATAAAGATGATTCAAAATAATAGGTTTTTACACACTTTATATCAAAATACAATGTACAATAGACACCAATTTAACGAAATGTTAGCCACTTACCGGTGTAAGGTTAGATTCGGCCTGTTTTTGCTTTGGCATAGGCCTCAGCCTGCTACAGAACACTTCATGGTACCTCTTCTATATGATTTTCAATTTATATTACAGTTTTGCTCAATAAATAAGTCGAAAACACGGGCAAAACATAAAAATCTCACAATGACTTCTCCTGACATGTAAACAAACTCGTTGAATAGAATGGGCATCCGTGACAATGAAACCAGGAAGAGGGCGCTGATAAAAAGAGTGTGTATTGATTTTTCCTAACGTTAAACCACTGTTGTGAGAAAGAGACTGGTAGTCCAATATTGCTTCCGTGTCAAATTCGACAATTACAACAATTCCATATGATCGTTTTTCAGAGATATAGACACAGGTACTGTTGACAGTGATAGAACTGACAGTTAGAGAACTATAGGGACTTGATACATTCGATTTCTGCAGTTGACGGATCTTGACGGATGTCATGAAAAATTGGTCAAGGCCTTGGTGATGAAAAGAACTCTAAGAACAGAACAGTTCCTCAAAATAAAGTGAAATGCTTCGCCTTTCGATGTCTACCATCGCGATGGTTGCTAGTGAATAGGCCGACGCAACTGCCTCGTACTAGGTAGGGATTGATGGAGCATCTGACCGCCAAATACTCAAAATCAAGTCCATTTAATCACGTCGCAAGTGACATATTTTTGACGGATTTTCATTGAAAACTATTCAAACCGAGACTTGATACCAGTTTAAAACTGAGTTACGTTTGAGTACTCGGGGGTAAGTTATTGATATTAATTATACCGTAGGGTCATTAAATATATAACCATAGTTAACATCCCGCTGAAAATATTTTAATATCTATTAATAGTTGCAATAAAGTTTGTGTTCGCGTGGCGTATTCGCAGAACTTATTAAGAGGTAGAAGTAAGAGATGCTGCAGCAAAAAATACCAACTTAGACGAGAAGGACACATGAACTCGCCGCCATCCTCCAAGGATGTAGCAGCGTCAAATTCTCAAGCTTAAAAAGATAAAGCGTCCCTGACCTGGAAGGCAATTCTCGCAATTTAACAACTCAATAATTAAGTACAGATTTATAGAAAAATAAATGAAAAATCAAAATTAAGATTTTGAGTACAAATTTTGAAATGGAAATTTTAAATGTGACCTACAGAGTCGAAAGTAGTATCAAATGAAAGGTATCGTTGATCGTGAAATTTCGATTGGATTTATACTTTTCCAAATATTTCGAAAAAGGTCGAAAACATTACCATTCCCTCTCCCCTATCTTCGAATAAGATAAGATTAATAAGATTGGTCGATTGTGATCGATGTAAATGTACTAAGTGTTTGTAGATATGGATCTGTATTTTACAGGAAAAATATAGAGAAGTCTGTATTAATAATATTTTTTGAAATTTGGTCAAAAACCTAATTTTTGTACAATGGCGGCTATTTCATTGAGAGCAATATCAAATCAAAGGTATGGATTTGGACAATTCAAAACAGGTTTTGAAAATCGTCTTAGTTTCATACTTAATGAAATACGTTCAAAAAAGTCGAAAAAAAAATTCTAGGTACCAACCCACTTACCTACCCACTATCTCTGTAGTAACTGTAATAGTAATCCCACAGCGCTCCAGAACCGTTTTTCTCAAAATTTCAAAGTCTTTACTCAATGTATTTCACTGCGCTCCAAGAATTTTTAGGTAATAAGATTATTGAATTAATGAATTCTACCGTGCTCCAAAAAAAATTGAGAAGTGTAATGTATAATGGATAATCCAAACAGCATCATTTAGCCACAAGCTAAGCAAAGCTTGTGTTATTGGTACTACTACAATAGCTGTTAATAAAGTATAGGTATCATTAGATGATATATTTTTGCGTACCTACGTAGAAAAGGACTAGAACATCCGAACAAATAATCTGCAGATCGTACAAATATTAGTCCCGAGGCGGGAATCAAACCGCAGCCTCCTGCGTCGTAAGCGGACCTTGGCCCACCGCGCCCTATACTATAAAAGTTCAAAATCCTCGGCGCGCGAGTTACACTCGCACTTGACGAATCTTGTTTTGTATGAAATAATGTCGCGGTGTTCCATGCTTCTTAACCTCGACCTAAATTCAAACAATAATAGTCCAATACAAGTTCTTATAGTTTTTCTTCATTATTTTATTACATACCTAGCTATTAACATTCGATATTTTATCCCACGATACTGCGTATCACTCGATAAAATGTCACGTGACACTCAGAATTGGACTACACTCTCTCTAAATAACACAGAAAAGATAGAATCGGGCAGCGGTGTGGATAGAAATGAGATAGCCAACAAGCAAGATAATAAAAGGAAAATAAAAAGAATATTTTATATTTACCGCAGAGAAAGAAGCCCTTGTAAAGCTGCTGGATCCTAAAGGCCGGAATTTCATCTGGTGGCTCTGCAAGCAGTACAAATTCATGTCCAATGGAGTGATGGGGCAAGCATGTAGCTTGCTCGAGCGGTATATGGCTAAAAAGTCTTTGACCTTCTTTTATACAGCACCACGTGAGTAATCTTAAAGTCTGGTTAAAACATATTAGAGATCTTATTTCTAACGCAATACAGTTCATTTAGCATACAGATGTTTCACCTGATGCTAACAGTTAATAATTAAGTATTTATTTTTAGTCACTAGTACTTCACCTTGATTTATAATTATAAGTTACAAGCGGTCCGCCCCGGCTTCACACGGGCATTTAACAAAAATTTAATATTCTATGGGGAACCTTACTTTTTTGAAAGTATTCTATAGACTATGTTCATCAGGGAAAATGTTGGATACTAAAGGTGAAAGAATTTTTCAAATCAACTAGTAGTTAGGAGCCTATCAATTCAAACAAACAATAAAATCTTTCCTGTTATATATATATTATATATTAGTATAGCTGCAGGTAACGTGTTTGATAAGTAAAAATATCTACCGTCTGTCTGGGCGCTTCTTCGTTAAGGTCTTGTGCTGTAATGTGAAAATATAAGAATTAAAAAAATATAAGATTTATCTTCCTTTCTAGGCTTGCTTGCAAAACGGCGTAGAGTGAATCACGATCTGTCTAGCCGTATACCGCTCCTGGCCAGCGTTTGTGTGGCATTGACGACTAAAATGATGAGCTCGGAGGTACAGCTCGATGCGTCCACAATAAGGAATGTCCTCCTGCGCCTCAACGTGGACGTGACCCTGGCCATGATCAATGCTGCGGAGCTGGATGTCTTGTCCACTCTCGGTGAGTTTCTTTTACCCATCAGCCTATAATAATTTAAAACAATGCTTGACGTCTTGGAACATGGCTCGGTAAGTCAAATTGAATTGAATAAATAAATAAATAAAGTCAGACTTAGAGTTGCTTTGCTCGGCATATACGTAAGGGGCTAAATATCTTAAAGTTGTGCAATGTGTATCTCGTATACCTAACTATAAAAAGATACCTAACTATAAAAAGATACCCAACCTTATAATAATTAAGTCACATCACATCATCTCATCACCAGCCTTTAATAGTCCACTGCTGTACATAGGCCTCAACTAGTGAGCACCATAGATGGCATTATTTATCATTTGGAGGTTATTGCCCAAGATCCCCACACTGGGTATGCGGGTTGGGGATCGCAGTTCGGTGAGTTATTCTGCAGACGGCGCTGCTGCTCGCACCCTGGTATGTTTCCCTTAGTCGCCTCTTACGACATCCACAGGAAGAGTCGGGGTGGTGAATTTCTATGCCGGCACCACACGGCAACGGCAGGGACGCAATAGGGCAACGCTATAATTTACCTCAAAGTGACCACTGGTTATAATTATGTTTTAGTGTATGTTTCTATTTAGTATACACATAGTATCAGGATTATTTCAGTGCGTTTTATATTAACTTCTGGAAGGAAATCCAGCGATACGGTAGCTGGTCTTGCGTGAAAGGCAGAAAGCGCTTGAGTTGCCGTGCGACGCACACCATGTTAAGATTAAAACAAATAAAATCATAATTTTATACACGTACTAGTGGTCCGCCCCACCTTCGAACGGGTATTTAACAAAACTTGAATTTTTCATGCAGATCCCTAACTTTTTTGATAATATTCTATAGCCTTTGTTCATCACGGAAAATTAAGGATTCTATTGGTGAAGGAATTTTTCAAATCGGTCCAGTAGTTTCGAAGTCTATTCAATTCAAACAAACAATCAAGTATTTCCTCTATATGAGATAAGTATATAGCACTCCAAAATCTACGACAATTCCAGGTTTCCACATACCGATGTTCACGAACGTCGAGAAAGCCTTGATGATGGCAGTGGATGTCGGCATGACGTCGGCGGAGCTGCTACAGGGGGTCACCCTTGTGACCGAGGTCGCCGAATACTACCGCTCAGATATACAGCAGGAGGTCATCAACGTCGCCTTTTCCATTCGAACGGATAAAGATGAACCGATATGGAGACATGGTAACTAGAAAGAAAGAAAAGAAAGATAATTAATTACCTACCGGTGAATTTCGCATACAAATGTAATACCAAACTGATTTGTAATTTTAACATCACCATGTACTGCTATTATTTTATTAGAATAGTATTTATATAGGTTCCTACAACAAAAATTTTTCAAAGAAAACACGTTTTCTTATTATTTCTGTAGAAAGACAATCATTTTCAAAAAAGCTTATTAAAAATAACTACACACAGTAACCATGAAACTACTTGGTTCTACTAGGGTACAAGATTGATCATTTTAGTGCGTAACAGTGATTAATGCAAATATGGCCTTCACGCAGCTTTATGCTAAGCTGATGTGTCCAGCCAGCGCTGATTTTCAGTGAAGATTGGAAGGATCGTGTCTGTCACGAGCGTCGGATGCGTCGTGTACATTGACCGACGCATGAGATTGCGGGTTCGATTCCCGCCTCGGGACAAATGTTTGAACGATCTGCTTCTGGTCGTTTTCTATGTATAATAAAAAATATATATCTATGTAATTTATTGTATTAAGTAGGTATATCAGTCATCTAGTGCCCATAACACAAGCTCTGCTTAGCTGGGGCTAGATGATGCTGTGTGGTTTGTCCAACATTATTTATTTATTTACATATAAAATATACCAACTAAATATATGTATATAGTTATTATAAATGCCAAATTTTGGACCTCTAAATTTCGGAGCGGGGCGTAGAATCGGACAAAACCGTATTAAGAGTACGTTGTGACGTCACCGTTTGTGATATTCGTCTCGCTCCGCAATCCCCTATCTTCATTACTGAGAATCTAAAGCTTATTTTTGTTCGCAGCAATCACGAATGTGCGACACATACACCTGGTGGCGGGCGCGGTGATCGCCACTAGTATGTACCTCATGCACGACGGACCGGATCCCGTGCCGCGGCTCTGTCTACTTACCCAGACTACGAGCCTTTACATCAAGTGCGTTGGTAACATCATACACAAGCGACTGGTCACAGCCTGCAGTATACAGCCATCATACGCGGAACCCTCGCACGGGGGACCCTCGACGAGCAAGCGGAAACGGTCTGTGGATTGATGCGGGTCGTACATCTCAGCGATCGTTTATCAAGTTCGTCAATGGAAGGAAGTAGCGAGCCAGTTGATTGGTAACCATCAAAAGTTTATTTTTTACATTCAACCGTAGATTGTAGATATAGATTGGATCGAGGATCGATTTTATATATGATCAAATGCGATCAAGTAAACGGGACAACAAGCTTCGCGCTGTTACCTTCAATCCCTTTCTTTATCCTCAAAAAGTACCTATGTATTATTGTATTATTATATAAAAGAAATTGTGTTCTCTGTGAAATTCGACATTCTTGTATATTAATATGTTTTTAGAAAACAATCTTATATATGGTGCATGTAAAAAGGGGGATCACGAATCAAGTGACTCCATAGAACTAATATAATATGGATGGTAACGAATCAATTGGTTGTGTAGTAGGTACATTAATTATCTTATGTTAAGATATAAATTAGGTACGTACCTACCTCATGTTTTTTTTCATAACTACGACCCCCTCCCCCATTCTACTTGCAGTATCTGGATAAAGTGTGCATCCCGTGTCCTTAGGGGTACTAAATTCACAGACGCCAAACAAGTAACAGTCTTAGGTAGGGTTATGAATATAGGGTTATATATAAAATATAGGGTTTGTAATTTTATAAGTGTCCCTAAATTTCTTTTATTTGATACTATAGGCATATGCTTATCGAAAAAAACCATTATAGTTTTATTATTATTTAACCTTATTTTTTATTTATATCTTTATTCAAAAAGAGCAATTGTTAACTTGTAATAAGTAAACTATGTTCCTACGAGTACACTAACTCTCCTTATTAGTAACAGAAATCGATGATTGATTCATTTTTGGTAAAACCAATCGGTTATTTATTCGACAAAAGTAAAAGTAGAAAAAAATACACCTAATACCTATTTGGTTCTTGGTTCCTTTATTTCTCTGTATTTGATTAACAGAATCCGTGTAGGCGAAAGTTCAGTGACTCATTTTTGGCAAAACCAATCGGATATAAATATTTTCTGTAAAAGGAAAATTAAAAATGTATACCTAATACCTATTTCGTTTTAGGTTCCTTTATCGTATCTCAGTATTTGATTAAGCGATACACTCCCATTTCAAAAAGCCACCCTCAGGTATAATAGGCAGGCGCAGATATTAAAGTTAGCGGTTCTCTTTGACCGCTGAACCGAACAATATGGATGCACCCCGGGAACTCAGATATGTTGCAATAAGGGGTTGATGCTGCGCTATGTTATCAATTAATAATTTTCGTTTGAATAGTTGCCACCATTTATTGAATGGGTATTCTTACGTCCTTCTTAGGTCTAGGTGAATGGTAAGTTAAATTTTCACGAGGACTTGCACCCTGGAAGGGCACTGCAAAACTGAGTTCAACTTTATTTACTTATAAAAAAGTCACATAGAATTTAAAGATATTTACACTACCTAAGTATTTACATTCGATACAAAGATAAATATAAAGTTAATATCTGTATTGCACTTTATAAAACAGTATAAAACAAACAGTAACTACTACTTAAATCTAATGGGGCACAATAGGCGCCTTATCGCTGAAAGCTACCTCTTCCAGGCAACCTTTGAATGGACAGGATCAAGTAGTAAAAAAAGCTGGTGGCGTAGCTAAAAGTCACACTGAAAAGTATTTTGCCTAGTATACGCCTGTAAGTATTTTGCCTAGAATAAAATGTAAATATAGAAACAAGCAAATAAACTATTTAAAAAACAAAACAGTTATAAAAATTAAGCTACTATTATAGGACGATTTTATTTACTTGCACGAGCGGAAAGATAGTGCTGATGAACCAAGTCTTTGAAGAAAGGAAGGGATTTGGCTGCCGAATAGAAGCATGAAGAGTGTTCCAGAGTCTGGTAATTTGCATGGTGAAGGAATCACTATAGAATTTGGTCGTGTCGTCACGTCGGTCGCCATAATAATATAAATTTCATGAAATAGATTTAAGCTTCATCCAAAAGCCTGCTTAAGCGAATTGATTTAATTTAGAAGCTAAAATTGCCAGTTATAGTTTTTTCATCGGATAATGTCATTTTAGTTTGTCTATAGCAAATTAGCATTGTAACAATAAGTAATAAAAATTTCATCCTTTTACAAAAAAGTTTCTTTGTTTTATTTTTTAATTTTTCATGAGCCGACATGACTTCTCCATATATATGAATCAACCCCCTTTAAGTCTGACTAGGTCTCTGAAAAACGATCATATGGAATTGTTGTAATTGTCGAATTTGACACGGAAGCAATATTGGACTACCAGTCTCTTTCTCACAACAGTGGTTTAACGTTAGGAAAAATCAATACACACTCTTTTTATCAGCGCCCTCTTCCTGGTTTCATTGTCACGGATGCCCATTCCATTCAACGGGTTTGTTTACATGTCAGGAGAAGTCATTGTGAGATTTTTATGTTTTGCCCGTGTTTTCGACTTATTTATTGAACAAAACTGTAATATAAATTGAAAATCATATAGAAGAGGTACCATGAAGTGTTCTGTAGCAGGCTGAGGCCTATGCCAAAGCAAAAACAGGCCGAATCTAACCTTACACCGGTAAGTGGCTAACATTTCGTTAAATTGGTGTCTATTGTACATTGTATTGTGATATAAAGTGTGTAAAAACCTATTATTTTGAATCATGTTTATTGTGAGCTGTAGAAACCCGCAATATTCTCAATATTTCATTCACATCGCAGACATAAAAACCGGTGCTAGTGTTGAACATCATCGAACATCGAACGTTATCGATAAATTAGGTAAGATCAGTATGGGTACCTAAGTGTAACTATTGGGCAAGTGTAGAGGACTTTTTTATTACGAAAACCATTTGAAAACCATTTTTGGATTCAAAATAACACATGACAAAAATATGACACACTGCCCCGTGTTGACCTTAGAGGTGCAAGTCCATCTTAACGGACTTGAACCTCTCCACACAAGACCACCGGACACAAAACCACTGATGATGTGTTGACCTTTATAAGTTACGTATTTTTTCTTGTTTTAGTTTACCAAGAAACGAAAGCCGGCGGAGGGAATCGTAAGAAAATATTGGCTTAGAAAATATCCGGCCAGGAACTCAAGACATTCATGTATGCACATTGCACTTTGAAGACAGTGCATTCAAATCAGAAAAGCCTCCAAAACGTCAGGCTATAACAAAATACAAAATATACGCGATCAATTCAGTTAAAACAGTGTTTTATTACATATCCTGCTCCTGCTTCACCTCCAATAAACTCTCGGATCCAGCTCCAATTCCGAAAATGAGGGTTTCCTTCGATTTCTCCGGGATCCCACCATCAGATCCTGACTTGGTTCCAATGGGACCACCTCAGAAATGCGCTCTTCATAACATAGTATAAAACAAAGTCGCATCCCGCTGTCTGTCTGTCCTTCCCTATGTATGCTTAAATCATTAAAACTACGCAACGGATTTGGATGCAGTTGTTTTAAATAGATAGAGTGATTCAAGAGGTAGGTTTACATGTACCTATAATACATGCATAATATAGTAGAGGAACACTGACAATTTAAGAGGTTTCCGTGCAAAGCCGGGGCGGGTCGCTGAATCGCTGAAAAATTTAAATATATTTTCCCGGCGCCTATAAGTAAGTTCGTTCTGACCTTACTTTACAGTGGCGCTAACTGGTGAGTACAAAAACGGTAGCCCTCATTGATACAAAAAAATATACAGTTGAACATAGAACCTTTCCTTGTTTGATGTCGATTAAAAAGACAAGCTCTTCCATCGATATAATGTTATCGACTAGACGAACAAGTGAACATCCCTAATCCGCCATGTTGTTCTACCGATTTGTTTACATAGGTATCCAAGGAAAGTACATGCTTAGGGCACTTCCATAGACAATCGTTTTTCTGAGGACTAGGTACACATGTCACATTTTGACATCCTATACACAAGATACACAGAAGAAGTGTTATTAAATATTACAACCTATTACAACACATACACTGATTAATCTGTGTTATGATGTTTATTTAAAACTAATTAGCGGGAAATAGCAGAAGTCAATTATTAACCCAGAGGCTTATACATTATATAGTCACACCAGTGATTAATTTAGTTTACCAAATCCTTAATTTAATATTTTGCTTTATTCTTGGATTATTATGTCATTATCGCTTTCATCACATCATTTAATTTTAATTCATCATTTTCATCATTCACTTCGTAAACATTATCTGGATAAAATCTTTATCAAATATATACCTACTGTCCCCTTTTACAAAATATGGCAGCAGTTTGCAAAGTCTTTGTGTAAGATCATGTAGTTATAAGGTCTTTGATGCATCGAAGTGACTGCTGCACTTCTTGCCAAAATAAAAGTATTTTCCAAGTAGTTCCGTTCCTAATACTCAGTCAAAAATTTTACAAAAGTGATGTTTTTCGTGTACCTTTTTTCACCTGGTGGCGCCATAGAAAAACGGTACACAATCATAGATCGATAACTGAGCAACCTTTCGTAATACGGGCCTAAGTTTATCATATCAAAGACCTCAAAGGGTTTCTAACATTCAATTTGCACCTATTCATTGTACTCGATGACTTGTAAGTGCCGGTGTTTGTTTTACAATTAGCATAATCGTTATTCTGTGCTAATAATTACCCGATTTATGTTTGAATGAACTCCAAAAACCGCAATAACCCGCCAAAACATAATTCGCAAAGATTCAAAAAATGTAACAAGTTATAAAAATTATGAATTAACGTCAGACAAGGGTCCAAGGGAGGGCTTTGCTACAATAGCCGATGCTGTAGGGTGGCCAATAAAAACTTGACAAATGGCGTTTCATAATCGCGCAACATTCCTGGCTCTACGCCCGCTCGTCAACTAACCTTGATTGTCCTGTCCTCCCCCGTAAATATATCAGAACGTCGACGTTACTTTGTTACTGATATGTTACGCCGCAGTCTCATGTTTGTCGTAACTGACGTTACATTCATATCATAGGTGAAAAATCAGTCCAATTCTGCTAAAGTTAAAGCTTCCCTGTGACAATGGTATCGTCACAGAACAGCGCTTTTTGGTACTCAAAAGCACTACTGTACCACTATCTATGTAGTTATACTTATATATAGTTTCATAAAGTAACTAAGGGTTCACCGTAACTTTCTCTTTAAATCTTTATTTCAGGATTTTATTCGATCGATTCGACGCTATAACAATAATTCAGGCACGATGGATTTGTAGAACCGGGCCCCTGAGGCCCAATTCTGTTAACCAGCCGCTTTACTACTTTTACAGCGTAACTTTTTTGCGCCAATACCACTGTATATAATAATGAAGAGCCCTTAGTTACTAAGGCCTCTTCATTATTCTTAGCACAGTTTAACTACACGGTTAAGAAAAACCCACCGGATGCGACAAATGCCAGTACAGGAAACACAGTACATTTACATTTTACAGTTTATTCAGCAATAATGTATATTGTCATAATTTTAATCTTCAAATGTGTAGCTATTAATAAGTTAAAATTATTTCGCGATTTATTCAATTATTTTTACAATGAGGTAAAAACTTAAAAACTCGTGTTAAAATTTCGAGAAAAGTAGGTACCAGCTTGGCTGGGCAGCGTTCGGAACACTACGTCGAGTCTTCTCGTCATCCATACTGCAATTTCTAATAACGAAAGTTTTTAAACTGTTCGTCCTACCAGTCATGACCTAAGAAACTGAAACGTGGACAATCACTGTAGGGTTAGTCCACCAGTTCAAAGTCGCTCAGCGAGCTAAATATAAAGAGATATGCTCAGAGTTTCTCTGAAGGATAGAATTTGTAACGAATACATCCGACAGAGAAAACAGTTATAAAGTAATTAATATTTCTCAAAGAATTAGCAAATTGAAGTGGCAGTACCATATTTCGCCAAGAACCGACAACCGCTGGGATAATCGTGTTCATGATAGAGACCGCGACTCGGCAAATGTTGTGTAGGACGCCCTCCGGCCAGGTGCGATGACGATCTGCGACTGCAGGCAGATGCTGGATGCGACAAGCTGAAAACAGGGCGCTATGGCTCATTAGGGGAGGCCTAGGTCTATCAGTGGACTAACGTGGGCATGAAGATGATGATTTTTATAATCATCGATAGATTATCCCATAGGCCTTTCATGAATTAATGTAAATAGTTTATCTTATCACATTTTAAAGGCTTTTAATTAATATAATTAGTAATTTATGTTAATCAAAATAGACGTATGTTAACGGTTCCGAAATCAGTTGCTGCCGCTGGAAATTATAGGTATTATTGGAAAACGGCCGTCGCCGCCGTCACGCCGTTTATACTGCGATACAACATTGATGAAAATCACGCTGTACGTAAACACTGCGTCCCGAAGGGCAGACATGGCGCATACAACCGCAACGGCGCCACGCCGCTGCAGCGGATGTTGGCATGCCAAGTCAAATTCGGCTTCTAGGTACATCCATAAAACACTGACGACCATGCCTTCACACGGCGGATTAACCGTAGGTAGATTATAAGTGCAAGCTTTACAGCAAGTGCTTTACGCGTATGAGTTATAAATAAATAGTGCCGACAATCCACACAGCATCATCTAGCCCCAAGCTAAGCAGAGCATGTATTATGGATTATGGGTACTAGATGACTGATATACATAATACAATATTATTACAACACCGATAGTCTTTACTATACATAGAAAACGACCAGAACACCCTGAACAAATATCTGCAGATCGTACGAATATTTGTCCCGAGGCGGAAATCGAACTCGTAACCTTCGCCCACCGCGCCACAGAGGTCATCAAGTCCGTCTGTTTTGGTGGAAAACTCTGTGAAATTCAGATATAAAACTACGATTAACACTTTCCTCGTGCATTATCCAAGTCGTAAACTAGCTGTCACAATCTCAACTATTATTACCCACTTCGCCGCTAAAGAATGTCCTTAAGGGGTAAGGATATTGTGCGTAGTCACCCCCGCCCGCCCCTCGGCGTTATTAAAAATAATTTCTCATTTTTATTACCCCCTCTAGTGGCGTAATAAATGATTACGGTGGTTTAGCTAGTACTGATTTATAGAGCATTTTTCGGCAAAGGAATGTCATGTTATTGCGCGCAATCATCAATTAATTACAGCGTGCATTTTGTTGGCAGGTAGAGTTTTAGTCTAGACTTCTACTTCTTGTTCATAATGGCCTAGTAACCAAAACAGTCTTTTGTTAGAATAGGATAAAATATTTTTATTTGCAACTAAACAATCTACCACTGCATACCAAACGATGTTTAGTAAAAAATATGCAAAAATTTAAGATAAATATATTACGGGTGATCTGAGGTCGGGAAGTGGATAGTGTGTTTTAAGGGTTAAAAACGGTTTATCTCGATTTCCGTCATAACTACAAGAGCTATGGAAAAAAGTTAAATGGCAAAGTTGTAGGCAAAAAAAATCTACTGTTTTTACACGATTTACACATCTTTTCACATCTTCTTTGACAAAAAAACAGTTTTTGTGCACACGTCAAAGAATTTTGGATGTCCCTCAAGTAGTCAATATACCTACGCTAAAGTGTAAAGTGTTCCTCTTTAGAATTTAATATTTGGTTCCAAAACGCTGACTGGCCACGGTCCTTGCCCCAATGTAGATTGGTTAAAGTATCAACAGCGCAATCATTATGCCGTTAATTGGCATCACCGGATCCGGTGCTCGGATGCGATGTATTGGTATTGTAAGCGAATCCTGCAAACGTTTAGTGCTCCGGATCCACCGGAATAACCAGTTTTCCGGATCGCAAAAATAATATACTATGTATTTAATTAAATAATTTAGCATTTATCAACAAAGAACAATCTAAAATCAAATTATTCGTGATTGCTCAGCATCGAAATTTCGCTAAAGTTTTTGTATATTGATTTTTTTATTTGTATTCTAGCAACACTCGCAACGCAATCGCACTGCTATAGTAAAAATTGGACCAGATTAATAATTACGAGTCGTCTGAAATATAAAAGGAAATGAAATTTAAAAATTTTGAACCTTATCCACAAGTTTCACCACTTTATCCACACTTTTTTCTAAATAATTATAAATAGATTATCAAAATCTGTGATTAAATGTATTGTACCAAATATAAAATATTATTCTATGCAAATTAATCTTTTCGTTAGGTGCCTAATCAAAATGTATAGAATAATATTTTATTCACAAACAAATTCTAATTTGTGTCGGAATTACGATTATATAATTATAATAAATAAAGGTAATGTCACAAATACTTACTACAGATCTTAATTAATAATATAATGATGTCACAAATACATTTAAAATAAAAATTTCCATGACAATTGTAAGTACACTATACAAAAATAAAATAATAAAAACACATGAATTTTATTATTACAAATACAATATTTGCAGATCGGTAAATTTAGTGATATTCTACAAAAGTTTTTTTTTTTTGCAACGGCTTTACATACATTTACTATATGATTCGATAGTATTGTTCACATTTAAATTAATTTTTATTGTACTTTTATTCATAGAATTGTGTATTTTATATTTAATTTTTGTATGAGTCATGGTACTCAAAATAAACTAAATTTTTTATTTATTTATTCACCAATACATTTTGTCTCCATTATGTAGTATGTCCATTATGTCAGCCTACATTTTGTCTCCATGATTTGTAGAGTAAACATTGTTTTACCTTGTATGAGAACGTTTGGTCAACATCTATCTAGCCGATTAGCCAACTACAGTTGCAGCATAGGGATTTTTTTGCCTTTTGTTTGAACTATGTTCAAGTAGCTTGATCAAATTGTCGAATTGATTCACTTATATCTATCTTATCTGAGTTACAATCTTTTAAATATTAATTGCTGGTCTCTACCATAGCTCGTTTTTGGTGGTATCCGCGATGAAATAAAAAAATCATGTTCTCACAGGATCAATTTGTTTTTGGTAATCCGCGTCTGGCTGGGAGTGGTCTCGCCCCGCCTACTACTTTTCTGTCTCTAGCGTAATTTTCTCTCACTCTCTTGTTACATTCAGTACGAAAAAATGGAGACACTCGGAAAAAATTGGTGGAAAGAAAATATCTAAATACAAAAAAATATGAATCGTTAGTAGGACTAGGTAATTTTCATTAAAAAGATTTATGGAACTGCTATATTATTTTACAAAACACTAAGTTAACTTATACGTCTAAGAAACACAAACCAAAAACAAAAACGTACTGTACTGCCGCCCTAAGTTTGTTGGCACTGTTTGTTAGTTCTCTAAATGTTTCTAACAATGCCGCACTCAGAATCGTTGAGTTTTCCAGCTGGTTTGTAATTTGTAGTCGTGAAAAGTGTTTTTTGCAAGGGAGGCGTGGTATGCGAAAGCCCGCCCAACGTGCGCCGCGGCGGCAGTCTGCCTTAGAACCTCGCGGCGGTAACACGTGCTTTGCCCAGTTGTGATCGTGCCGTGCCGTGTCGTTTCGAGACGTTTCTGCTGCTGACCGACGCTTCAGGTGAGTGCAACATCTAGGTTTATATCATTTAATTTTTTAATGGTCAATTACAGACAGGTGATGGTTTGAGCACTTTATTATTACGTGTCTTTTTCTAATAAAATTCGGATTGTGGTTTCTTTTACATAAAATCAATTTTATTTATTTGTTATGGTACGTGGCGTAGTGTTTGTTAATAAGAATTGACTTAAAAATATAGTCAGCTAATGTCATAAGTTTTTCAAAACTTAATTTGAACTTTTTTATTCTTTGAGTTTATTTTTTAATAAGTAGGTAACCTTAATTGATATTGTCTAAACATGTTCTCGGACTTATTGAATCCGGGTTGTGGTTTCTTATTTTTAAATAATTATTATTATAAAATGGTTAAAAAGTTTTACATGATTTCCTATTATTTCTTGTCTTTGTTATTTTATTTTTACAGCTTCCATCGATCCAGGTGTGGTAACCGACTACATACCATTCGAAAAAATGGCTTTTGAAATGTCATAATAGTTAATGGTAATATATCTCACTATATTATCTTCGCCAATAGCGACGGAAAACAGTATAACTTGGGTTGACCTTACATGAAATTTCGCTAGATTTGCCCTCCAACCGGCTTTGCGTCTAATTAGTGTGAAATAATGGCTTAAAACTGTTACTATAAAAAAATAATTTACTGGTAAGTATAAATTAGTTTATGAATTAATATTTTATTTTAATAAACTAAGAAATGCCTTAATTTTGTTTAAATCCTAATCGTTAGGAATATTACTGAGAAAAATTAAGAATATTGAATATGTCCATTTCGATAATCCTGGGTTCTAATGGATATTCAAAATATTAACGATACGAATTCCAGCTAGCCACTTGTAAAATATGTTTAAAACGTGCAATAATATAAAATTACCTACAATAAAGTGTAGCTCAACCCAAGTTAAAGCCAAAGCGACCTGTTTTTATAAATTAACAAAGTTATTATTACGAACTAAGCAAGAATTAAATTACAAGAATCATCAAAATGAGACCATGGTTTCCTGTTTTTTCGACGTAAGTCCTAAACACGACAAAGATAAGGTACCGCTTTTCTAAAAGAATTGCTCGAAAACGGTGAGTTTGCTGCTCAAAATATTGAGCGATATCGATGTTTGCTCATGTCGTTGAATTATAAGTAAATGGTTGCCGTCGCCAAAAAATAAGCGAATGGCTCCAAGGGAGGGAAATCTTTTCACTGAAGACGCCATCTAATATGGTGCCCTTCACAATTTGGCTTTTTTAGAATATATCGATACGTGTTAGTCTAAGCGGAAAACGCCATCTATTAACAAACCTCCCAAATAACTAGCATGCAAAAATAGGGGAGTTGTCGTCTTTTCCCTTGTGAGAAACCCTATAGTGTAGAAAATCTCCGTCTTTCTATAATTTCCCGTTAACTCAACCGACCACAACTATGACCTTTACTGTCGACCTTATCTCGACCCGACCCTACCCCTCGGTTATGGAATTATCTCCCACCCGATAATCGTGCTTCTTACTCTTCATATTCAAGCGTGAAGTCAAAAAGCTTAACAATCTTCACTACTTATTTGTATTTTTTGTACCTAATTTTTTATCACATTGAAGTTTTCGATACGCAATCCTTACTTTACTTTCCTTACTACTCATCAGGGATAATGTAGAATTCTAATGGTGGAAGAATTTTTAAAATTGGTCCAGTAGTATTGCATTCAAATAATCAAACACCCAAATCTTTCCTCTTTATAATATTAGTATAGATATAGATGAAGAAACGAAACGTTCCCACGTAAAGAACACTGTAGTTAGAATTATAAAAATCTTGTCTACTAACAGAATGCTTCGTACCTACCTAAAATGTTATTGGTTTTTAACTCCAAATTCTTTCTGGCTTCAACACTCCACTTTAAAAGATTTAATTACATACCAGTGCAAATCGCGCGGCGATAAGCAATGATTTTATCAGATCTTATAGAAAAAAGCAGGGTGTGATAAATTTCAGCTAGCACACTTCGTAGACGCAACGCGACGCCGCCGCGCCGCTCCTAGCGGTCACTGGGTTCGTAGCGATCGCTCCTTACATTAAAGAATAAATTTATAGTGCTACTAAAACAGGCATTTGTCGCGCTTCTTTATGTTCATCCTATACAAAAAATAAATACCCATTATAATATTTCTACAAAATAAAAAAAAATATTGGATCCCATGTGAAAATAATTTAGAAATTACACATGCGACTTTGGAAAATATGGGATATACATCTTGGAAACTATTTGTACATGCAATACTTTCAATCAGTGGCTCATATGACAGGTAAAATCAAAATGTAATTTTTGATGACAGTTGTCGAAACTGATACGGTCAATAATAATTAATTAATTTTCTAAAATTGATATGATTATAAAAGTACTGCCAATTTTTATCGATATGTTTTATTATACACCCCATCACTAGAAGCTGGTGCTCAATGGGCAATATAATCAAGTTTTATCTTTTGTTCCCCTTTGAGCACCACGCTAAAGTATTGATTGGTGCTCAAATGGGAATGCCTTTGGTGCTTAATGCATAGGTGCCCAAAAAATAGGTGCTCAAACGGGAATACTTCATATCTTAGAAACTAAGATCTAGCAGCCTAGTGCCCCGAAATTACTCGTGCTAGACTTTTAGTTGGTAACTCAAATAAGAGGTAAGCTGTCAAAATTATTTTAGCTGTTTTACCCAAGTATAGCACGAGTATAAGATACATCCATATAAACATTGACAGCCTGTCTTTTGGAAAAATTGATGTTGGCATCGTTGACCACATTTGCTATCATTTTTGATGTTGAAAATTATTTACAATCAAATAATAGAAAACGAATTACAATTAGTACTACTGAAACAATTAAACTTACTGCAAACTGAAAAAAAAAAATAACGAAATATTTGAGGTTAGTTTTAACTTTAATAAATTGACCGTAATATTATTATATAATTTTTTTACTTAGAAATATAGCTAGATATTCATTTCAGTTACATCTTGTTTATAAAAAATCTATTCCAAATCCAAACGCAAAATCCCCTAAAAAGTGCTCAATTCGGAAATTAACTAATGAGTAGAGCAATGGGGAAGAAAATCCATTAAAAGGAAATACCGTTGCTCAACTATTCGCAGTTGGGTAATCTCAGTTGCGCTTAAGGGAACTCGCGATATTTTTTTAAAATGTGTAATATTAAAAATACCTACTCGTTTTAAGCTAGGATATGGTTCTGAAAAGAAAATCTACATACGTTATTTTAAATGAATAAACAAAGTTTCCGTCCTCGTAGAACTTGAGATATAACCATGCTATTATTATTCAGTTTGGTTAGAAATATAATTAGAATATATATATTTGTATGTACATATTTATGTTGTATTTTATAATCTAACGTTAGCTTTTTATGTTTATGTAAAGAACCCATATGAACGTCGGGGAATCAACAATGAAATAATTTGAGGTGTCGAATATTTTTCAATAATCATTATTATATTATTATTATCATAGTTCTTCATGTCAAGAGAACCCCACTCATTGCATATTTTTTCCGGTTTGCTACTATTCAGTTCACAGTTGGAGTGAGCTAGCTCTCCCCACTAGAGCCGGGCGGATTCCTTCCGCGCATAAATCAGGGCGGTCGCGTACTTTCCCCGTTTTCTTTTTATTGCCCACTTATTGGCCTTCGAACTGATATATTAGTTTTATTAGTTCTGATCGTTCTCGTGTGAAGATAGATTAATCTGTACTTATTTATTACTTTTTGGATTCCCTACTCAAACGATGAAAACGGGAACGTATTCTAAGCCGCGGTCTGTTCGTAAGCCTGTCTGCCGTTCATCGGGTATCTTATGATGTACAAAGAAGACAATTTAAATTTCATAGAGTATGAATGAGAAAATCTCTTGATGCAACTAAAAAAAATAATTAAAAAATCTTAAACAAACAGCTCACACTGTACAAAAAATGCCATTTCACCGCGCTTGGCAGGTGGTTTGGTGGTCACAGAAGTTAGATAGAAATATATGTTAAAAGCTATCTGTATCAACTATGATGATGATGAATAATGCTTTCGCAAAACAAAAAATTCACAAAAATCGAATAACTTCTAAGTCAGTAGGTCAAAAAATCAATGCGGAAATAATAAATGCGGAAGATGCGAAGTAAATTGAAATCTTTTGTGCATCTTCTCCAACATAAATGACCACACACTAGATTTCTCCACGCATTAACTGAAAAATATATTTGTTCATATTACAAACCAACAAAAATGTTAACCAAACACAAAGCTAAACCGTTAGTGGAACACTTCGTGATCTCCGCGTGTATCATTTCATAACATTTTCTTGTTTATCGCCTAACAACGAGTGGGCGGCGCGGCGCACTATTCTTTGTTTACAAATTTGCGTCCATCCATAGATAGTCAGAATAACAAGGACCAACTGGACCACCTAATTCTAATGAATACTGAAAAACAGCATTACGTATGTGATCATAAGCATCACTTGCTTATCATCACATTTCCTTCCTACAATCACTCTGCCTTCTGGTGACGACTGAGAGAGATCTTTAGAAAATAAATATAAAGGAATACTTTATTATACATAAAGAAAGAGAACATTGCAAACAGACATACTTAAAGAAGAGGTAAAGGGCGGCTTTATCGTTATGAGCGATCTCTTCAAAAAGCTCTCAAGCAAACTTGGGATGGACTGGACATGAAGGAACACTATAGAATGGTGGCACTTAGACAAAAATTATAATACACTAATTACTAGAATACTTATACTTAGCCTACATAAATAAATATAAAAACAAATTGTTTTTTTTCGGTTATAACAGTTATTTTGTTTTTATTTAAAAATATTTTAAGTTTAGATAAATAAGATCCGATAAGTGCGAGTATAACGCGCGCGCGAGGGTTAGGTACGAATTTTTGTCTATTATGTACGAGTATACAAACACTATAGGTACCAGTTCTTTCAGAGATTAGGGAGTGGTACTGGAAAAATTTCTGACCCTTTTCAATGTATTTCAAAACGTATGAAAAATCCAAATCAATACTTTTAATTTTTGTATGTCCCACACTCCCACTCAATGAAAAAGCCTTCAATAATTAGTTTTTTTATCGATTTTCAAAAAGTGTATATTTTACTGTAAAATCAATTACCGATTTGAAAAATTCTTTCACCATTATGATCCCAAATTTTCCCTGATGAACATAGGCTATAGAATATTTTAAAAAACGTTAGGGTTTTGCAAAAATGAATTTTGTTAAATACCCGTGCGAAGCCATTTTTTTAATATCTAGAAGTTGTTGCCAGAATCCCAAAATCATAAGAAAGAATACCAAAGTCAAAAGAGAGTGTGGGTCAAGTGTGCGTACGATTAATCAACCGCTACAATATAGCTTACGGAGAGTACGCTATATTATATAGCTATATAATATTGTAGCGGTTGTAACCAGGGTTAGTTTGACTTAACCCTCCCATATCAGCGGGTTAAAAGTTAAAAATTTATCACTAGGAAACGCAGGGGTAGGAACAATCGGGAATAGGCTGGTTATTTAAGTTATGTCCTAACTCTTAGTGGTACAAGACAATATTCGAATATAACTAAGAAGTTGTCTAACTCTGAGTTAACCGTGATGACCTAGCCTGGCGCAAGTGCGTCTTCACAGTAATACAGTTTACCTACTTTTACTTTTAGTTTAGGGTATTTTTATACGAAAACGGAGTTTAAATTTGATACAGTCGACCATAGTAGTATCACACCGTATTTCTTGCATTTCATTAACATGGTGTATTATTATAAATATTAGAACAATACAATGCAAGTTTATACGACGACATCTGTGGCGCGGTGGGCGAAGGTCCGCCTGCGACGCAGAAGGTTGCGGGTTCGATTCCCGCCTCGGGGCAAATATTTGTACGAATAGCAGCACAGGGTGTTCTGGTCGTTTTATATGTATAATAAAAATATCTTTATGTAATAATATTGTATTATGTATAGTTCAGTATCAGTCATCTAGTACCCATAACACAGTCTGCTTAGCTTGGGGCTAGGTGATGCTGTGTGAAGTGATTTATTTATATTTGGAGTCATATTTTGTGTGAAATCCCAATAACGAAATACGAATCATCATCATCATCATCACCAGCCTATAATAGTCCACTGCTGGACATAGGCCTCCCCTAATGAGCGCCATAGTTGGCATCATTATTTGGGGGTTATTGCCCATAATCCCCACGCTGGGCAAGCGGGTTGAGAAGTATAAATACGAATACCCTGTGTTAATTATAATTAGCAGTGTCACTCGAGACGCTGTGGTATGCCTACTGTAGATGCTTCTATTGACCGCAACGCCCGCCGCCCGCCGCCGGTTAGATTGTACATACTACTAATTGCACAAAGACTGAAGGGTCTTCCTAACCATGACCATAGACTATCGATATAAGTAATAAACCATAGACGATTTTATTAGTCTCTGCCATATAGATAAAGCTTCATTGGTAGCTTAGAATAGAATATTTCTTTTTGATAACGATCTTAATGGAACTTATTATTTAAATTATTGAATTTAATTTAATGATATTTTTGAAATTTGTTTGTTAACATAATATTAAATAATATAGGTGACGGTGGCGGCGCTATATATGTAGTTTGGCTCAGGGTAGCGCCTTAAGCCAGAAAAAATTGTAGTTTTTGAAGTATTTCTAGATTTTTATGAATTTGGTGGCAATATTTCACTGTAAGCAATTTGGGTTTACTCGCGGCAGGTCAACTACTGATGCCGGTGTAGAGTTAGTATCGCATATTTTTGATGCTTGGGAGAAGTCGCAAGATGCTTTAGGCGTTTTTTGCGACTTGTCAAAAGCATTTGATTGTGTACACCATGAAACATTAATCAGGAAACTACATCATTATGGAATAAAAGACAACTCTTTGGATCTTCTTACTTCATACTTGTGTGACAGGATACAAAGAGTTGACATTAATGGGGAACGGTCTTCGGGATCTGTAGTTACAATGGGTGTACCGCAGGGGTCTATCCTCGGTCCTTTCCTATTTCTTGTTTATATTAACGACTTCCCTCATCTCGTTAAGAATAATCACGAGATTGTATTGTTTGCTGATGATACTTCACTAATTTTTAAAATTAAACGTCAAAACACAAATTTCGACGATGTGAATAATGCAATCTCAAAAGTAGTCAATTGGTTTAGTGTCAATAATCTTCTGCTTAATGAAACCAAAACGAAATGTATTAGATTTATTCTACCCAATGTAAAACAAGTTAAGGCCGATGTAAAGGTAAAAGAGGAATCTTTAGAAATAGTAGAAAGTACTGTATTTTTAGGAATAACTTTAGATAGTAAACTTCAATGGGGCTCACACATAGATAAGCTATCGAAGAGACTTAGTTCTGCAGCGTATGCAGTCAAAAAAATCCGTCATCTTACAGACGTTGATACTTCTAGACTAGTCTATTTCAGCTACTTCCATAGTATTATGTCTTATGGCATACTGCTGTGGGGGAACGCTGCAGATATTAACACCATATTTGTGCTGCAGAAGAGGGCTATTCGTGCAATCTATAATATGGGTCCCAGAGAATCCTTGCGTGGAAAATTCAAAGAAATAAACATAATGACAGTAACATGTCAATATATTTATGAAAATTTGAT
The DNA here is from genome assembly GCA_963931895.1 of Eupithecia pulchellata. Taxonomy (NCBI): domain Eukaryota; kingdom Metazoa; phylum Arthropoda; class Insecta; order Lepidoptera; family Geometridae; genus Eupithecia; species Eupithecia pulchellata. The sequence continues at coordinate 1,867,700 of OZ007520.1, read as the reverse complement.
GTACACTCATAAAAATATCAATAAGTTCATTAAAAATAGCGATATACATAATTTAAATACTAGAAATAAGAACAAACTGGCTTTGCCTACTACTAGGCTACGTAAGATTAATGTATCTTTTAAAGGGCAATGTATACGCTTCTACAACAAAATTCCAAGTGAGTTGCAAAAATTATCTATAAATAAATTCAAACGGATTGTCAAAAATATACTTTGCAAAAAAGCTTACTATAAAATATCAGATTATCTAGACGACAAAAAAGTTTGGGACGAGTTATGCTCCAACTCTAAAACTAACAATCTAACAAGGTAAAGGTTTCTTGTTCGCTTCTTTACTTTACCTTAAAAAGATTGAAGTGAACAATTAATCAAAGTGATCACTTTATTTCCCATTTTTATTTCTTATTTAACTTGTATTTTGTGACGTGTCCAAGAGTCCTGTAAGGTCTAAAGGAAATAAAGCACTTTGATTTTGATTTTGATTTTGATTTAAACATTTGTCTACTTAGATAACTACATAGTATAAAACAAAGTCGCTTTCCGCTTCCTGTCTGTAGTTATGTAATGTCCCTACGTATGCTTAGATCTTTAAAACTACGCAACGATAGAAAGGACATAGGATACACACACATAAGATACATAAGGCATAAGTACACAGACACGTGATATAAATGAATTCGTATATTGATTCGGTTTTTAGATATAATGATTCAAGAGGAAGGCTTTTTTATTTAGCATGCAATAATATCAGCATTGAAGCCGTGCGAAGCCGGGGCGAACCGCTAGTTTGTATAAATTTAGTAAAATACCTGTTAGAGTACACATTATTTACTAAGAGAACAATTATATATGTCGGCGCGAAGACGTTATTTCTACACTACGATCTAGTTTTAAGAATTAACTGAGTGTTTAAACCTCTAAAATTAACCAAGTCATCGACTTGGTTAGGTTTCCTATAAGAACTTTGTGATAATTCAAAAACATCGCCCCGAGTTTGCTCCTTTGTTATTGTGAAAACGCTAGGCAACCTTTTGCTATAAATAAAGCCACCGGGCGAGTAAAACATTCAGTCTTGCTCGAGCTGTCGGAGGGAACGGACCTCCCTAGAATAAATTAAACGTTCTTGTTTCTAAACTGTTGCTTCATTGAGACTACCTTCTATCGAGGAATATCCGGACAACGAAAATCGTGACGTCATCACTGCTGACGTCATCAGCTGTGTCGTGGGATCGTTCGGGCCAGGAATCTCTTGCACGAGTCGTCGGTTGGATGGAGTGGACTTCTACCAACAGGACAATGATGATAGTGACGTCAGTCCTGGTGACGTCACCCATTTAAAAAGCGTAACGAGGGTTCTTCCCTCGTCATATACAATTATAATAATTTGTTACGCTAATTTTTGCTAATTTTTAATAATTTGTTACGTGTATTGAGGACTTTGCCATATTTATAAGTAAAACAAAAAAGGCTGTATGCCTTTTACTTCTTCACGCCATAACTACTGAATAGGTCGGGCTTAAAATGTATTTGGATATAGGTAGCTCTAACTTGGACTAAACAAGCTACTTATTAGAAACAACGCGGTCTTGAGCTCGATGTTATACATTAATTAAATACTTTAAAAATAATGATTTTTTAAGACATAAAATAGTGATTTTAAAATAATTACTTACACTTAGAAGAGAACGCCTTACAGCTCTTACGGTGAATTTAACAGGTACATACTCGTATCACCTATTTTTCCGGACATTTCGGCAGGTTTACACAGCAGCGATCTTGTCCTGTATATTACTTTAACTTTACCTTATATTTTTAACTTATATATAATTATATTACTTTAACTACGTTTTCATAACAGAATTGATAAAACTGCATAAGTATTATTTTTGTAATAATAGTGCGTAGGTAAGACTATGGCTAATCTCTTAGTAAATTAATAATAACCCAAAAAAAACGATTATGTCCCGCCGAAGTAAAACATTTTTGAAATATAAGTTAACTGCATATGCAGCCAGCATCTTGGGTACACTTCCAACTGGTATTGATATGGATCAGTTGAGCTACCTGTAGTTTGTTCGCAACAGTCTGCAGTTAGCTCAATTGTTTCAATTGTAAATACTAGTTTTTATTTAGTTAGATCATTGTAATTTTCTATGTCAATAAAGGCTTTTTGCCCTTTTAAAAAAAACTGCATATGTATTTATACAATAATTGGTACTTTATTTACTAAAATCACTATTCATAGTGAGTAATTGTATCGCTCAAACCACTGTGGTGCCACAAAAAGTGATTAACGTTTCTGGTCGGTCACTTGCCACCGTATGGTCGATGCATTGAGATTGCTCTGTAAATAAACACATTTTTCTATTCTTGCGGCAAGTAGCCGTCATACGTCATGTTTGTTTATTTAGGCTTTTTACTACCACTTTCGAATAATTGGGTTTACCGTGAAATCATAAATCTATGAATAAAGTTGTGCGTCCACTGCATCCGAGCGTTCGCGGCGGGCGTCCAATACTTTCGGTTTGTCCACAGGCAATATTTCTATACCAAACTAAATAGCTCAAGTTTGCTTTTGACATTGTCCGCAACATTATCCTCATTATTATTATCATAGACAAAATATTATATTGCTGGGGATGACGTCATCGGCAAAATGACCGATCTCTGGCTTCGGTTTCGGTAGCAGCAAGAACTCACGCTACGTACGCTTTGATGATCCGGTGGATGCACAGCTTTAGCTATGCGCTAATAATGACTATATAATTCAAGAAAATAGGGTAGAGTCCAGCTGAATGTCACAGCTAGGGTAGGCACGCGGTCTTCAGGTATGTATAGCCGTATGGTTTGTTGACTACGAGTCACAGGATGCGTCGCAGATATCAAAGCTCAGTGACATTAGACGCCATAAGCAAAATAAAGGACATTCAAGTACCTATGTACTAAACCTATGTATGTAGGTATAACTTGCATGCTAGATTGCTAGACCCTTGCTAGAACACCCGGCTTATTCCCAGAGGTCTAGTATTCTACTATTTTGTATATCCCAAGAGGTCCATGAAAAATATTTCTATAATTTTTAATAACATGAATTCAGGTCCATGAGATTTAACTAGTGTACAGTCAGTGACAACAATACTAGAGGGTATTTCATAAGTTAGTGAATTAAACGGCTTCACGACATTATTGCGAAATAGGCTATTTTGCTCTATGTCGTGAACTACAAGTTTGGGCGAGATTGACAAACATTCTTATAGAGAGATAGAGAAACATTTATTCATACATATGCGATTTATAATAACTCGGGCACATTATTAATATTGAGAATATATTGGAAGCAATAATTGTCATTGAATCCTATGTACTTACGATGCTGTAATAGCGAGAAAGCTGTTTTATTTGAAGGTTGCCGTTCATGCGTCCAATTCGTCTGCCGCACAGCAAAACCAGCAAAACCATGAGCATTCTATAATGGGCTAAAATTTGTAACGTTTTAATTTGAGGCAGATATTTCTCACTGACTTACTTGCTTATCGCAAGCTCTTAGCTTTTCTACTTGATATTCAGTCACGGTAAAATGTATAATTTTTTTGTTGTAAAATTTAAGCCTCTGGCGATGGGTGATCCATACAAACGTAGTACCAAAATTATTCGTAATTTGAGCATATTTTCAGCATGATCTTTTATTATTTGTATTAAAATAGTATTTATCCAGGTTACTACCTAGGTACCTATTTTTTTTAAATTTTTCTAAAATTACATAAGTTAATGATAAGTATTTATGTAGATACATAAGTATTTTCAAAAAAGCCTGTGGTAGAAACCTAAAAGCAAATTATAGCAAACCATGGTGAAAATATGCTATAATTACAAATCTTTTTCGTACTACGTTTATATGGGAAATTCATCGGTCGCCGGAACCTTAATAAATCATTTATGTGTGTAGCATTGGTATTGGACGCATGAACGACAACCTGTATCTCAACATCGCGAATACCTTTCCAACAATTGCATATCACCAATAATTGCATATTCCAATAATAACCCTTGTTTTTTAGTACTGATTGAAGCATGGAGGGCTTTCTGCATCATATGGCACCGCAGTTCCTGCACCCAGCTCTGCAAAGCTTCGGGTGTGGGGCGTTCAGGCCTATAGGGGGGGCGTTCCACCCTCTCTACCCGGGCAAGGCATTCGCCAGACATCTTGGAGAGCAGTATGCTTTGGGCCAGAGCGTCGGTCAGGCGCTCAGGGTAAGTTATCGTCATATATAATAATACTAGCGGTCCGCCCCGGCTTCGCACGGGTATTAAACAAAAATTTCAGAAATTATACACACTAAAACGATACACAAAGAACGACAAAGTTTTCATACGGATCCCTTACTCTTTTTAACAGCATTGGGCTTTTTGACATTGACTTGACACTCCATAACTGAAACTGGCCGTAGAGAAAAAGCAAGCACCTATTCAACCTCTTTTTCTATTCTGACGCGCCATAATAGAAAATTAGGTTGAATATACAGCGCACGGTTCAATTATTGAATTTTTCATGCGGATCTCTAACTTTTTTGAAAATATTATATAGCCTATGTTCATCACGGAAAATTTAGGATTCTAATGGTGAAAGAATTTTTCAAATCGGTCCAGTAGTTTCGGAGCCTATTCAATTCAAACAAACAAACAAACAAACAAACAAACAAACAAACAAACAAACAAACAAACAAACAAACAAACAAACATACAAACAAACAAACAATCAAATCTTTCCTCTTTATAATATTAGTATAGATAATAGTTATAATAGTCCCCTGCTGGACATAGGCTTCCCCTTATGAGCGCTATAGATGGCATTTGGGGGTTATTGGGTAAGTTATAAATAAATGAAATTATTATATTTATATTTAAGTATTATATTTATTTGAATTATATTTTATTTATTTAGTTTGGAAAATTAACAGCCTAAATAAACTAAATCAATTTATAGTAATAACGTCAGAGAGTCAAGTAAAGAATAAAAAGAAAAAAAATATATTTATTTTAGGGGAAACATCGGTTCTATGGTGTCTTAATACATAAGGTGTTTAGCACTAAAGTGACCATTAATAGGTTCCCACAAGTAGCTACATTTTGAACAATAATAAAAAAAACAAACACCATGCAACTTAAATTAAATTAAATTAATGCCTATGTTAATATTACAAATGATAACTATAGTTCATTCACACTCATATTATCATAATGATGGACAATACACACAGCATTATCTAGCCCCAAGCTAAGCTGAGAGAGCGGTGATATGGGTAGATGACTGATGATCATACTAAATACAAGTATATACGTATTACATACATATTTTTTTGTAGTCTTACGAAGATCACATACCACACCCTGAACAAATATCTGACAGTACAAACATCGATATACAATAAAAACTTAAAAGTCAGAGAATAATTTACTAGATTTCTTTCATTTTGGAATCTGGTTAAATAGTAAGAAAAATGTACTAACCTTTTTCTGATTCGTATTGACTGGCTTATTGATTTCAGTTGTTTGCTCTACATACTCGTATCTACACTCGAGAGCAATGAATCCGGGTCACTCAAAGAATCCAAAAAATCTCGGAAAGTAAGAATGCTAGGTTAATGCAATAAATTGTATTTAATAGACAATTTAATACTCCTTAAATGAAAGTATTAAAACTTCTTAGTTATATATAAAGTTATATCATAAAAAAACTCAAATTTGAAAAGGGAACACTGTCGCAGATGGAACTACGAAATTACAGGATTTGTTTTTGCTTTTGTTTGTAATCTGTCATTTATGTTGGTACATAAACCAGGTTGATAGTGCTCAATATTCATTATTCAAGCTGAAATCATGTCGCTTACACTTGAAGAATGCACCAGAATACTTACATTGGTGGAAACCGGCCGGAGTCAGCGCGATACAGCCAGGACTGTCGGTGTGTCGCTGTCAACAGTACAAAGAGTTCTCCGACGTTACGAAGAAACTGGTTCTAACCTACGCAGACCAGGAACGGGCAGAACTAGGTGTACCACAGCACGAGAAGACCGATACTTGGTGAACACCATGCTTCGAAATCGCTTTCTCACAGGAACTGAACTCACAAATCAGTTTCGACGCCTCGGAGGAAGTAACCCAAGTGCATGGACAGTAAGACGTCGGCTTGCTGAATCTAACTTAAAACCCCTTAGACCTGCAAACGGCCCTAAACTGGAGCGTGGCCATCGTATTTCAAGACTAAGATATGCCCAGAACCACGTAAATTGGAGTATTGAAGATTGGTCGAATCGAAAGTTATGTTCTCCGACGAATCAAAATTTATGCTCTACAAGCACGATGGAAGACACAGAGTGTACAGAAGACCAGGGGAAAGATTCAAGCAAGCATGCATCGAAGAAAAAGTAGCCTACGGTGGTGGGTCTGTACTTGTGTGGGCCGGAATTTCCTCTGAAAGTTGCACAGAGCTGGTGATCATAGAAAACGGCTCTTTAACTAGCGTAAGATATGTGGAAGAAATCCTCAACGAACACGTTGGTCCATTTATGGTCAATTTGGGTGAGGATGCTATATTTATGATGACAATGCCCGACCTCATACAGGTAGGATTGTGAATGACTACCTTCAAGAGATGAACATTACTTGTATGGAGTGGCCAGCGCGCAGCCCGGATATCAACCCGATCGAGCATGCTTGGGACGAGCTAGGGAGATGCGTAAAACAACGAAACCCTCCCCCAATCACGCTTCCTGAGCTCAAAATTGCTCTCACAGAGGAATGGGAGAATATTCCCCAAAATCGTATAAGGAACTTGGTGTACAGCATGCCAAACCGCGTAAACGCAGTAATGGAAGCACGAGGAGGTAATACGAAGTATTGAAATTCAAGAAAATCGTCATAAAGTTCAAAAATTTCATGTTTCCTATTTTTGTTTTAAGGAGAGATCAGCAGTTTTTTTTCTTTATGTAATTTTGTGTAAATAAAATGTATGGTGACTCATATTTTTTTAACTTTCATTTAAGGAGTATTAAATTGTCTATTAAATACAATTTATTGCATTAACCTAGCATTCTTACTTTCCGAGATTTTTTGGATTCTTTGAGTGACCCGGATTCATTGCTCTCGAGTGTAGTTCATATTAAATCTCTGTATGCACATAAGTTGTTAAATAATCAAGCTATAGATCTATATAATTTAAATTTAGTATATTTTGTGATTATTTTATGTTTTGTGCATCTCAATAAACAAATTAAATTAAGAATAATCTTGTGGCATCCCTAAATTTAACGTGTGATGACATGAGACCTCAATCATAGGTAAGTCACCTATCACTGATCTTTACAACGAAATTAAAAGCAACGACCGACGGTGACACAATCCTCGAATTTAAATAACGTGATTTTCCCATTTTCCTCTGCTCAAATGTATCAGACTAGGTAAAAATAATTTGAAATACAGCAATATGTTATATTATACTGACATGACAGCGGGGTTTCGTAACAAAGCAAATTTTGCTTAGATTGTGACACCTGTAGGGCAAGCACGGGCTTTCTTGTCTAAGGTAGTATAGACAAAAATTACGTCACTTTGTCATCAAATGCGTAAATTATTTGAAATTTATTTCTTTAACTTCACGCAATGTATGGCGATGCGATGTCATTATTATCTATTCTACCCTAGAGAACAATCCCCGTGCTTGGCCTACAGAATAGGTTGCATAGTTTAAGTAACTGTAAAGAACATTTATTAATTGTTTTACTTTCGCTAACTGAGTAAGTAGGAACAAACCTAATTTTAGTACTCAAGCTTCCACCATTGTTTTTAGTTTATATTTAGATCATAATTTCACAGGCTAAGTTTAGCGCTGGATCATTGTATTAGCTATAAGCAACTGTCTTGAACTTACTTACTCCCGTGGCTCAGCGACCCGAAGTGTGTCTTGGCCTCTTTTATTTAATTTTCAGTTTAGTATAGAAGATGCTTGTTACCCCCAGAGCGTCCGCGATGAGACCAGCACGCCGCCCCTGTACCGACACGGGCACGGCTATGGCGGCGGCGCGCGAGACGACACAAGCTCTCCGGGATCCGCCGCCTCTTCGCCGCGCCCCTGCAAGGACGACGAGCGCGAGCCCGCGCCCCCGACTTGCACCGACTCGCATGACTTCTTTTCACGTGAGTCAATTCCCCCCACTTGCACCGACTCGCATGATTTCTTTTCACGTGAGTCAATGCCCCCCACTTGCACCGATTCGCATGACTTTTTTTCACGTGAGTCAATGCCCCACACTTACACCGACTCGCATGACTTCTTTTCACGTGATTCAACGCCCCCACTTGCACCGATACACACAAATTCTTTCACACACCGCCCTTTGCAGAACAACTCCATCGAACTGCGATCCCCAACCCGCATGCCTAGCGTAGGGATTATGGGCAATAACCCAAATATAAATTAATTATCAAAAAAATATCAGAGCGTCTGGTCGAAGCGACGTGTGACCCGAGAGCTGGTCAATATTTGGCACAGCGCATCAGCATTGCCATACAACGTGGCAATGCAGCCAGCATCTTGGGTACACTTCCAACTGGTATTGATATGGATCAGTTGAGCTACCTGTAGTTTGTTCGCAACAGTCTGCAGTTAGCTCAATTGTAAATACTAGTGGTTTTTTTTAATTTAGTTAGATCATTGTAATTTATTTGTTAATAAAGGCTTGGCCATTAATCTTTCAATATAAATTTAAATTATAAATAACGCCATCTATGGCGCTCATTAGGGGAGGCTTGTGGATTATAGGCTGACAATGTGATGTGATGTTGTGCAAGTTGACAGGCGCATAATAAGATTATGTTGAACAGCGGACGGTGAGCGCAAGTCGTCGTGCGGGGTGTGCGGCACGCGGCTGGGGCCGGGCGTGGCGCAGGCGCACTTCTTGCAAGAGCTGCAGCATCTGTACAGCCTGAGCGCGCTGCCGCGAGACGCCTCCGCGCCCACGCACGCCTTGCACCATCAGGATGAGGATGCGCGATGGGAGGTCAGAATATGATAGGAATATGTCTAGGGATACATTGACTCAAGTAGTTTTAACTCTAATTAAGAGTGGTATTTGTGGCTGTACACATAATTATGATTTAGAAATAGGTGTTGTTGAGTGCGGATCAGCTATGAAACATGTAAGGTACGAGTAGGTTACCATGGAGGTTGAAGAACCAAAACAGCATCATCTTTTAAATCAAAGAAATTTCATTATTTCACGTATTTTTTTATTATTTCTTGCATCCTAGTTTGCCTAGTGATATTGAGAGCAGTGTCTTCACCAGTAACTAACGCTTTACCAGACGTACCAGCGCATCCGCGCGAACAGACAGCGTCGCCTAAAGCTGCGCACACGCAAGCGACACCACACCGTGGAGAGCATGCTGGGCTATGACCTGGATGAGGAACGCCGCGAGGAACGCCCTCGCGAGCCGCGTACCTACGACGCGGAGGACGAGCCTGTGGACGTGGAGGGAGACTCCCTGGGCTGGCCCGAGCCGGCCACCGTACACGGTAGGAATCTCCTTTGTTTTGTACTGACAGGCTGGACTAATACTCACGAGCCACCATACACGTTAAGCCCTCTCCTGTGCTACATTGACAGGCTGGATAAGACCTGCGAACCGCACATCTACGAGCCCGTGTTCGATTAGAACGTTACCCATGTAAATACCACCTGCGCTGTCTATCATTCAGCTTTGCAACTGCCCGGATTCCTCATTATCTGATCTGGCAAATAAAGACGCAGAAAGGCTCAGAATAATCTTATCTACGATGAATCGACAAGCCCCTTAGCTGGGTAACAAGCGCAAAGCTAAGCTAGGACAAGGGTGTAATTGGGTGTAATTTGCCTACGTCTATCGCGTCGACTCGGTCGACAAGAAGTACGGCCATAAAAATATTTGTCTACATTTTCTAAAATTACAATGCACCTTAAAATAGTTCGTTGGTTGCTAACATAGCGAATTTATATTTTACAGAGAAAGAACCGCGAAACGACGGCGAGAAAATCCACTTGAACTACGCAGAGGACCTCGAGATATCGAGCACCAACGACGCCATGCAATCGCCTGAACGCGTGAGGTATTTTTGTATTGTTTGTCTTGTTTATTTAATTTCACACAAATTTCTTTTCCTTGTTTTACAAATGGCTGTAGGTGTCTATTGTTTTGTTCATTTATAGATTTTCTAAAAAAAAATATTAGTCCTTGACATAACATTTTTGCACGACAATTAAGCTCCGTTTTGGATCTAATTTTTTAAAATTTTGTTTAGTTTTGGCATGTCATGCGTGTTTGTGTTGCATACTTAGAATCGGCGCAAACGTGCCACTAACCACAACCACCGATGCCTAAGTAGTTTTACCACATTTATAACAGTGGTAGAAGTGCGCCACTGGCACCGGTGTTTAGAAACCGTCACATTTAACTAGCTCTTCGCTGCGCAGTCTTACGATGGTGATGATTTGTTTAAATATTTTTGAATAAGTTGTTCACAATCGATGCCGTTCCGGAAATAACGTGGCACATTTTTGTTGAAAATCAACAAAAACATACCTGCGCGGGGGATGAAGCAGTGCGGCTGTTGCGAGTGTCGTCATCTTGTGTGACCTACAGCGACCAGTGGTAGAGTCGCGGACAATGCCGTAGCGAGTGGCCGCTACCGGCCACTGGTGCGATGCGTCTATACAAAATATATGACCATTGGTGATCGGGGGCCCGTTTGCGCCGAGCCTTATACATGTATAATGATAATCTTTTTTGAGTATATAATGTTACCAATTTCCATTGAATTACTAATGTACACCTCACTGCCAATTTCCTACCGTTACCGGCGCGGTCTGATATCCAAGCTGCCGGCCCCAGCTATGTCATATACAGCGAGGCGCTAGCATCTTGGGTATTGATATGCATCAGTTGAGCTACCTGACGTTTGTTTGCAACAGTCTGCAGCTAGCTCAATTGGTTCTAAAAACTAGTTCAGTTATTTACTTATATTTTTCTTTTATTTATAAGGTTAAGAGAGTTACTTCCGAGAGGGCGCTATTAGAGATTTCTATTTCCTCAACCCTCACATGGTGTTCCAGGAATGAGACCCCCAAGCCGTTGTCTCTGGAGTGCGGCAAGGAGCCAGAGCGCCCGGCCGAGGTGACAACTACAGAGGCGTGGGCGCCGCCCGCCGACGCCTGGCCAGCCCTCGCCGCGGAGGCCTATATCCAGGCTGCGCGCCACAAGATGGACGGCGAAAACTTACCCTCTTCTACTGATTCGCGCAACTAAACGATACCAAAACTATTTTACTTCTAATAGCAAACTTCATTTATGTTATTTTTTTATGAAACTTCATGTAGAGGGGTCTCAGTTAACTAAAGAGTAAAAATTTGCCACTGGGAGTAAAGATCCACTGTTTATATAAAAATCTATTAATTTCGACTAGTAAAAATATAGTTCATCTCTTGCAGTAAGTCTTTGTTTCTCTAGGCTTAAATATCTCTGTATGTTAGAATGTAAAGATCTCTAACAGAAAAGATGATTGAATCAATCACAAGAAGTGAAGATTCTAAGACTAAAGTGGTCTATTTCTACAACAGTGAATAAATCTTAAAATTTCATATAATCAGAGCAGGCAGAGATTGTGTAAATAACTGATACTTAATACTTTGGCTAGATGTTTTTTATAATATGTTAAAAACATCCAGAACACTCGCAACAAATCTAGCATTTGTCTGGAGGCAGGAATCACACTCGCAACCTGCTGCGTCGCAGGCAAACTTTCGGACTCTGCCCGTAAAGTCGTTATATAAATTCACCTGTTTTGGATTATCAACTCTGTTTGAACCACCAAGCAAGATCCGTTTAAGAAGTAATCAGTGATTTAATCAAGTTATAAGATTCATTAAATAATCCATAACATATACATTTAATGAAATCGACTTGTATAGGTAAGCTTAATTATGTATGCTTATGTTCGATTTAGAGAAACGAACAATTTTTTTGTTGTGTTCGTTAACGTTATTCGATTTAATTATTTTTTAACGCTCTTTACTAATAAATCTCTTTATCTAAAATAAATGTGTGTCATACTATCATTCAATTGTAAAACATTTGATGTTTTCGTGTGTAAATATTGTATTATTATTATATTAATAATTTATTTAAAAATTAACTTGTTATTTGTGTAGTAATGATATTGTTAGGCCGCTATTCTTCATGAAAACTAAAAGTTTGTGTTGTAACTAGAATAGGTAAAAAAATAACTACCTTATTGTGAGATAACAATTCTTGCTCCTATTATTTGAATGTATAGATTATCTGCCAAATATTTTCTCTAGTGCCAATATGTAATAAAATATAGATTATGCCAAATATTTTCTCCGCCATTAACTATCAAATTTTATCTATGTACTTAGGCGTTTAGTTTCCTTTGATAGCTCGTGTGACAAGCAATTTAGCCATGTCATGTATTAATGCTTTAACGGTAAATTTTTTTGATGAGGCTCTTTTTTTAATCTTTTATATTATTTTATAGAAATACTCATTTTCTTTTCTTATTAACCACTAAAATAAAATAATAAAATCTCTGTCGTCGCGTTTATTTGCCGCTTCTGCTCGCGGAATTAACTAAACACCCTTGCCAACAATGTTGCTATGGTAAACTCTACTTTTTATTCTATTTGTATATTATTTTAGGGAAATCTCAATCTGATAATGTTTTATTCCGTCTTCACTTACTCACTGCATAAGATTATTGTCATTGTTTTTAAATTTCTTTTTGAGTATCTCTAGTTGTGTAGTCCTAATAAATAAATAAATCATTCATGTGTTTTTTAACTTCTAAGACGCTGCGGTCATTTCCATGAGTGCGGTGTGGCCAACTTCCTCTTATTTATTAAAATAGCTTTTATTACGAACGTCTAGTAAAATTGCATGCAGACCATGTCACCAAGAATCAGTAACTTCTTCTATTAACCTAATATAAGTAACCAAATTGTTTTTATATAGTAGGAAGATGTGTGAAATTAAATTACTGATTGTGGAAATATCTATTTTTATTTAACACTAGCGGCCCGCCCCGGCTTCGCACGGGTATTAAACAAAAATTTCAGAAATTATACACACTAAAACGATGGGTTTCACAGTTTTCATACGGATCTTTACTTTTTTAACAGCATTGGGGTTTTTGACATTGACTCGACATTCCAAAACTGACACTGGCCGTAGAGAAAAAGCAAGCACCGTGCGCTATACAACCTCTTTTTCTATTCTGACGCGCCATAATAGAAAAAGAGGTTGAATATACAGCCCACGGTTCAATTATTGAATTTTTCATGCGGATCCCTAACTTTTTTGAAAATATTATATAGCCTATGTTCATCACGGAAAATTAAGGATTCTAATGGTGAAAGAATTTTTTAACTCGGTCCAGTAGTTTCGGAGCCTATTCAATTCAAACAAACAAACAAACAAACAAACAAACAAACAAACAAACATACAAACAAACAAACAATCAAATCTTTCCTCTTTATAATATTAGTATAGAAATAATGTTGTTGCATAATGTTCTTTATCCGCCAAACTTATATTTTGGATTGTTGTGGGTTGACATGTTATTGCATAACAGCATCCATTTAAACTTTTACTGGGAAACAAAACCGCGTTATGTATTTAAATTATTTAGGTACGTATAGCGAGCATAGGTATAATAGCACAAAAATATTAATAAAATCAGGCTTATAACAATAATAGTATAAAGATACCTAATAGTCCCAGTGAAGCATAGCTACTACCTACCCTACTACCTTATTCAACTAACATAGATCGTATCTAAGGAGTCGGTAACATTATGCACCGATAAAGGTATATAATAACGAGCTGCGCATTATGACACCTGAACATTTATTCAACCTCGAGTATAACAATCAAAATCGACGTAATTACATTATAACTGTAGATATCATACACACCCACATTAAAAGACGGAATTAAAAATCAAACGTATATTTCTGAAAAAGTTGTAACACTGTTTTCTGTGCGCATAGGCGGCACGGTGCATGCATACTGTACAGTAAATATTTGAAAGCCGTACCAAACGAATAATTTATGATGACCAATCGCTATATCGCTTTCTGACGAATTAGGACTCACCGAAGCCTGAAGAATGAGCTAATTTAGACGACACCGAGTTAGCGGCTGACGTGTTTAGTCGTCCACATTGAGCTTGAACGTAGAATTTTTGAAAGAACTCTCTTCCACGCTCGAGACGCACGCCCGACGCGCTGACTCGCACTTTACCGGCCCGTTATAGTCTTGCACCACCTGGAAGAACAGCCGTCATTATTACAGGTACTAGGTAGAGTTAGGGGCTATCTATATACAGCGATATGGAGCGTCTAATGATAAATATGTCGGGATTAGGTCGTTGATAGCGTCCTTGTCAGCCATAACTATCCTGTTCCGGAGGGTCTGGGCGTGGAAGAATGCTGGTCCAAATAAAGCACACCACAATTTTCACAAATCACTAATGTTTTATTCACCAAATTAGGTAGAGTCTTTTACAACTAGAGACAACACTGAACGCAGACAGTTTCTACGACTGTTTAGTGCGGCGGCTGAACGAAGACTGCCCGTCCGGCCCGCCGACTTCAAAGAAGTAGACTCTGCCTAGCGCCGCGAGGTGGCGCTTGCGTTGCAATGACGTAGTACCATGAAGTCAATAGCGTGTCTGTGTAGTCAATTGACCAACTATCCGATACGGCCATCCTACTTGCACACGCCTCTGTGTGTTACTCTGAAACAAAATATTTAGCCGGGAGTATATTCCATTCACTACAATTAAAACAAAAGAATAAAGCTGTTACATTTTTTTTTCATTTTTATCCATCTGGTTTCATAATTTCAATCCTTAATATTTTCTTAAAAATCTAACTCAACTTGATACAGAGTATACAGAGAAAGAGAGAGATAGCCATCAGTCATGTACCATTTACATCATTAAATTTACCAACACGAGTAAAAAAGCTATTACCACGGCCTAAGTTAGCCGAACCACAACCTTTCTTTAACAAGAAAGCAAAAACAGTGTCCAAATACGGTCCTGAAAGACCACAACCTCCGCCAGAGTTAACCGCGCACCGCGCACCCACGGGCTACATGTTGTCCAAGGACCACATGAGCTACCGATTTCTACCGGGCTACGACTACGGAATAACTACTGGTACGGTTGACGACACTACATACGGTCAATAGAACTTTTACTCGTTTCCCATCGACACATTCACGTCTTGTTCTAACTCGAATGGTACATGGCTAGGCATACTCCTCGGCCTATCGTGAGAGTATTTTGTATGTGCGTTTTGAATCTAATGCCTTTAACGTATAGCGATCACTATCCAAAACCTCTATAACTTGAAAGGGACCTTTGTACTTTTGGGATCTAGTTATGTCTGATTCCGTCCTCGTAAGATAATATCATAAAGTCACCAACAGCAAAAAGTGAAATTGACGTCTTTGTACTATAGAAACGAGTTTTATCAAATTCAGCCGACCTCTGAATACTAGTACCAGCTGTGGCATGAACTTCCTCAAGATCTACATCGAGATCAACATTATCACACATCATAGAAGCAAAGGCCTAAGAACTTTTCCAATTAAAAACTTAAGTGGTGAAGCCTTAGTGATTCGGACATCGTACAATTGATAGCTAATTGCTAATTGCCTAACGCGTCTTGCTATGATTTATTCTCATTAGTCTCTACAGCCGTGTTAACATCGACTTCAAAACACTCATAATACGCTCTACCTGTACGTTTGCGCGAGCAGAGCCTGTAGCTATCAGATGAAGAGCAATATTTTTACTATCATAGAACTCACGGACCTCTTTACTCGCAAAACATCTACCTTGATCGGCAATAATTCGTACGGGAGCTCTAAAAAGTGCTACGCTCTGTGTAACTGCTCTGATACTATTCTGACTGTCAATGTTACTAATCAACTAAAAATTTTAATACCTGTAGGTACTGCAATAACTTTAGTAGCTGATGTTAAATAGGCACGAGTGTCAATATCTATTCCTACTGTAAATATGTGATGAGCTCATACAATAAACCAGTTGTACAAAAATCGGAAAACCGGTGAAGTGTTTTTTTAAAAGTACAGACTTATGAATTTACAGCTAATTCTTTGTTCAAAGAAAACTTAGTTGCAGACATATTCACAGAGAAAACTTGTTGTAAAATTTCGCGCCCTATCATAACATTGCTTTGTAAATAACTGTCTGGTAATATGTGCAGTAACAGTTCTAGAGGATGATCGCTAATCGTTACACAGCATATGATCTGGTCAGTGCTAAATACTCGCGTTTGTCCAATACCGGACATAGCAACTACATTATTAACGCGTTTGTCATCTAACTTGGCAGCTACTTTTTATTTTACTAACGGGCATTCAACACCCGAACGAATCATGTGAAAAACAATACATCTGACCTTAATGTTCCATTGTTCCTGTAGGTGGTTGTACGACGAAATGATCAACGCGTCGCTCAGCTTGCATCTCGTTCACTCCGCTCCTCTGGCTGCCAGAGCTGGGGCAGCGGTTCGCCATATGTCCGGGCTGGTCGCATTTGAAGTACACCAAGGGTTTCGGCATTGCTGGCTTCGGGGCTGCTTGACTATTAGTACTTTCGGTCACACGTCCTTTGTTGTCACCACTCTTCATTTTACATTCAGAACGCCTGTGTCCTATTGTTCAACAATTATAGCAATTTATGGTCGCCATTTTGGCTCTTTTAGCATCAGGCGTAGTTGATGAATCACATTGAAAACTTGTTTTTCTTTTCAAATATGCAAAAGTTTGTAACTCTTGCTGCATTTTCTCCCTCGAACTGATATCGGCAGTAAAAGCAAACGTTGGAGTCTAGGGTCGAACTGCGATATGTGAGCTAGCACAGTAGCGACAGTGATTTTTTTCATTGTCTGAATCCTTCCAACGGTTTGTCAGTGTATTCATTAATCGACTGGCATAAGCAGCGAGTGATTCTTCGTCACTAGGCTTGTTATTATTGAAGTTTATCATTATTCCTGCCAATGTCTCGCTAGGTACAAACCTGGTCGTAAACAGAACCTTATAGTCATTCCATATCATGCCATAGTAGGCAACTTGCGATAGCCACGTGGATGCCACTCCTTTAAGTGCTTTTCTAAGTAACACCAAAAGTTGTCCCCCTTGTAGTGGTTTTTCAGCAAAACACAAGTCAGCCGTCGTGCAACATGATCTAGGATCAGTTTCTTCTTTTTCACCATCAAACTCAGGTAAACTCACGTGGTTTTTTGCTTGTGGCACTTGCAGCGCTTCGATGAGTGCTCGCATGTTTGCATTTCAAACATCGTTCGCCAACCAACGGTCACATTCTTTTTCCGATTCTCTGTTCGATTGAACCGGTGCCGATCCCACTTCTGATGTCGGGATTAGGTCGTTGATAGCGTCCTTGTCAGCCATAACTATCCTGTTCCGGAGGGTCTGGGCGTGGAAGAATGCTGGTCCAAATAAAGCACACCACAATTTTCACAAATCACTAATGTTTTATTCACCAAATTAGATAGAGTCTTTTACAACTAGAGACAACACTGAACGCAGACAGTTTCTACGACTGTTTAGTGCGGCGGCTGAACGAAGACTGCCCGTCCGGCCCGCCGACTTCAAAGAAGTAGACTCTGCCTAGCGCCGCGAGGTGGCGCTTGCGTTGCAATGACGTAGTACCATGAAGTCAATAGCGTGTCTGTGTAGTCAATTGACCAACTATCCGATATATATATACATATATTGATATACTTGATGGAGGATACGCGCCTTAACTTTCGTCAGCATATCATCGGGATGTGCAAAACCACTAATAGAACTCTGGGATTCATAATGAGAACTGCTTCGCATTTTAAGGATGTACGGGTAGCGATCATGCTTTATAATGCATTTGTCAGAAGCAAGTTGGAGTTTAGTGCTATTCTGACCGTGCTAAACCGTGCGCTAATATTCAACCTCTTTTTCTATTATGGCTCCGCTGCTTGCTTTTTCTCGACGGCTAGTGTCGGTTATGATTATGACGCATACACAGTGATGCTGCCGAACTAACGATTGCATATTTTAACATAAAGAATCTATGTTCATCAGGGATAATGTAGGATTCTAATGATGAAAGAATTGTTCGAATCGGTTACGTAGTTTCAGAGCCTGTTCAATCCAAATAAACAAACATTCATATCTTTCGTTCTTATTATATAAGTTTAATTTAAATATATATAATACGGCCAAAACCCCTGTATGACAGAGTTCAATTGGCAATAGTGCGTGTAGGTATTATAGGCCCATTATATAATGAAAACAACCTTCAAGTTTCTTAGTTTACCTTTCGAATCTGTTGTTCTTTGAGAGACAGTTCTTTCGCTATTTCTTCCTTACGTTTCGCTAGTTCAGGCTGATAGTTTTCCTTCAAAAATTTATCTACGAGCTCATATTCGCGGTAGAGATTCGTGTATTCGGCTAGACTCTGTTTCGCATCCTGGCTTCCACGACCTTTCGATGTTGCTGCATCAAAGTCTTCTTCCTGATTCGTTGCCAAACTGCAAACATAATATCGATGTTTTGAATAATTAGTTACATTAATTAAAGGAAAAGTGGGTAAAAACAATATCAAATAAATTTTCTAAATAATCACCGAGCGCAACAGTTTTATTTACACTTAAAGGGTGGTCTTTGCCCGGCAGTGGGACAGTGTAAAATTTAATTCATTAATCCTTACAGACCTATTGGTCAGTGATCAATACTTATGATATGATCTTTGAAAATTTAATGGCCTACCTATCGTCCATAATTTTGCTGATTGGTATACGAGTTGGTGAGTATCTGAAACATATAGTCACCTTAGCAAGCTTATACAAATTAAAATTGTAAATTGTCTTCAAAAATCCGATCTCCGTTCTCCGAGGATCTCTGAATATCAACCTGAAGCTTGAAAGAAACCATCTGATGAAGTCCATGCTTTGATCTAATCCAAATCATGTCGCGTACTCGGACATTCGAAAAGCTTATTGGAAATAGTTTTTTGACGAGATCCACAATCTGATCAAAACGTTTAGAAGCAGGGCATAGATTTCTAAAAAAGCACGTACAGCCAAAATTCAAAATCCGCGAATTAGACTTGGATGACAGCTAAAAGACGGGAAATCACCCAAGCGATTTCAGGTTAGACCCGAAGGTCACGCCTCATTGTACAAGCTACACAGCGAACGCAACTGAGCCTCTACTCCAAAGTATTTTACCCAGCAGATACCCAGCATGGCAGGGGCCATCTGCTAAGCTGATGAGTTAATAACTAAGTTTAACAAGTAGTCAGCTACGTTTGCGTGGCTGGCTGCTAGAACTCACTTGTACATTGAGGTGTAGAAGTAGTGGGGTCGGCTGATGGCGCGCAAGAACCGCGGCACCATGCCGTCGCCCTCGCGGTACAGGTCCAGCAGCCGGTTGTACGACATGTACTTGTACGTGGGCAGCCGCAGCAGCCGCTGACCCAGCTTTATCACGTTGATCTCCCGGTCATCCATCGGCGCGCACTGACAATACACCAATTAACTTTTTATTTATTTATTGCAGTCATGTCCTGGTGTTACTATAGGTAGAATCTACATGAACAATGTTAGGGCGTTGCAACATTCTGAGTTTGGGCTGATTTTTGATGTTTCTTGTGACAGCCATCAATCATCATCATAAAATGAGTATAATATTAGCTCATAATATTAGCAGTACCCGCACTGGCCCGTAAAACATTAGCCTGACTACTGTTTGGTTTGTAATAAAATTAAAGCCTACTTCAAATACCAGAATTAGCAGGTGCCACTGATTTTTGAATATACGACACAAGTAGCAATACGGCATCTCTCGCGAATAAAATTTTAAAAAGATCAGTGGAATCATTCGCTGTCAATATACAGGTGAAATAAGTTTTTTATTTCGAATCCCGTAAACTTGCTTAGCCATGAATTCTATTGAACTAAATAAATGAACAGTCAATGAAACTTTGCGACTGCTAAGTATTAGTATACGTTAACAAATAACTTACACCGTTACTGAATTTTGAACCGCAATTCGGCATGTGACATAAACCTGCAACAATTTTACTGTGAGACTGGGCGTTACTTCGTTGGCCGAGCGAACCGATAAAATTAACTTTTCGAAATAGTATTAATTTAATACAATTAACAACTGATATCCACGGCTTGAATCGGTCAAAGGAAGAAACGAGTATAGGCACTTACCAAGGTATCTCACCACATTATAGTAAGGTTATTTAGGTTAGAATTTCAACCGACATAATCTCTAGTTCCTACGCAATAATTATGAATTGATCGGAATGGCGAATGCTACACGCTCGATATTTATCGTGATATTTGGATCGTAATCCAGGATCATGATATTTGTGTAGCATTCGCCAATGAGCGATCGGAGATCTCAGTAGCAGCTTGTGATTTGGGCGTAGGGTTTCATAATCACTTCCAAACAGTACAACCGTTGATACGATTTTGAGAAATGTTTGTTGTGAAATGTGTTGGTAAAGAAAATGTTTAGTAAAGTAGCAAAGTAAAGCCCAATTCGAAGGATGTTAAAGTAAATCTATTAAATCATGTACCGGAGTTTAAAAAAGTTACTTGGTTTTATTTCGAAATGGGTATTATTTTGTTTAGCACGTATAGTTTTTTAAATAATTATGAACTATAGGCGCTGTTGCTCTCGTTTGGAAGATATTTCATGATATCTTAGGGTTTTCTAAATGAATGCACCAAACGAGGTGCACTGCATTTGTTTTGTTTTCGAGTGCGTAAGTTCTACAACAAACTTATCATTTGATTTTATTCGTCACGGGTATTAAACGAAAATTTCAAAAATTATACACACTACCACGATGGTTTTCACAGTTTTCATACGGATCCCTAATGGTGGCCATACACGCTACGGTCTACCGGAGAGGTAATCTGTGCAGGTATGCCTGCGCAGGTCAACCGAACCGAACAATGGTAGCGTGTATGGGACGTTCCGGTGTATCGGAGCGGTCTTCAGTTCTCTTTGCGATGGCATCGAATATGGACGTGACACGCTGGCGTTGCTAGGTGCTAGGTGCATCTTTTTTCGCATCTGGCTCAATTTTTATATTAGTAATTTATAAGCAGCTTTTTTGTTTCGATTATGGTAATCTTTGTTTTTAATTTGCCAAAGACATGGATTACTTCTATACATTTCGATTAAATCTTCAAGGATTTTTTTAGTTGAATCTGGTGGCGCCATTTTCTGGCAATACGATGCGAGCGATGAGACAACCGTCCGAAAGAAACACTAGAAAACAACTGACGCGACCTGCGCAGGCGACCGGAGTTCACGCACACACGCACAGGTACACCGTACGGTGTCACTCGAAAGAATCGATTTTCGATCTTGCGCCCCGGTCGCCTGCGCAGGTTCAAAAACCTGCACAGGTCTATTCCCACACACATTCCGGTCTACCTGCGCAGGCATACCTGCACAGATTACCTCTCCGGTAGACCGTAGCGTGTATGGCCTACATTACGTTTTTTTAACAGCATTGGGGTATTTTGAAATGAGTATTACATTGAAAAGAGTATGACATTGACTCGACACTTCATAACTGACACTGGCCATAGAGAAAAAGCAAGCACCGTGCGCTATATATTCAATTATGGCGCGGAGCCATAATAGAAAAAGAGGTTGAATATATAGCTCACGGTTTAATTATTGAATTTTTCATGCTGATCCCTAACTTTTTTGAAAATATAGCCTATGTTCATCACGGAAAATTTAGGATTCTAATGGTGAAAGAATTTTTCAAATCGGTTTAGTAGTTTAGGAGCCTATTCAATTCAAACAAACAAACAAACAATCAAATCTTTCCTCTTTATAATATTAGTAGAGGTATAGATAAAGTGGACTTGACTGGCTTGCTTAAGGGTCTAGGATCGGTAGTGTACACTTCAAACTAAAA
The DNA here is from genome assembly GCA_963931895.1 of Eupithecia pulchellata. Lineage (NCBI taxonomy): Eukaryota > Metazoa > Arthropoda > Insecta > Lepidoptera > Geometridae > Eupithecia > Eupithecia pulchellata. The sequence continues at coordinate 1,845,601 of OZ007520.1, read as the reverse complement.
CCCTCACGATATAATTATTTGTTAGGGTAACTAATCGTATAACATATTTTAAGATTCCCGAAATATAGTTCCAATAGTGAACTTAGCGCATCATGACGAATCCTCAATGTTTATGAATGTTGATCAATTACTGTGAATTGACGAAATCGCTTGTGAATCTAGATACATACCCATATGATGCGCAATAGTTAGAGGTATTCCAGATAGAGGTTGCTGTTTTTTTAATCCGTTTAAAACCTGAAACAGACATTTTGATTTATTCGATGATCACGGGCTACCATCTGCGGTCGTACTTTTAATCTATGATCGGGAATATCTCACCAGGTATCTCACAAGGAAAATCTCCCTAAAAACTGTTTAGTTGATTACATTTATCTATCTATAAGAATCCTGACAACTAGGATAAGAAGAAGAAGTTAAAGAGGATAGATGCCGACCCTCAGTAATGGAAGGCCATAAGAATTATAGGAAGATAGCAATGTTTCTACTTACTATAGTTAAACATATACAATAAATAAATAACATACTTAAAAACATACGTTTAGAGGAATTCGAAAGTAACTGGACTTTCTTACAAAGCTTTTCATTGAAATGATTATTAGATGAATACCTACATAGGCTACTGTTATCATATCATACTGGAAATTTTTTTTATATATATATATTTTTTTTTTGTCCCAAGGCGGACTCGATGTCTCAGAATCGAGTGCCAAAGCGATTACCATATTTTTCCAAACGGTTCAACAGGTTTACATAGTGCCGTGGTCACGGGATGACTGATGATGTGTAAAACTAAACAAACGGTGGGAAAAATAGGTGTAGGTATAGTATTATACTAATAATAACAAGACCATTATGTATAACAGACCCGTAAGTCGTGATGTCTCCATGACTGTGTCGCTGCTTCTTCATCAATTCTATGTAATGTGAAAATTTGGTGAAAATATACCAAAGAAATTGTTCAGAGCGCATAACTTTAAAAGTAATCACCTGCTGTATATTAACACCGATGTTGTGCGAGGGCGCCGTGCTTATACTGGCCACGAACGGTATATTTGTGTAATTGGTGTTGCCGTTGAAGTAACGTATCCCGGCCTGTTTCATCTGAGAGGCCACTGTAGGCTTCTCATAACGCCGCTTACGATACTTTGGTCGCCGGCTTTGTTGCCAATTCTGCAAAGATTTTTATTTACAAATACCAGCCTTACAGTTATGGTAGGTATGGATGGGTTACTAGATTTAAAGATTCAAAGCTATTTATTGCGTCAAATATGGTAGCCAAACTATACAGTCTTGATATACATACAGAAACATTAAGAAGATGATCGGAAGCAAGTACAGCTATTTTCGAAAGAGGAATTCGCAAGTAGCTGGACTTCCTTCCAACGCCATGCAAAGTTTTAGGTTATGTGTTGGGCCAGGTGTGATGATGACCTGCGAAAGACTACAGGCAGATGCTGGATGTTGAAAGCTGAAGACAGGGCGCTATGGCGCTTATTAGGGGAGGGCTACGTCCAGCTGTGGACTAGCATGGCCTGATGATGATGATGATGATGATGATGATGATAGGGCTACAAGTATCAACTTTACAGAAATTAGGTAAAAGTCAAAATGAGAGGCAACATTGTAATATTTTGAGATTTTACCTGTTTGGAGTCTGTCATTGGGACATAATTATCTTGGAGGGGTGTCTCTGCATTTGGATACACGTTGTGAAGTCGGGCTGAAATAGGTATAATGCATCATACAGATTCTTCACTTAGGCCTACTCATAGGAGTAGCAGTATTATATACCATATTGCAGTACCATATGTTTTGATTTTTGACAACTGTCCAATGTTAAAAAAATATTTTAGAAAAAAATGTATGATTTAAATTAATAATGCCGGACAATCCACACAGTAACATCTAGTCCCAAGTTAAGCAAAGCTTGTGTTATGGGTACTAGATGACAGACAATGCATTGAGGAGCCTAAAAAATTACCAGCACTCCTTTATCTCCGAAGTAACTGTTACCTATAGTATTTCTCTACATATTTGGCAAAAGTTCTAAAACTTCGGCGCGCGAGAGATAGTAGCTATAGACGGACCTTGTTTTCTTGACTACAATGTTTTTTATTGTTCTGTGACGACAATAAGTTGAAAAATACCTGGCTTTTGAGAGGCGAAACCCTGAACGTGCTGAGATGTTGGTTTGAAAAGTTCCACTACCCGCTTATCCGGTTGCTGGACTGGTTCTGAAAACCATAATGTGCGCATTTTGTGGACTAGTAAAATATAGCTTTTAAAATTTAGATTTAAATTATAAATTAAAATTAATAAGGAGTACCGTCTGTAGGTAAGGTTGCTTGTATATTTTGTGTAAATTCTTTTTTTTTATTTACAACCTATAAAATAAGTCTAGCTAGATGATTACGTAGTACTTAAATAAATACTTATCAATATTTTTTATATCTACTATAAATAAATAAATCTGTTGTAAATAGGGTAACTTATAAAATATAGATAAAATACACTACGATCTGACAATAGGGAAATTGTGCTATTCGCGAAGGCAGTGCATATTCCAGAATTTGTGAGATCATATAGTGTTTCAAAATTGGACGCTTTCAAGCTAGCATGATAGTCACCTTCTTTGAAATGTTTCTGGTTCTTGCTGAGCACGTGACGGCGACGATTCGACAGCACAGACGCCGCATCTGAGTAGTACCACAAGCTTTACATTACACACGACCTTAGCCTGCTGTATAAAGCTGATACACCACAGACTTATAATAGGTTTTTTAAACCTATCTTAAGCACCGGCCTCTCACAAAACCGGTAAAATAATGTTGAGAGATCATATTTAATATTTGTATGAAAAAAATTCTAAGGCTTTTTGTGAGTGGAAATAAACTAAACTAACTATTTATTACTATACACATTTTAACCTTAGGTCCTACGGTCACAACCATGAAGGTCGCGAGGTAACCAACAGCCCTACCAAATCAGCTCATAAATGACGGCTAAAGCGATCCGACTACAACAGACCTACCAGCGGAAGAGCTTTCGTTTCCCTTTGTGTATGTCATTCAATGAACATCTTGAGATCACCAATCATCAAAACCGATATGAAATTGTTTTTATGTAAATACAATTTATGGTACGAGAACCGTACAAACACGCTGTCTGCAAAACTAAAGAATTTTCTCATAACTCTTGCAATTACAAAAAGTGTATCAGTGGCAGGCAGACATTTATTTCTGCTTCCTAGAATATAATTCTAGAGCGCCTACAGTAGGTATATACCTGAGGTCCGTGTGTTTTGCCGATAGTGGTCCGTAGACGACAATGCCGTATTCTGCTGACGACCACGACGAAGGCCTTCCAAGTAATGTTTGCGCATCAGGGGCGGCTCCATCGGTACAATATCTTCGACAGATATCCCCACTGAATTTGAAGAAACTTTTAAGATATCTTCGCATAAAACCTATGTTATCAAGTGTATCCTGATTTTAACAAGTTGCTTTAGTGGTATTAGATAAGTTTTGAGAGAACTACTGCCCAGCCATTGCAGACACGGCAACAATCTTACAGCAATTTACAGTAAAATGCTAACCTTCCTTCGATGAATGCAACGAATCAATTTTCCGTCTACTGCCAGTAGTCTTTAATAAATCAGATCTGCTGATAACACTGTAATGTGAAAAAATTATGTTTTTTTCAAGCTAACTGAATAATACAATACAAATAGACAATAAATAAACTGAAATGTATTTCTGTCCCTTTTGATCCATAACACTGTTTTTAAATCAATTGTAACATAATATAATTTATAGAAGAATCTGAAGTACCAAGTATTGGTATAAATAAATTAATGTTTGTTTAGATGGAATTTCTGCGTACTCAAACGAAGGGTCTTGCTTCACCTCGGTTCCTTACGGTACCCATAAGAAAAAAACAAAGAGAAGTGTGCTAGTAATTATTATCAAATAAGAAATTAGGTGTTATTGATTTTCTCTACAATTTAATTTCAATGCAATTTTGTTTATTGTGGACTTTTGAGCACAATTACTGGTAAAATATATATAGGCAGCAGATCCTGGATCTGAAAAATAATGATTCATTACAAATTTCATTCAGTACTTCTTCAAGATCAGAGGTTTTGTCGCGCGGCGGGAATTGAACCAGCAACCTTGTGTTGCAGATGGATGTCAATAAATAAGTATCGTGTTATCTAGTATAGTTTTCGAAAAGACGATTGAGAGGTACCTACCATTTTAAATATTGGATACCACCCAATAATTGATATTCAATTTTTACATTAGACACAGGATGCGCGAATTATTAGCTAGTCTCGCTTTGGACGAGCATACATTACAGAACAGTAGTGGTCACCGGACAAAAAAACTTCGAAAAACACTACAAAAATATTTTTTTGTAGTGTTTTTTTTCAAAGTTTTTGGCACCAAAAATCAAAACAAGTCAATGACAACAGAATACAAAAACGATAGACATTGAATGAACAGACAGCCACACGACAACAATAAAAGACGATATATCTACGCTCTACATGTTTGAACGAACAAAATCAAAGTTTATGAATTTGAAAAGCTATAGTATTATGAGTTGATTCGTTGTATCTCACAGATGACGTTGTCGTCGCCGCTATAGTTCGACCGAAACCGCTGTACCGCTCCTGAGGTATGCGCGCGGCGAGACGGGGGGGAAGTATCGGCCGCTCCGATCCATCAGTCTGCCGTCGACGCTCACGGCAGTAGGTCGCTTTTGTACCGGACGGTCTATGTCAGATACACATGAGATAAATATCCAAAGATGGGCCGAGCGCTATCTCGTGATGTCAAGGCCATAATTTTTAAAGTGGCCGAATATTTTAAGAAAAGAAAAGCAGACAGAGAGAGCTTTGAATATAAAAGTGATGCAAATATTGCCAAAATCGTGGCAGACGCTACGGGGTACTGCGAAAAAACCGCAAGAAATGTGATAAAAGAGGGCAATTCATCAACTGAAAATTTGGGCCGATTGAAATTTAATTCGCCAAAACAACCAAAAACTATAAAGAAAAAACATGTTGTTGATGATTTTGATTTAGGAGTTATCAGAAGAAAAATTCATCAGTTTTATGAATTTGAAAAAAGAGTGCCAAGTGTCCGTAAGTTACTTTCAAGTTTGAAACAAGATGGCATATTAAATTGTGGACGAGAATTTCTAAGGAGCCTCTTACACACAATAGGTTACTGTTTCAAAAAATGCAAATCGAAGAGACATCTCCTTATAGAGCAGCCTAATATTGTAGTGTGGCGGAAAAAATACTTAACACAAATCAGAAATTACAGAACGCAAAACCGCAACATATATTTCCTTGATGAAACATACATTAACGCCAGTCACCATGTAAGCAAATGTTGGCAATCATCGTCCGAACCTGGAATTCATGCTGATATTGGAAAAGGACGGCGTTTGGTAATTCTTCACGCTGGATGTCGAAATGGCTTGGTTGATGGTGCATTGACGATATTCAAATCAGATGCTAAGACCGGCGACTATCATGGAGACATGAACGGGCCTACTTTTTATAAGTGGGTAGATGAAAAGTTAAAAGATAAATTGCTTCCGAATTCTGTGGTTGTCTTGGACAACGCGTCTTACCACAGCGTTCAGGTTGACAAGAAGCCAACCATAGCAAGCCTCAAAACCGAAATGCAGAACTGGTTACGGCGCCACAATGTTGAATTTTCGGAAGCTATGACAAAATCTCAACTGCAACTTCTTATCGATAATACACAAAAAGAGCCCGTGTACAGAATTGATGAACTCCTGAAAGCCAATGGACATACTGTTCTACGATTACCGCCGTACCATCCGGATTTGAATCCCATAGAGTTAGTCTGGGCTGATATTAAAAACAATATAGCTCATAACCATATTAACTCTTCTCTAGATGAAAAGATAAACTTATTGAATACATTGTTTTCGGAGTTCACGGCGGAAAAATGGCAGAAATGTGATGATCATGTCCAAAAAAATGAAAACAATTACTGGGATCGCGATAGTAGATTTGATATTATTATCGATCCATTAATTATAAATTTGCAGAACGACTCTGATTCAAATTCCGATGGCGAAACGGAAGATGAAGTTGAAGCAGAAGCTCTGTCAGAATATCTGTAGATAATTTAGTTATAAAAAAATATAAACATATCGATATAATATATAAAACAAAAATATTGTTTATATTGGTACGATATCGTAAGATATATCCGACAATATCGATCTCATGTGTATTCTTGCTCTTTTTTCTTCGGCCCCCACTTCGCCGCACTTTCTTAGGGAGCGGTACAGCGGTTTCGGTCGAACTATAACACTCTTATGTTCATGACGTTCTCGTACGACACTATCGATGTTCTCCCACACAGTGACAAAAATGGACTAAAAATTACCACGTTATTTCTAATTAAATCAAGTGTTTTCTTTAATGAAACATAATTTGCCGCAAATAACGACCTATAACAAAATTGTAAAAAAAAGGTCACATGGCTCATATTTGGGAAAATACAAATGTATGAAAAACGGATCACCGAAGTACCTATAGGGAGATGGGAGGCCATTCACTCTAAAGACCGACTATGTTGCAGCAAGTCGATGGATGCATGCGGATGCGATCAAAAATCGAAGTGAAGAGAAATCAATAACAAATTATTTCTTTTTTATAATACTTATTTGTGTAAAATTTGACTTGTCTAAGTGCTTATTTTGAAAGCCTAAAGAAGTAAAGTTATTGAATCTGAATCTGAAACCGCCCATGGCCTATTATCCAGTGGATGTTTACTTTGTGGGTTGAATGATGATTCATGAAACTATAGTTTTATCCTTGAATAAGCATCCTTACTGAGGGCCTCGCTGGTCGCCTTCGTAGCTGTCCTTGTCGCACTTGCCAATAGTCTGCTGCAGCCCCGACAACTTCGCGGGTCGTTTTTGCCCCGCGATGAAACCTGGAAGAGATCGCTTCTTAGCGCTTAGGCAGGAATGTAGGTGCCTTGCCACCGATGCACATAGAAGACTTCCACCATCTGCAGCTGCGGCGTTGCATTTCGACGACCTCTATGGCGCGGTGGGTGAAGGTCCGTCTGCTACGCAGCAGGTTGCGGATTCGATTCCCGCTTCGGGACAAATATTTGTAGCAATTATTTGTTCAGGCTTTTCTGGTCGTTTTTCTATATATAATAAAAATATCTATATATGTATTTAATATATCAGTTATGTAGTACCCATAACACAAGATCTGCTTAGCTTGGGGCTAGATGATGTTGTATGGATTGTCCTGTTTATTAAGTACTTACTAAATATTAAAATATTTCATAATATTACACTGGTGGACGCCTACATAGCATGATGCTGCCTAGCTAGCTTCTATTGCATTTTTTAACATTATTAAAGTTATTAGCAAAATAACTATTTTTTTTTCTAGATATTGATGTCCTCTATAAAACTGTGGCGCATCACTTTGCTCTATCGACACTCCCTACGTATAGTTGTGTATCTGCAAAACACAAATTTTACAGGAGAGCGTTTTAAAGATTTAAAAATGTTCAAATGCCTATAACTGGAGCCCTGTTTGAGATATTTCTGTGAAAATTGGTGAGATGTTCTTACTGTAGATCTAGTTTAAGATGGATACTATTTTTTATTTAAATTTATACTGGTTTAGATTTTATTACACTTACGTATTTTTACGTGGTGCTTTTAAAATAATACAATGCCGTATGTGGCACATACACACTTTTTCGTGGGAGCTTAGGAAAATAACAATATCGTAACTGCCTGTTACACGGTTACACTTAGTAGATCTATTTGACTAATTCTGTTTAACTGGTGCTTAAACGTTGGAAATTGTATAATTTATTAATATGCTACTACATCTGTTTCGGAAAATTAAGCCTGGTGACCAGTAGCTTATACAGGTCGCCAGGCCTTAATTGCCGAATATTCAATTGCTTACAAAACTAAGCCTATTTGAGGTAGGTAAGTAATTTGTAGTAGAAAAATGTAAAACTGTTTTCGTGAATTGTAGTTTTCCCTTTTATATACATATATACATATATTTATATACATATATACATATTATTATTTTAATTAAAACAAGAAATAAAAGAGCTCAAAATACCATTTATTAGGGAAGAAGGTGCTCACCTATACACAAAAAACGTTTTAAGGACTGTTATTTCAAAAATAAGAAAAACATAACCACTTAAGTACCTAACTCGGCTTTCAATTCTTAACGACTACCAAACACGACTAACCAGTCTTTACTAGTAGGTACTTCAACCTAATTAATATCAAAATGTGAAAACAGAATTAATATTATGAAATAGCAAACTTGACTTCGTCAATATCTATGTAAACAATTTACATAATGATAAGAAATACAACATTTATTATATTAAGATCGAATTAATAGTCGCCATTTCTTCCTAGATAGTTCGCTGTCATTGATTTCAAGCTGCTCAGAATTATTCCCTGACATACCTGTAGAGCTAATACTCGTAGCGCTGGATTGGAGGCTGGTGACGCAGGGCAGCCTAACAACTGTTCATCTGGCAAGCCAACTGGTAATGTCGCTGGAGTGGGTTCTGTTGACTCAGCTCAACCTAGGTGCTCATCCGGAGAGACAACTGGCAATGTCACTGGGAGGGTGCTGTTGACTCAGCTCAACCTAGGTGCTCATCCAGAGAGACAACTGGCAATGTCACTGGGAGGGTGCTGTTGACTCAGCTCAACCTAGGTGCTCATCCGGAGAGACAACTGGCAATGTCACTGGAGTGGGTGCTGGCGACTCCGTGCAGCCTAATTTGGTCTATCGGTTGAGCTATAAGGTCCGTAATTGGGAGAGTCATAATAGTGATAATGGCATATTAATGCTTGAGGTAGACTGTTGCTGTTTTTTAGTAAAAGTGGGGTCATTGAGCTATATTCCGGTAAATTACCTTGGACTGTACCACTTGCATTTTGTAAATAGTGGTACGTTTTTACTTTCCACGGGTTCAGGATGTTTTTCTTGAGATTTCTGGGTCAGGTTAACAGGTTTTTCACGAAAGCGTGGCGACGAGCAAAAGGCAATGTCATCATTCCCTGTGTTATTGCTAGAACCTCCACCACAAGCTTGTAAGGAAGATTGTAATATATGGGAAGCTAGGACATGCAATTCAGAAGATGTAGTACTATCACCGTTAGTTTTCGTAGAATGCAAGAGAAAAGAATGCAAAAGAGCGTAGAATGCGGTGCTAGAAAAGGTTCTTCATCGCTGTCAGCTATTATCTTACCCTTTCGGGTTAAGTCATCCTCAGTAAATTTTCTGAGAATGGTACTGAAAATATGTTAAAAAAAAACAACAAGGGGCAAAATTAAAAATGTTATGAAATCCGACTTAAATTTCATGGGAAGAGAGCACCTTGCATTTATGACGTATATTGCTGTTCATAACTCGGAAGATCCTTATCAGATCCTCAGTATATTATTTGGACCACCCTTGGAATTATCTTCTTTCCGACCACAAAAGAGTCAAGAAAATCGGTTCACAAACTACAAAATTATCCGCGAACAAAAAAAATACATGTTATACAAAATGGTATTATACAAGTCGAATTGAGTGAGAAACCTCCTCCTTTTTTGCAATTGGTTAAAAGTAATTGCTTTTTATTAAAATAATATGAAAACAAAAACACAGAACTATGTAAGTGCATTGGTTTCTATAACTTTAATTCAATAAATTTCCGATGTAAAACAATGTAAAAGTCAGTTACCGAATTTTGAGTTCAAATCCTTTCGAAGTATAAATATGTAAGTGTCTAGTTACACCTTATGATCATATTGAATCCCGATGTATAAATATGTAAGTGCGTAGTTACACAATTATACGTAGGTAATCAAACATTTTTGGAAAATTGCAAAATGTACTTACTAATAAATAGTGTATTTAGTCAGCGATGAAGGCAATAACACAAAACTGATTCAAGAGACCTAATAACTATGATTGGACATCAAAAAGTACAAAAAGTAAGTTAATCATTAATTATGATTTACTTACCTGATCTTGTATTAGATGTTGTTGGGTCTAGAATATCTATTTTTCCTTTCTTAGAAGCGTCTGCTTTTAAATGGTTCAGGAATCGGAAAAGCTCTCTTGTAATTTTGCGGCAATCAAAAATTTACGAGTCGTCAACGCTTAAAACTCGCTGTCCGCACAAGAACTGCGTAACGGGCAGTTACCCGCCACCAGCACCTTATTCCTCCCGCGTTAAATTGTGTATGTGGAAGATACAGCATTATATGGCGGGAAAATAATGAAGTTGGACAGTTATACGATCAAGAAAAACCTACTTAGAGTAGACTTTTTTGTTTTTTTGTAAGTTATAATGATAGACCGGGATGTGTAGATGCCAAAAATGCATCAAACGTATAAGTGTGTATCTGGCAGTTACACAACTATACGTAGGGAGTATCGTTATGTCCATAATTTTTGCATTTTATGCGGTATAAATACGTTTTTTGTATTTTTATCATTGAATTATTGAACATTGACTCTTTTGAAAATATTAAATCGCCTAAGGTGAACATTCAACAGGGATAATGTAGAATTCTAACGGTTTAAGGCGAGGTATTCCTGCAGCTGTAGGCATTTTGTCCTGTCTAAAGTTGCGCGCGAAATACTTAGCGCAGATGCAGCGCCAACGACATAGTATAGAAATAAGCAGTAGCATAATATTATTTCACTTTAGAAACGCTGTTGCTATGATCAAACTTTGTTAATAGTTTTCAGTTAGAGTTTCGTAAATAAATGAAGTAGTTACAACTTCATCTCTATTTATGTTTCTTAATATAGATAATGAATTAATAATAAAGTAATTGATCCCAAGATAACCAACCAAACCAAGAACGCTGAAAAACGTCTGGACCAGACCATAGTTAATTTCCGAACTTCGTTTTTTAAGTACCTACAAAATTTGAAATAAATACTCAAATAAAGAAGACAAAGAAGCAAATAGAGAACATTCGCTTCTATGATTTAAAATTTTGTTTGAAATAAATACAAAGAATAAAGGGTATCAAATAAAACAATTATAATAAAATATTATTATTTTCTCAAAATTCTCCAATATTCAATTCTAGCGTGCTTGTACCCGGTTAGTGGCTCAGGAGATGATAAGGCTATGGACATCACATAATTATTTTTTCCATTTGTGGTAAGGCTAGGAAGTCTATAATTTACATTTTCATCTTGAAATCACAACGATATTCGGATCGATGGGTTCGAACCTACAATTCTTTTTTCGACCTTTTTCAACGTATTTTACTTAGTATGAAACTTAGGCGATTTTCAAAACCTGTTTTGAATTGTCGAATTCCATACCTTTGATTTGAATTGCTCTCAATGAAAAAGTCTCATTGTATGAAAATTTGTTTTATGACCATATTTCAAAAAGTTTAATTTTTACAGACTTCTCTATATTTTTTCTGTAAATTATAAATCTATATCTACAAACGCATAGTACATTTTACATCGATCACTCTGCAATCTTCGGAGATAGGGGGTTGGTGGGGGAATGGTTAATTTTTTGACCATTTATTACATTTCACATCGATCGCTCTGCAATCTTTGGAGATAAGGGGGGGAATGGTCATTTATTCGACCTTTTTCTAAATATTTCAAAAAGTATAAAATTCATCAAAATTTCAAAATCTGTTTTGGAATGTGCAAATTGAAACCTTTCATTTGATACCCCATTCGACTCTGTAGGGTCCCATTTCAATATTCAATTTCAAAATTTGTACCTACTGAAAATCTTTATTTTGATTTTTCATTTTTTCATTTTTGCCGACCAGAGCGAGGTCGGCGCATTCTGCAGTGTTCGGGGAACTTCGGGAGGCTCGGCCGTCCGAGAAAGCCCGAACACTGCATCGATATGCTGCACACTTCGGGCTGCGTTTATTCAATAACTATTCTTACTCTTTATCTGTTTATATCAATTAGGTACCTTAGTAGTTTAAGACACAAAAATTTTGTTTTATCACTCACGTTATTAAAAATGTAAAGTATGTAACCAGAGGAATGTAACATTCGAGTCAAATCCTCAAGGGCTTAACGAATGTTAATATTTAATAACTAGAATAAGTTTTTCAAGAATAAATAAAATAAAAAAAAAAAAATATATTTTCATAATTCGCCGCCCCCACCGAATACATAATATGGTAACCGACTATTACTATAGAAGTGTTTTTATTTGAAATAATTGTTTCTGAGGTGCGATTACACCTTGTGAATTTTTTTCAGGCAAATCGTACGAGTAGTTCTTGAGATAGGCTTTTTGTAATGGGTTTTACTTTTTTATTAAACGAAAAATAAAAACAACTCTTTGATCCGAACAACATCGCAACAGGTTAATACTCACTCCTCGATATCTCGCTTTTTATTGTAAGATGTGATTGCGGTTTTATTCGGGAAAAAAAGATAAAACTTATTTTACGTAAAGTAGAAAACGCTCTTATTCATGTTTTAATTGCAGTTTTTTACTATATAATAATTTAAAAAATCTAAAACAAGCAGCGGAGCCATAATAGAATAAGAATATAGGTATAGCGCACGGTTTAATTATTGAATTTTTCATCTGGGTCCCTAACTATGGTCATCACGGAAAATTTAGCATTTTAAAGATAAAAAAAAATTCAAATCGGTCCAGTAGTTTCGGAACAATTCAAACAAACAAACAATCAAATCTTTCCTCTTTATAATATTAGTATAGATAAAAGAAACCTATTAACATGTAATAAAATTATAGATTAAAAACTAGAGGTTAGCAGCTCGGGGGGAGTGCCTTGCCTTAGGCGGCCTTATCGCATTGGAGTTTTTACTTTTCATAACCTAAAACGTCTTTGATTTGATGGTAATCGATATCCATGTGTAAAATCTGCGATAGTAAACTTTCAGCCATCTTGGATTTGAAAATGGACATCTTTTTCGTAATCTACGTGTTTGATTTAGTCGAAAACGATACCCATATAAGTGGGTGTTAGGTCACACAGCACAGCTCGCTTCGCTCGCCGTGCTGTTCCTCTTTGTCGCATTGCAGCTCGCTTCGCTCGCCGCAGTGCTTCACCCGCTTGCTGGGAGAGGGGGGTCGTGGGGGTCACAGCACGTCTCGCTTCGCTCGCCGTGCTATTCTCCTTAGTCGCATTGCAGCTGGCTTCGCTCGCCGCAATGCTCCACCCGAAAAAAAAGGTCAAAATTTGGCCAATTTTCGGTTTTTTATAAAAAAAGAGGGTCTGGGGGGTCATAGGGTTCAAACTTTTTTTGGAGTTCAAAATGATTTCTTCTCCTCTACATAACTGTGAAAAGTTTTTTCTTCTAGGTCGATCCGTTTGGGAGATACAAAAAGGGGGGGTGAAAATGTGGGTGGAGGGGGGGTGATTTTTTTTTTATTTTTCAACACTAGAAGAAACCTTCTATACGACTCCGCAATCCAAATTTTTCTATAACGACTATTTCCGGTAGCAACTTCAAAAGGGGGGGTCTGGGGGCAAAGGGAGGGGGGAATTTTTGCCTGCCTTTGAACTATTTGACCCCCTCTATACAACCCCACAAAAAATAACATTCAGTATGGCTCTGTTTGGGAGCCCCCCTAAAGGGGGGGGGGGGAGAAGGGGCAAATTTGGAAAAGTCGGAATTTTCCTTAGGTCCCCCCGATGCCCTCTATACGATTCCGTAAAAAAAACCATACCTATGATGGTGGAGGGGGCTCCACCATCAAGGAGAACAATTATGTCAATGCTTTATAGATATATAAAATGTTAATGTAGTTAACTAAATATTATTGGCTTCAATAAATCATTCCAGTAAGTAGATAATATATTTTTAAACTAGAACAATAACCTTTATTAATTTTCTGCCTTACATACCGATGATTTTATACTATGGCACTACGACCGTCACATATCATGTCAAAGGTTGAAGTAAAATTGAATCTAACGCCATTGTGTCAGAGACTAAAATTGCATAACAAATGAAACATTTACGTACTTCATAAATTAGCGGAAAAATTGACATAGGTCCGTCGTCTGTAAGCGCCAGAGCGCGACTGATCGTGTCTGCCAAGCCACCACGCTTGTGAATTTTGTAGTTATTTCAAAATAGTGATTTTGAAAATCATTTTATCAGGACAAACTCTGCGAATTTGTCTAGAAATAGTTACTGTCTTTAATTGAGTACAAAAAAAAACTTAAAATATCACATAGTTTAGTCATAATATTGAAAAAACATTTCAAAAAGGGGTAACTTCGAGATTTTTTTTTCCCGAGCGAAGTTTATAAAATCTTGTATCTGAATGCGAATTTGACTAGACTAAATCCTTAACTATTACATATCTTTTTTACAGAATTTTTAATCAGTATTCCTACATCTCAGATGGTTTTGAAAACCACAAAAGTGCGGCCTCTGTTGGCCTACCTGGCCTTAAGACTTTTTCAAATCGGTCTATTAGTATCGGACCCTATCCAAACAAGCAATAATCTTTCCTAGTTTATCATTAATGACTAGAATCCACGAGAGATGGCTCATGTAGTATTTGTTTGGCGGCACCATTGAGCTATAATCCTTATATTGTGATTCAATCAGCAGCAACCATATAGAAATCAGAGACCTACTAGAAAATCAAAATTACAGTTGTAATAACTTACCATCTCCACCGTCTGGATACGTCGGCGTGCGCCTCTGGTTCACAAGTCGCTGTTTTGAAGGTTCAGAATGAAGTTTTCTAAGGTTTTCTTCCTGAAAAAAAAAACAGAACCTCGCTTTGAGCAAGGGTATGTCAGCCACTGTTCTATCACTAAGCCAAAGGTGTACATGTACGCACACAACCGAGCTGAGATACCACTCAAAATAAGGGTCACCCAAAGACGTGTTGGTCTCCCCGCACACGGGCCACCGGACAAAACCACAAAACGCCGCCACCAGATTTCCGGTAGTTTTCATACACTTTTTATGGACTCGCCTCGTCTCGTGGCGTGTATTGTCGTGGCGGCGTTTATGACTGTCGCGTCTGGCCCGTATGCGGCGACTCTAAGGACGCTTATGAGCGAACTATAGTGGATGTTTGTATTGAGGCTTTCGTGTCGCGAGGCGCGAAGTTGCACTACAAACCTTTCTTCGCTTCAACTCCCCAGTGGATATCAAAGAGTCTGCCTAGGGATCCAGGGAGGCAGCTTCCTCCCGTAAACGAGGGGATTTGGAAAAGTACGTTCAGTTGTATGTGGGCCGAAGGAGGTACAAACCTGCGGCGGCTGGCTGTAGTCGTGTCCCAGGGTGCGCATGTGGCCCAGCATACGGCGCTGCTCCACCGTCGCCGGGTCCACATACGCCCGCGCAGGGTTGCATCCCTCCAACCGCATACGAGTAATGGGCGGCTGCATTACCTCTGTAGTACAAGGAGTCCATTTTTAGATTGTCGCAGGCTTCAGAAAGTTGGGTGTCGTCTGTTTGTTTTTTAATGGTATCCAAAGGGTGAAAATGGAACCCTATTACGAGTACCACAGATAACATAATACTAGTACTATTACTAAGCCTCCACCGCCGCCGTCTGGACACTACGGACTGTCCGTTCTCTGTTAGAGGGCTAATGAAAAGTTATATAGTTAAAGCTTTCACCAAATGCGTAATTCCCTTACGGTTAAAACAGCAAACAAAAATAAACAAATGTTAAAATTAAAAACATGTTAAAAAACGTGATTTTTTTGATATTTTTGCTCTACTTTAGTCAAGTAGTATCTTTTGAACCAACGGACTTGCCTAGTCAATAAAACCTTTTCAGCCATTTAAAAGACAGAATTTTTAACAAATTACTTTTGCATTTAAAATAATTATACGGGTTTAGTACCTTTAATAATATAAATAATCAAGATTGGTAGAACCTTGAAATGTTGAAATGTTATTTGCCGAAAGGATAGGATAAATGCAAATTGACGTAAAGCTTACTTTAAGTTACTCACGTTTTGTTTTTCTCATATACCTAAGTGACTATTGTGTGTTCTTTGAGAAATAAATAATCTATCAAACGATAGCGCTCAATACTTTCATATGCAAGACGTCAGTACAAGTAGGTAACAATTCTTCACACAAAGTAGCAATTACACTCACTTTTCTTAGGCTGTGTGCGCACTGTTATTGTTGGCACGGCTATTTCAGCGGCTGGCTGCTCATTCACTCTAGTCAGGCTGAAAAAATGTATGGTAACGTTTGAAAAGTTTCTAATTGCCGCACGACACACACGCTCGTCGACACGTCTCGTGATGTTTAATTGAGAGATGGGGCTAGTGATTCCCGAATAAATTATAATTATACCTATTTTCTCATTCGCACACTTGGGTCGTGGCCGAGACAAGAAGTCCTGGAAGGGATATATTTACACAACCTGTCAGCAGTTACAGGCTTGTCTTGTCTTGCTTGGGGTGTCTCGGCGAATACCTACTGCCTATAGAGGGATTATGATTGAGTATTCTTCTTTCATTGGGATTATGGTCAATAACCCCCAAATGATGAATGCAGGGGCGCTCATTATGGGAGGCCTACCTATGCCCATTAGTGGACCAGCATAGGATGATGATAATAATGATGATTCTTCTAGTTTACGAAATAAATAAATATTGATAACATGCCCTAGGTCCTCACTACCTAGGTGGTAGACACCAAATATAAATAGTGCTAAAGTACGTATGGTAAAAAAAAGTTATGCGTTTTCAAATCGCGCGTCTATCTCTACATCTTGGTATTTACGTCACAACCGTGCGCGGTACAGGCAGAGCTCAAAAGAAAATATCCAGAAAGAGTGAAAACCGCGCGGTAACGCTCACACTGATATCAACAACATCAGCCTATATAGTCCACTGCTGGACATAGGCCTCCCCTAATGAGCGCCATATGTGGCATTATTCATTATTTGGGGGTTATTGCCCATAATCCCCACGCTGGGCATGCGGGTTGGGGATCGCAGTTCGGTGAAATTGTTCTACAGAGGGCGCTGCTGCCCGCCCTCGGTGTGTCTCCCTTAGTCGCCTCATACGACACCCACGGGAAGAGTTGGGGTGGTGCAATTCTATGCCGGCACCACACGGCAATGCACACTGATATCAACGCTACGTAACTCCCGCCCGCTGTTCATATGGGCGCGTGCTGTCATCGCGATTTCACGCATTAGGTAGTTTTCTACCTGACTTGAGATACGAGTGTTCGCAACGAGCGTTAGGGCTCGTCATCTGACCTCTCTTTAAACTTGATCGTTAATGTGATGTGAACTTATTCATATCGAGGCTTAATCTACCTTCGTTTCTTAGAATTTTTTTTCCTTTTTAACATCTTCACTTGTTCAAGTTTTTCCTGTAAATTTTGGCATCGTGCTTCAGCTAACGCAAACCGGTCGTTTGAATCTGCTGCAATAAAAAGTAAATTAAAATACCTACCAGTGATAACTAATTTACATAGGTATAATATAATATATAATGCTGGGCAATCCGCACAGCATCATCTAGCCTCAGCTAAGCAGAGCATGTGTTATGGGCACTAGATGACTGATATACATAATTCCATAGATAGATATTTTTTTATTATACATAGAAGACCAGAACGCCCTGACCAAATATTTGCAGATCGTACAAATATTTATTTCGAGGCGGGGGGTCGAACCCGCAACCTTCAGCGTCGCAGGCAGACCTTCGCCCACCGCGCCACAGAGGTCGTTTTTATGTAATATAATAAGAGAGGCAAAAACCAGGCTTTCTGCGTTTTAAATATTCTGTTGATAGAATACCTACCTGAGTTATTTTCTGACATTTTAAATGCGCTTGATGCTTGTGGACGCGATGTCAATGTACTTACGTGTACTCGTAAAGCTTAGTTTTCGTTCGGAATGCCTGCCTTCCAAAGAATACCTAGAAAGACTGCTCGTGCTCCGGCGGAGATTTTCTGTAAGAACAGTTAAAAAAAAAATTTTGTTGGAACTTGTTTACCTATTGTTTTGATTTATCTTATCATTAATAGTTACTGTAAGATTATTGAGTTACCTACATACAATGTAGGCTGTTCTGTAACTCAATAATCTGATGATCTGATCTGATTGAAATACCCTCATCACCAAAAGTTCAATGAGAGCATCAATAGCTAGGTAGGGATTTTCCAATAATAATTAACTCAGTACCTCTAGTCTTACCAAGAACTCCATTATGATCCAATCACCAGTAGTGTTGCAGTTTCAGAAATTTGCAAGTAGGTATTTTTAAGGTATCTGTTAGTTATTGTCTACAAAGACTTGAGTTTATTCAACATTTATCTCATTCAACAGTTACCTACTGTTCTAACGTCGTCTTCTCAAACAGAACTCACCCTTTATTAATCTTAATCCGTCACCCATAATTTCAAATAGAAATTTTCATAGCACATAAATGCTATTGTGCTTTGCCAATACTTTTATTTACAATATTCTATAAATTATAAAAGGGTTTTGAAAGATTTATACGTGTTGAAGGGAAACCAGAGTAATATAAAAGGGTTTTTCGTACATACAAAAGCACTAAAAAATCATAACGTCAAAGTTGTCAAAATAATAAAACATCGACAGTCTTAGCACACATCAAAATCTATGAACTCTGTTTTTCTGAAAATATTACTGGCAGATGTTCTTAAAAAGGTTTCATAGACTGTGAATCACAGAGTTTGTTTGTAAAAGTGTTATACCAGAACAATAGAAAATTCGCGCGGCAAAATGGCGACAATGATTTTAAATATAGTCCATACCAATGACAAAGGAAACCCTAATTATATTTTTTCTCCTTTCTATTCAGATCTATTCTGATTTCATTCTGATTCTCCACATCGAATATTTTCGACCCAACCAACGACGTAGGTAGGGTAGGCTGGGTACGGTTGTGCCAGGGTACGGTTGTGACAGTCGTCGTATTGTCTAAACTATTATGAATATGGGGGCGGGTGCAAAGGGAGAAAGTAGCGATGTGCCTGTCCGAACCTGTGCCACAGTATTGCGTCATCCGAGGCGCGACATAGCGGGGTGTAGAGTACCACATTGGTATTTTTCGATGAAAAGTAAGTTTTTTGTTCGATTTCTTTACTTTATTGTTGTTTTATGTGTATAGATAGAGTCATAAGTGTTTTTTCTCGTAAAAGTTTAATCATTAGTGGTTAAATAGCAGCAATTACAATTACACAAATTTGAAGAAAATTTCAACTTTAAAAGATTTTGTTGATTTTTCTGTAGGTAATTGCTGGATGTTTATTCTTACATAAATGTTTACTTCAAATGTTAAGGAGTTGAATAACCTAAACTTCTAGTTTAGGTTTGGTTCATCAAAATAAAGACTGTTTAGATTAAAAGATGATGTCATAGTATTATAAGTCGTAAGTGATACAAATACTACATTTATTTCATGCTATAAAGTTATTATTAGTACATATAAGTGTATTATTTAACCCGTCACTTTTGACCCCAGGCACTGTCACAACTGTCCTTGGGGTGGGGACGATTGTGACATTTTTTCTTTTTTTTTATAAGTAAATGATTCCTATAAGTTTAACATTGCACTTATGGACAAAATTGGAGTATTTATACGTAGACAAATATCCATTTCACCCTATAACCCCTCCTGCTTTCAGCTAACTTGAATAATAACAAAATTATAAACGATCAAATGAATATTGGCACAAACGTACCCAGTCTACCCTAAGGACGACGTACGACCGACCTCTTGTCGTCTTCTTGTCGTAGGCACTAACTATGTAGGAACACACCTACTTAAACTGTAGCAGAGACACTACGTGAGCCTACCAGGGACCGTGACGAGAGACGAGCGCACCCTGTAGCTAACCCCCGTGCTTGGTCTATCTCAGGGTGTCTCAAAGTGTGAACTGATCTGCCATCATTAGGTACCTAGGTACATGACATTGCCGAGAAGGGCGAATAATCTAAAATCAGTTAAAGTGCCAAAAATAATGCTTCGTAACCTTTTTTAGACTACCAAATCAAAAATCAACCCGACAAAGTTGCATGTAGTTGCCCGTACCGCTTCCGTATAGCAAGCTAAATTGCCAAGAACAAAATATTATAAAGCTTGCCATGAATCGCTACCATTATTAGATCGCTCATTCATTTAGCGCCTAGTACTTTAAAGGTAGCCAAATCAATCAGTGTTTTTCAAAGGCAGTAGGTATTCATGTTTATTTGCGAGATTAAAAATAAATAATGTAGCTCTGAATAATAAAGTACAATAAATACCTTAACAGTGGTACAAAATAAAATAAACTCTGCTTGTAGGTAGGTAGGTACATAATAATGCAGCATCAGAATCAAAAACTGTTACCGTGTCGCGGGGTCTAACGATCCAAGCTGACGGGTGACGTCCATTGTACGAAACGAAGAACCACCCAAAGAGAATAAAAGCACTACGTTGAACCACCAACTTGCTTCGAGCACGTCACCAACTCTCATTTCGTTTCAGATCTCTAATAAAAGTCTTTCGTCAACTCGAGTTTCAAGGAAGATCTCCAGGCACAGCCCGTTCTTGAATGGGGGACCGCAATGCTCTAAGGTGACCGCATACAGTTGTTTGCTTTTTTGATCCATCAAAAAATTTGTACGATGTTACGGAGCCTTCCATCTGCGAGTTGACTCGCACTTAGCCACTTTTATGTTTAGTGTCTCATAGCTGTTTTATTCCTTAATACCGGTCCGCCGGGGGCCCGTGTTGCTCTGTGTAATACCTAATCAAAAGCTCATAATTTAGGTCGGAATTCTTACCAATCCAACTGAGCTTTAAATCCCATGGTTGCGAAGCGGCGCAACACTCCATTCGATCGCTTGTGTACCTACCTACCTACCATCCACAACACAACATACATACCATACAAACAAACGATTTGTTGTAGACAGGGACGCCCCTCTGGCTCAAATAAGTAGAAAGTAGGTAGGTACCTAATTTTACCCCTATATTAGGCACTGTTATCTATATTGTTATCTATATTATAAAGAGGAAAGATTTGATTGTTTGTTTGTTTCAATTGAATAGGCTCCAAAACTACTAGAAAAAATTCTTTCACCATTAGAATCCTAAAATTTCCGTGATGAAGATCTATGTTCATCTAGCCTATAGGCTATAGAACATTTACAAAATAATTTGGGTTCCGCATAAAAATTGCATTTTTTGTTAAATACCCGTGCAAAGCCGGGGCGGACCGCTAGTCTATATCTATACTAATATTATAAAGAGGAAAGATTTGATTGTTTGTTCTGCAAATATTGTTCAGTTTTCTGGACGTTTTCTATGTACAATAAAAACTATCTAGGTATCTACCACTATTGTACTCGTTTATTATTTATATTATGTATACCTATCACTTACTTATAATTCAGGTAGGTACCCATAAACACAAGCTCTGCTTAGCTTGGGGCTAGATAATGATGTGTGAATTGTCTAGCATTATTAATTTTATTTTCCTTGGTAGTTAATAGGTACATTCCTAGGTAAGAACTCATTAATATTTTAGATTCACAACCATTTCACAACACACATAATTGCTTATGTGCAACACGCAAAAGTTCTTCCCTGTAGCAAACGCTTTATGATGGCTCTACGGCGGCGTAGCATGTTGCTAGATGGTTGCTAGTAAATTGTTCAGTCTTACATAAAGCCTTTCCACCTAAGCTCGAGAGCAGTGCTCCCGTTCGAACCCATAACCTTTAGTCTGTATCTAGAAAATGTAGGCGACGACGTATCAATAATTATTGGACATGATTATTATATATACTCACGTACAGCGGCCATAGGAAACTTCTACCATTAAATTCTTATTCAAAAAGTTATTTGCCGAAAGGATTGCAGACCCTGACTACAACTTATGTACATAGATGCCTAATTTCAGGTAAATCTGTTGTGTTGTTGTTGTGTTGTGTGTATGTACCTACCTAAGTTTGGGGGAAGTAAAATAAAAGAAATGTTTCATATTATATTTATTAATTAAATATACACCTATAACTACATACTCGTTCGCACTTATTTTATTATTGACAGTAGGTATAGAAGTTATTCGACAAGAATAATTTTCTGCGAAACTGGGTTGACTCATTTCGAACGCAATTTATATGCCTTTAATGTTGTAAAAAATTAAGACACATTTTACAAAAATAAAGCTTAATGACGTTACGCACAACGTCTTTAAAGGCGTTTATTCACGCGTCAAAATGTTGCGTAAACAGGGGCGGCACTAGTGGGTTTCAGGGTATGCGATGCACCGCTAGAGGGCGCTGAGCAGCGTACGAGTCGCCGAAGATCGGTGCACGTCACCGTAAGAGCCTGCAGAGCTCTCAAAGGATACCTTATTGGCCTTGTCGTCGCCGCCGGCGGCTAAAGCATGGCTTTTTTTTAATTCCTTTGAAATGAATTCACGTTAGAGTTGAGAGAAAATGTTGTAAAACTTTAATTGCTGCGTCGCGAGATTTTCATAATCACGTTTACGAACAAATGCCAATTTTGTGTTTTACCACTAAATGATTTGAATTTTGATTCAAATAATCTATTGGCCCTATGGTGACTTCCGAAACGTGGGCTACGCAATGGTAGGCTCGCTTCGCTCGTCCCCGTTTTTGGTGTACTTGTCATATATTTTTACTTTTCCGTACCTTGCCACCCGATATGGTTACCTGATACGTATCTATGAGTTAAATCGGTATTGTTATACAAGGTCATGAACACTGAACAAACTCAGAATGTAAATAAATGTATATTTTTATTTAATTTTCAGGGCGCTTGGGTGTTCGTTGCCCACGGGCACAAGGTCTAGAGCCGCACCTGTGCGTAGGTGATCGTTGACCAACCTACACAATATAAAAGTTCATAGAATTCGAAAATTCCTATTGTGTATTATTTTGAAAAGAACCACGGAGAACATCCTCGTCGACACATTCCGTTATATGAGCCATACCCAGCTTCGCTTTGAAAACGAATAATTAAAGTATTTATTTCACGGCCACTAAAGCTGCGTAAAATATATTTCGAGCAAAAATAGCCGAAAAATAAAAGATTATTTCAAACACAAAATTGCATTGTCATCATATCTAATGACGCAATTTTGTGTACGAATTAAACGAGTATTGTGCATACTGTCTCGACCGACTCAGTACTATGTGGCCACTTCAGTCGTCTGTTTATAAAACATATTTATTATAAAATAATTATAAGTATAAGTAAATACTACATTTATTATACAGGCCATCAAATAAATTGACCTACTGATAATCCAGGCAAATTCGATGCGATGAAGTTTATAAACAACACAAATACTCGACACAACGTCGAGTCGTCGATAGTTAATCATTCATTTTGTAATAACAATAAAATAAAAATTACTATTTCATTGCAGGATAACGCAATGTTATTGCACAACTAACAATATGCTTAACGGAACCACTTTTTCAGAATTAGCTTTTATAATACTAAATGGAATTAGTACAAAATTTATCAAATCTTTATCAAATATGTTTATTATTATCATTAGATTATTATATAGAAATGTTATTTATATAATTTTATTCTGAAAAAATCGCTAGTCCAAATATTATAATAATATTGCCATTATTACGATGGAACAATATAAAAGTAAATACATTATAGTAACTTGTCATACCTAATTAGCATTATAAATAAAGAATAATCGAACGCGAAAATCATTGTTATAAATGTCTTTAGCTCTCTATTTTGAAATCAATGTAATGAAAATAAAAACCGCAGGCTGATTACATGACTTATACAAACATTCTGTAATATTCATAATTTTTAGAGTTCCTTTCCTTTTAAAAAAAGGAACACACATTATATGGCGTATGAATTGTAAAAATTTACTGAATATTACAGCGTTAGCTTATGCTGTGGCATTAAGGGAGCATATTGCGATAGCGCTTACAGGGCGCATTGCAGCCCGCTGTTATTGTCAAGTTACAGAATAACGCACTTCTTTTTCCTGGCCGGTTCTGGTGGCTCGAGCGCCGCAAGTATGGCCTCGTCGAACACATTCTTCAATCCTTTCTGCAAAACAATAACACACTGATCATCTTTTCAAACAAACAAACACAGCCTTAGTTGAATCGTAGAGATTTCAGATTTAAATAAAATTATTTCTTTGCTTAAAAAATAACTAAGCAAGACAAGTTTCATACATTAAAGTTTTATAGAATAAGAAATAAAGTGTTATTGATTTTCTCTTTACTTCAATATTTTATCGAGAGAAAACAATGACAAAAATTGAAATTAGTCATATCACACTAGGAAAGAGCATTTACATTATAGCACATTTTCATTTAGAACAGTAGGGAGATTACTGTTTACCAACCAAAAGTAAAATAATACTCAAAAATTGCTCTAACATAAAAACTCCATATTAGTATCTATTCTAATGAGGCTAAAATAATTTGAATCGCATTTCAATATTAATAACTTTGCCTCTATGGTTTTGGCTAAGAGATTTAAAAGCAAAGTTATACCTGCGTCAGAGCAGAGCACTCGACATATTTGACTGCTTTCAGTTCTTTCGCAAGTTTCTCTCCTTGTTCCAGTGAGACTGGCTTCTGTTTTATTTTCGCCAGCTTTTCCATGGTAGCTGGGTCATCTCTCAAATCTATCTGAGTCCCCACCAGCAGGAACGGCGTCTTTTGTTGATGATGAGTTATTTCTGGCACCCACTGAAATAATATAACTTTCATTAAATTAATGATAAAAGGTTCTTATCATTTTATTCATCTTATCTCATAAAGTTATCATTTTTGCAGCCCACACAGGTCGTTAGAACAATAAATATTATAGACGGTAATAGAAAATGTGACACATTAATCTAAACATAAATTTATCAGACATACCTTTTCCTTTACATTCTCAAATGAACTAGGACTCACAACACTGAAGCAAACAAGGAAAACATCAGTTTGTGGATAGCTGAGCGGTCGTAGCCTGTCATAATCTTCCTGGCCTGGAACAATAAGTAAAAAGTTAATAAAATTATAAAAAAAAACTTTTTTCTCAACATTCGTCATTTTAGGATAGATATTACAAAGAAAATGTTGTAACGTAACTCGTTACCTATTTCTATATTAATTATAATTTTAAGTTAATTGGTGTTTACAACTCGATTAATCGACTAAGTAATCTATGTTATCGGCCCATAGATAAGTTCGTCAACACGCTCCGAGGTATTGTTTATGGTCTCGCGGGCTTGACGTGTCGCCACTGCGCAAGAGATGGACGCTTGTTTATTACACACAACATTATTTTCTAGCATATGTGTTACAAAAGAGGTATCTTAAATTTTTTAATAGACAGTTATTTAAAACATCCAATATTTTAGTTTTTATCGGATTTTGAGAAACTTTAGTCTGCACTTTATGTTAAGTACTTACCAGCAGTATCAAAGAGACCCAGGGTGTAGGGTTCTCCTCCGATCATGACGGTGACGGCATAGTTGTCAAACACAGTTGGCACATACTCCGACGGAAACTTGTTGGTTGTGTAGCTG
This sequence comes from Eupithecia pulchellata, assembly GCA_963931895.1. Classification (NCBI taxonomy): domain Eukaryota; kingdom Metazoa; phylum Arthropoda; class Insecta; order Lepidoptera; family Geometridae; genus Eupithecia; species Eupithecia pulchellata. The sequence goes on along the minus strand of OZ007520.1, from coordinate 1,819,995 downwards.
ATGAGCAGGCAGGTCTTACCGACCGCGCCATCGCCCACAACTACACATTTGATGGTCTGCATACTAATATCTTCCCCCCAACAGAAAATGGTTCTAACTTTTTTGCCACCCTTTAATAATGAGCTCTTCGACCATAGCCTCACAGGCTACAGGAATCACTGGAACAAAAAAAACATGCAGTGAATAGGTGCTCAATACAAAATAGTAGATAAAACCTAAAATGTCTGAACATACTTTAATTTGTTTTACATAACTATGTTGGGCTCTTGAAAACAAAATTACAAATTCTCTTACAATTCTTTGGGGGTTTTAACCTTTATGGACAAAGCATATTAGATATAAAAAACCAAATTAGAACGGACCTAGGGTCTGAACTTCAAGGGGGGGCACCAGGGCAAGCACTAAGCCAAGCTGATTTTTGTCTAGTTACAAAATTTTAATGAAAGTCCAGGTGATCCAATGAGGCTTTAAATTTAAACAACTAAAGGAGCGCTATTAGAACTACACTTGAAATTTTGCGAATAACTAAGCCACTCAATTAAACAGGCATGGAGGGATATAACAATTGTCCCCCAAATAGAAAAAAATATTATTATAAAAACTCCTTTAATAGCCTTTTTAGTTTTTTGCAAACTATTGTTACTGATCATTACAACATGAAACTGCAACCTTGCAGCCAATCAATGAACTTCTCTATTACATAAACCTATGTAATAATAATAATATTCGTTTATTTCAGGCAAAAAATGTAATGGTCTCTATTTATTAGTGTTGTACTGTATCACTCAATATTACTGCCTCAATAAACCTTTAGTGCTGCATACACTTTTATGAAGTCCTAATCTATGTACCTATTGGTATGAAAACTTTAGCTCCTTCATAATAAAAATTTATGTTGTGCACACTAATAAAAAAATAGTTAATCTACAAAATTTTACATGAGCAAACAAATATTGTGCATAATGAAATTCGCTTACATTGCATGATCAAAACTAAAATAATAAGCAAACACATAAACTATGTAGTATATGTACAACCCAGGCATATGTTAAAAACAAACCAAAATAGGCGCAAGCAACTACCTATATAAGCTACAGAAGATGCATTCAAACCAAGGTGTTCTGTAGAACAAGAAATAAATATTTAAAAATACAACCATTGTTTTTATTGTAACAAATGATATACCTATTCATAACAATGGTATGTTGGTGGACTTATCTTGGTTAGAGTCAATGTTGATATTCCATTTTTTTGTTGGTATTATTAATGATAATGACACAATCTCTCTTGAATAGGAAGATTTGGCCTAAACGAAGGAGTAGGATATTTAGTATAGGTGGATTAACAGAGCACAGCAAAGAAAGGAGATAAATTCAGGTACCTACTTAGATGGACTTTTATGCTAACTGTACATAGCAAAGGCAGAATCATGCAAAATCAACTTGTGCAACATTTTTCTACTATCTATTATTAGGTTCTTATTATCAGCCAGCTGGATCACCCGCAGACAATAGAGTATAAGTTTAATATCAGCTTTTTTTTTTATTATGGGGCATGTAATAATTGATTTAAATTAATACCAGAGCTGTTTTCAAGTAACTCATAGCAATGGTTCATGTTCTAACTCAACTTTAATAAAACAAATTACCTACATGGCTTTAGGCTGTTATCCTAATTACCGAATCAATATTGCGATTCCCAGAGGATGACAAATGATACAGTATATTTTTGACACACAACAATGTTAAGCATATTGAACAGATTGATTTTGTCCCTCGGACAACGTCCATACTCGTAAATATAAAAATCTAAGCATCAGATTTATTTACATGCAAGTAACATATTATAAGCAAGAAGGTTTTGCACAAAATGAATCGAACACATTGACTCTTGTTTTCCATTTTAGGCCTTCTGGACGAGGAATAACTTATTGAACTTATTATCCTGGAAAGATTGATGCAAAACTGGGGGGCAGAAGCCAATGTGTAATTCATTTTTCACCTAGATACATCGCAAGAGCTATTGAAGTATTTTCAGTTAAACAATAGCTATAGGCTATAGAAATAATATTAGATGCAAGTAAAAAATTAGTTGCGGTCAAATAATCTATTGTAATGTGTAAGTGTACCTAACATACAAAGAAGTTTCTTGATAAAGCAGTCCCAAAATGTTGCACCAAGTTGTTAAAACATGTTCTAGAGAAAAGTGACTCTATCATATCACAGCTACAACAACATATTAGTTACCTAGCTACAGATTGAGGACAATGACCCAAAAAAGGTTCAGGTAAATAAAACTGGACACAAAAATACTAGACTCTATATGGGTTCTCGAGTTGAGAGGATAAACAAATTTGAGTCAAAACATTAGTATTTTATAATTATTATATCCCCTCAAACGCGTTACGAGTCACGGTCATGCCTTCCTGTCTTGTATGATGACAAATTATGGGCAGACTATACAAACGTTGTTACAAGGTGGTGATTTCAAAACGTCATAGTACTAACACAGGTGATAAGTATTGACTGCTAAGTTATCCCAGTAATTGAAAATTAATTCATTGCAACAAGTTTACCACGATCTGCTAGCTGTTTTTACATAATCACGTCACCAATTGACTTGACGTCCATTTTGTGACGAGGAGTCCGAATCGAACGTACTTTTTGTACAGTAGGAAAGAAGCCATGCAGTCGACAATGTTGAATAAAAGAAGATTTTAAAAACTCACCACTAATAGATGTATATTTCTCAACTGAAAATAACAAATACAACTCACAAGATAGAATCTGAATTATAAAGTATCAAAAACTGGGTGGGTCGGCGGCGGTCGGTCGCGGTCCAACATCAACAATGGCGGCGGTTTCGTTCAAGAACTATTGAAATTGAAAGCCCGCTGTCATTTTGGATAGTGCGTTGCGTTCGGAGTTATGCATTTCGGCCAGACATCGGAAAGGTATCGATAAGGGACAGGAAGGGAGGCTGATTTCCTGCGTCCAAGAGGTCATTAGTTTTCTGAGTATAAGACTCGGAATCTGAAATTATCTAGGAACATTTTGAGTAAAATTCAGATATTTTCGCGGTTTTTTTTAAAATAAAAGACTGTGTATTGTTTATGCATGTACACTGTGGTCTAAGTATGAAAAAAATTCGCTGCTTTCATTTGAAAACTTGAAACATCTTCATTGGCGCCTTATTCTCGAGCCTAATGCTCGATGGATCAAATTGAATCCAAACATGACGTAATGCATTTTTATGGATTTAAATAAGTTCATTTCAAAGTCCCAAGTGGACGTGGATAGTAGTACCTACCTAACCTACATATGGAAAAGAAGGTACTATGAATAGTTTCAACTTCAATATTTAAAGATTCACGAGCTATTGACAGCATAATAATTATTAAATAATTTTCTATAAATTCCCGAACCAAAAAAAATTAGGTACAATACATACTATTAATATAAAAATTAATATAAATACCATATTTTTTTAAGTTTATTGTACCAACTATACTGCATGTAACTATAGGTACCTACTTATTTCTAGCTACAGTCAATTTATACCAGAGGGATTTATCGGCAAAGCAAGACAATAGTAGGATTTGGTTGCTTTGCAGTTGAGTACATTTTTTTAATCTCTAGGGAGGGCAGCTGCCCCCCATGGCGACGGCCATGAACAAAAATACTTGTATAGACGCATTGTGTCATTGCTTGGTTGGATGATCCTCGTGCCTCTTGCCTTGGATACGGCGGCGAGCACAATAAGGGTTAATCCTGCATCTGAAATCTCGTTAGTCGTGTCGGTCAGTCAGCAGTCGTATCGTATCCAGTTATAAAATATGATCTGGCCACACTGCCACTAACTCACACAACACAATAACACAACACAGTAGGCAACACTACAAGTAGCAAAATAAATAGAGCGGCGCGTGTTTTTTAAACTCTATCTATTTCAGATTTTCAGTAAACTACACTACAGCTCTGTATTCTTTTTGCACCACATAAGTGGTGGTGTGACCACAGAGTCCCTTCTAAAAAGTAACAACCTGACCTCAAGGGTGTTTCAATTACTGCCGCACTTTTAAATAAAGAACACAACAGTTACCTGTGACACCATTGACATTGCAGTGTTTCAAAAATTATTCAACAGAAAATTAAGAAGAAAAGCTGCTCTGCTCACATTGTACTTATTCCCTTGGCTGACTACCTGTGTACCAGCGTTTGATTGTGGCACTTTCATTGCAGTAACTACAAAAAATAACCTAAAATGTTGCTTGGCGAAACTTTTCCAAATTTTTCAGCCGATAGTACCGAAGGAACCATTGACTTTTACGACTGGCTTGGTGATTCGTAAGTAAATTTTATAAATATAAAGTTAAATAGTGTTGATATTTTAAATCAGACTTGCTTTGACCTCAGTAATTTATTGACTGTTTTAAATTTTTGTTTATCAATGCCAAGTCACTTGGATGGACAAAAAGTATGTAGTGAGTACTTATCCTACCTAATGTAACTGGTGATATATTTCAGTTGGGGCATTCTGTTCACTCATCCTTCAGACTTTACACCAGTCTGTACTACAGAGCTTGCCCGAGTACTGAATCTCTTGCCAGAATTTCTCAAGCGAAATGTTAAAGTCATTGGACTGTCATGTGATTCGGTTGAGTCTCATAAATTGTGGTGTAATGATATCAAAAGCTATGCAGGTGTGTTTTTTGTTTATTTTATATTCTAAAAGTACAAGGGTTTATGATGTATATTTCTTAAACACAAATGGTTGGGTTTGTAGTTGAAAAACATGACAACAATGTACCTAATTAGAAAATGTGCAGTAATATCACTCAGATCTACAGCTACACATTAAAATACTTATATGATCAGAAATCATCTAAATAAAGTTCAGAACTGGTTCTATAATTATAATAACACTAGCGGCCCGCCCCGGCTTCGCACGGGTATTAAACAAAAATTTCAGAAATTATACCCACTAAAACGATGGGTTTCACAGTTTTCATACAGATCTTTACTTTTTTACAACAGCATTGAGGTTTTTGACATTGACTCGACATTCCAAAACTGACACTGGCCGTAGAGAAAAAGCAAGCACCGTGCGCTATACAACCTCTTTTTCTATTCTGACGTGCCATAATAGAAAAAGAGGTTGAATATACAGCCCACGGTTCAATTATTGAATTTTTCATGCGGATCCCTAACTTTTTTGAAAATATTATATAGCCTATGTTCATCACGGAAAATTAAGGATTCTAATGCTGAAAGAATTTTTTAACTCGGTCCAGTAGTTTCGGAGCCTATTCAATTCAAACAAACAAACAAACAAACAAACATACATACAAACAATCAAATCTTTCCTCTTTATAATATTAGTATAGATAGCAATTTCTCACTTAATAAAATACTACAAAATATAAAAAGTTTTATAAGTAAATGCATTTTGTTCGTTTCAGGTCAGAACAAAGATGAATCCTTCCCATACCCTATAATTGCTGACCTGGATAGAAAGCTGGCTCTCAAGCTCGGCATGCTAGATAAGGATGAATTGGATACCAAGGGGATCCCACTTACTGCACGAGCGGTCTATGTCATTGATCCTACCAAAAAGTTTAGATTGTCTCTTCTGTACCCAGCTACTACTGGCAGGAACTTTGAGTTAGTATGCTTTGGAATATACTTTTTACACAAATAATACATTTCTCGGACAAAGGCATCATATAACCCCAAGCTAAGTAGAGCTTTCTTGGTCTAGATAACTGATAGACTTGATATAGATTTATTTTGATAGACACATAATAACCAGAAAAAATATTTGTATATTGTACAAAGATTTAGATAAAGGTGTGCTGATCTGGTTGTCTAACATTATTGAGTATATTTATTTGTAAGTTCCACAGAGACTCTATCTGAAAATCTAAGTTTATAAGTGTTAATCTCTGAAACAAATGTGCAAAGCTATGAAAAGTAGCTAGTCATATGTTAATTGCTTTGATAAATGCAACTTCCTTTAAGGATGTTGATTGAAAACATTGGCTTATCGGAAGGTGTGTTATGTTTTGTTTTAAAGCATTTTATTTTCATAACTTCCCATCCCACTGTTTTTATTCATAGACTGTGTTTACTTTCTGCCGCTTCTCACGCGTTGTTTCTATGGGATTCATCTTATATAATAAATATTTATTTATGCAAGGCCTAGACCTGCAACTATTATAGAAAACAATCCTGACCCATTGAGAAGTATTGGCGTAAAGAAAAAAAACATCCATTTAACTATTACCAATAAAAAATCCATACAATAGCATTTAGAACATTATTTATTTGACTAGCTACGCGCGCAGCGTCGGTCGCCCGCGTAGAATTTACATTTTCATTGGTATATTTTTATGGAGATAGAAGAAAAGGGAAGATGTCCGTACTAATATTATTAAACTTAAAGTAATTCTGTTTGCATGTCTGTTACCCTTCATGGTCTAAATGGCTGAATGGATCTAAATTAAATTTAGACTGTACCATAGGGTCAAACAGTGGAAAAATTGCGTGGTTATCGTTTGGCAAAACACGTTAAATATAATGAAGAGTGTATTTCTATGAAATAGTATCCTACTGTGGCTGTAACAAAGTCCCTTCTCTCTATTTTTTCTGTCATCAACAAATGCCTACAAAAATACCATTTAATGATAAATCAATATTTATTTTCAGTGAAATACTGCGTGTGATAGATGCACTGCAACTGACAGATAAAGCTAAGGTTGCCACTCCAGCAGATTGGAAGGTAAGCTAAATTACTCTCTAATCACTATAATAAAGCTCATTAAAATATATGCTCATTCGGGGCGTGTTTGTTGCGCGCCCATATTGGACTCGTTGCGCGCCCGATCCGCTCGTAATGGCGGGTGGACAACAATTCGGCCCATTAAAATCTGTTTATTTCCGTCACCCACGAGGAAAAACTGCCACGAGCATGGATCGAAAGTATCTCTCTATAGAGATACTTTCCATTTACTACCTTTTCATAGGAAAAGGGTGATAAAACCGTTCTGAAGAACTATAGGCCTATTAGACTTCGGTTTTACCTATCACTTTCGATCTTATACCCTTTTCATAGGAAAAGGGTGATAAAACCGTTCTGAAGAACTATAGGCCTATTAGACTTCGGTTTTACCTATCACTTTCGATCTTATACTCTTTTCATAGGAAAAGGGTCATAAAACCGTTCTGAAGAACTATAGGCCTATTAGACTTCGGTTTTACCTATCACTACATAGCATAAAAGTCCCTTCCCGTTATCTGTTTTTCTGTATGCTTAGATCTTTAGAACTATGCAACGAATTTTGATGCGGTTTTTTAAATAGATAGTGATTCAAGATGAAAGTTTTTATGTATAATATGCATCAACCCCATGCGAAGCCGGGATCGGGCGCTAGTGGTCTATAATCTGCTACCGAGGGTCGATAATCATTTACGCGTAGGTTTGTCTTGTCGATAACAAGCCAGCTTCCGCAAAAACTCGTCATAGTAGTTTCATAGACCACATACAGTTGCTATGGCCGGCTACAGAATACAAAAAAGTATCCCGCCCCTTTGTCTAGCGTTTGAGACTACAAGAAAGCCAGTATTCAGTAGGTATCGATACGACTTGAAACGTTTGTACGAAAAGGCCGCTATGTCAGTCAGGACCAACTCAAAATCTATCCAACAGCTATGGTAGACACAGGGAGATGTTATATCTGGGAAATCGTTTGTGTGTCGTGAATCGTGTCGTAATATATTTTGTACACATTGGGCGCTTACAACAATATGATAATTCGAACAGCTTTATATCAAACTATTCCGCCGCGGCCGCGCACGGGTATTTAACAAAAAAACATAAATTTTTCTTGCGGTACCCTAATTCTTTTGAAAATTTATTATAGCCTATGTTCAGCACGGAAAATTTTGGATTCTAATGGTGAAAGAATTTTTATTCAATTCAAATAAACAAACAAACAATCAAATCTTTCCTCTTTATAATATTAGTATAGATTGCTTTTCTGTTTTTCAGTTCATTTTGACTACTCTAGACGCTCATATCAATTTGACGCTAACTGTACATAACTGTTATAGTTCGACCGAAACCGCTGTACCGCTCCTGAGGTATGCGCGCGGCGAGACGGGGGGGAAGTATCGGCCGCTCCGATCCATCAGTCTGCCGTCGACGCTCACGGCAGTAGGTCGCCTTTGTACCGGACGGTCTATGTCAGATACACATGAGATAAATATCCAAAGATGGGCCGAGCGCTATCTCGTGATGTCAAGGCCATAATTTTTAAAGTGGCCGAATATTTTAAGAAAAGAAAAGCAGACAGAGAGAGCTTTGAATATAAAAGTGATGCAAATATTGCCAAAATCGTGGCAGACGCTACGGGGTACTGCGAAAAAACCGCAAGAAATGTGATAAAAGAGGGCAATTCATCAACTGAAAATTTGGGCCGATTGAAATTTAATTCGCCAAAACAACCAAAAACTATAAAGAAAAAACATGTTGTTGATGATTTTGATTTAGGAGTTATCAGAAGAAAAATTCATCAGTTTTATGAATTTGAAAAAAGAGTGCCAAGTGTCCGTAAGTTACTTTCAAGTTTGAAACAAGATGGCATATTAAATTGTGGACGAGAATTTCTAAGGAGCCTCTTACACACAATAGGTTACTGTTTCAAAAAATGCAAATCGAAGAGACATCTCCTTATAGAGCAGCCTAATATTGTAGTGTGGCGGAAAAAATACTTAACACAAATCAGAAATTACAGAACGCAAAACCGCAACATATATTTCCTTGATGAAACATACATTAACGCCAGTCACCATGTAAGCAAATGTTGGCAATCATCGTCCGAACCTGGAATTCATGCTGATATTGGAAAAGGACGGCGTTTGGTAATTCTTCACGCTGGATGTCGAAATGGCTTGGTTGATGGTGCATTGACGATATTCAAATCAGATGCTAAGACCGGCGACTATCATGGAGACATGAACGGGCCTACTTTTTATAAGTGGGTAGATGAAAAGTTAAAAGATAAATTGCTTCCGAATTCTGTGGTTGTCTTGGACAACGCGTCTTACCACAGCGTTCAGGTTGACAAGAAGCCAACCATAGCAAGCCTCAAAACCGAAATGCAGAACTGGTTACGGCGCCACAATGTTGAATTTTCGGAAGCTATGACAAAATCTCAACTGCAACTTCTTATCGATAATACACAAAAAGAGCCCGTGTACAGAATTGATGAACTCCTGAAAGCCAATGGACATACTGTTCTACGATTACCGCCGTACCATCCGGATTTGAATCCCATAGAGTTAGTCTGGGCTGATATTAAAAACAATATAGCTCATAACCATATTAACTCTTCTCTAGATGAAAAGATAAACTTATTGAATACATTGTTTTCGGAGTTCACGGCGGAAAAATGGCAGAAATGTGATGATCATGTCCAAAAAAATGAAAACAATTGCTGGGATCGCGATAGTAGATTTGATATTATTATCGATCCATTAATTATAAATTTGCAGAACGACTCTGATTCAAATTCTGATGTCGAAACGGAAGATGAAGTTGAAGCAGAAGCTCTGTCAGAATATCTGTAGATAATTTAGTTATAAAAAAATATAAACATATCGATATAATATATAAAACAAAAATATTGTTTATATTGGTACGATATCGTAAGATATATCCGACAATATCGATCTCATGTGTATTCTTGCTCTTTTTTCCTCGGCCCCCACTTCGCCGCACTTTCTTAGGGAGCGGTACAGCGGTTTCGGTCGAACTATAGTGCATTGCGGTTCCATCACAGTCAAAAAGTAGTTAGTTATCAATCATATAAAAATATCTTGTAAAAAACTCCTCCACAATTTCAAAATACTTTTCTCCTGATATGACTCACATTTAGCTGACTCATTCAAGGCTTATTTCCTTGCAGGTGGGTGAAGACTGTATGGTTCTTCCGACTGTTCCTGAAGACCAGGTCGAGAAGGTCTTCCCTCAAGGAGTGAAGGTGCTGACCATGCCTTCAGGGAAGAAATATCTCAGGACTACTGCATGCCCCAAAGTTTAGAACACATACATGTTTTATAAGACATCTCTATACCATAGATGGCCTTTCCCTACTATCGTACCTAAACCTTCAAATGGTATGGGTATGCGTTATTCTTTCCAATTGTTATTGTTTGAATATTTTTTTATAATATAAGTTCTAAAAGTCAAGTTCTGGTTTCATTTACTTTTTGATTTAGGACTGTAATATCGATCGTTACATCATTATTTCGATTCAAAATTATTAGTACTATATTAACGGGTATTTATGGCGTTTAATCTCAAAGCCTATTATCTCAAAGCCTATATAAACCTATTTTCCCGACGTTTCAACAGGATTACACACTGTCGTGGTCAAGGGATGACTGGAGTACTGGAGTTACCGCCTCTGCGAAGCGGGGCGTTATTTGAAATACCCGTTAAAATAGTATACTATTATGTGTTCATGTTTTTTATAAATTTGAAAAGTTTAATTACTTATTCAAATATTAAAGAAACAACACAGATTATTATTTTCATCAAAGAGATGCGTTTACTCCCACCTGTTCTGTTGAGTAGTTCTGTTGACAAAACTACTGGGATATTTTCCCCCATTAGTTCTGTGACTTAAAAGACTATGCTTTACACCTGACTTTTATCTCTACTATTCCCGACTGTTTTGTTGAGTAATCTGATGACAGAACTTCTGGTAATTTCTCCGCATTAGTTCTGTGATTGAGTTGAAATAACCCTTCAAAATAGTGTCATAAGAAGAAAGATTTTAAGATACATACCTTGTACCTATATGTAGGTACCGACTAATTTAGGGTGTTACAATAGAATAAGACTGGCCAGGTACCATGCCGATACTAATTTACTATTATCAGTTAATTTCTTAAAAACTTTTATCGATGAATAGCACTTTACGTTTAGATTCGAACAGATTAGAACAGCACTCTACAGGGGGATTCTGAATTCTCAGCGGCGAAATATCGGCAGCCCTCGCATTCCAGGACTAAGTGTCCTGGAATGCGAGGGAATAAAAGCAACGACACGAAATCCTCGACAACCCGAAGTCACTCCGTGAAGCTTGTGCAGATCCCAAGAAGATTCAGTGCTTGTGGGTCTGAGTATGGCTGGTTAAGCACAACGGACCAACCCTCAATGCGGTGCAAGTTTTAGTGCGGACGAATGAGTTAGGTAATTGTAACACATACCTTCCATTGCCATAACCATAGACCCATGGAACACAGTATGTTCTCGATGCCGAGAACGAACGAGTCTTATTGCGGATAAAAGGTAGATACTTACACAACATTCAATTTTAAATCATGCTCAAAGACATTATCGCAATAACGCGTTATCGACGCAAAAAATTGCGCGATTAACTTGGATAACGCACGTTACGTTAGGTACGTTTTATTTAGCACGACCTCTGTAGCACGGTGGGCGAAGGTCCGCCTGCGACGCAAGAGGTTGCAGGTTCGATTCCCGCCTCGGGACAAATATTGTACGATCTGCTTTGCCTGCAGCATCGAAATATTACGGTAGGTACGAGAATCTGCTCGTAATGGGATGGCTTTTATGTTTTGGTTATTCTCTGATCATACTCACGACAATAATAATTATCGTTATCACGATAATTATTATTAGGTTAGGTGTAATCAGAATTTGTTTGTATTTTTGTGCTGTTTATTAAAACATACTATCTTTTACATCGTTTATTTCTTTTTGAGTGTATGCTACGCACGGTAGACTTGGTGCACCTAGGTGAACTAAGCACGACTTTATTAGAGTATAAAACCCAGATAAAACCCCAATCCGGTAGACTTAATTCACCTGGATTAAACATAAACAAAGTACCCAAACGTAAAATAAAAATACATTATATTTATAATATTTTAAGAGAAATCAATAACAACTTATTTCTTTTTTGTTATAATAATTAACTGTATGAAATTTGACTTGTCTAAGTGCTTAATTTTGTAAGCATAAAGAAATAAAGTTATTGAATCTGAATCTTTTATTCTTGGGTCCTTGTCTTTTATGAACTTCTGCTCGGCATGGTTGGTACTAGGACTAAGGACTAAGGACTCAAGAATAAAAATATTAAGTATACTATGTATTTTTATTTTACGTTTGGGTAATTTGTTAATGTTTAAGCCAGGTGTATTAAGTCTACCGGATTGGGGTTTTATACTCTATTGAAAGCCGAGCTTAGTTCACCTAGGTGCACCAAGTCTCGTGCGTAGTAGTACTTTATGCACCCAGGTGGCTTTATTCCATTTTGTTTTCTTTGCTTAAGGCAGAGTTTCTGCTACACACAATGCACATTATTCAAATATTTTATTTATTTTTTAACAAAAACCGCCAAAAATATCGTCTATCGTTAATTCCGCGAATTTAACCGCAATATGGCCGACAACTCCATTCCAAATTCTCGAAGCGGATTGGCTGACCGGATTCAGCAAGTTTTGAAAGATCAATGTTTTACTAGATTTGACCGACTTTGATCCGAAAGCCGTATCTCTATTTAGTTTTTCATTGACATAGCTTGGATTTGGCTTAGTTTGAAAGGTATGAATCTACAGAGTTCGTTAAGATGACGTCATATCCAGTAAAAAAAAATCTTGGATTTAAGGTAATTGGAAAACAAACAATTCATAGCAATAGTCATAATCCTCCCTTCGGCTTATTTTCACAAGTTTAATATGCAATGACAGCCTGTAAAAAAATAAATAAAATAAAAACGTTGAAAAATTATACAACAAAATTCTACTTATACATTGTAACGTTGGAAATTTTAAGAGATCTACAAATCTAGTGTCCATGTCCCATCATATGAAAGTGAATTATAATTTAATCATATCAAATTGTAGGTACAAAACTGTTTTTGGAATTTTTATAGGTGTCATATTCTGAAATACTCGTAATTGACGTCATATTATAATTAAAGTTCGAAACCCTCGAAGCGCGAGTTACACTCACCCTTGAAGGATTTGAATATTGTTTATCCATGTTTATAAAGAGGAAAGATTTGAATATTTGTTGGTGTCGATTGAACAGGTTCCGATACTACTGGATTGATTTGAAAAAAACTTTTTACCATTACAATACCTAATACAATTATTCCTGATGAACTGGTAGGTATAGAAAGTTTACTAAAAAGTTAGGTATTCGTAAAAAGCTTGAATAATGTAACCACGCGTATGTGGGAGTGTTCTTCTTCCGGTCCTTATCCCACTAGTTGGGGTCGGCACAACATGTATTTTTCTTCCACTCGCCGCATCTGCTCTTTCACGCAATCCATCAATCTTTTCTTCGGTCTTCGTCTTATATCCATCCAGATCCATCCGCATTCAAACCTAACATTCTTTTTCGTAACATGACATTCTTCCCTACGCCTGTCGCTCTATCATGATTTCCAGAGACGGAAGCTCCAATTCATTTGTCAGTGACATTGTGTGATTGTTTTAATAATATTTTTGTGAAGGCGTACCGCTAGTACCTACTCCCAAATGATCAATAATGCCATCTATGGCGCTCATTAGGGGAGGCCTAGAGGTCCTGCAGTGCACTATTATAGGCTGACGATGTACCAACAGAAAAATTAATGGATTTAAGTGAGTGCTTAGAATAAATAAAATAGACAGGTACCTATGTGAGATGTGAGACACGTGCGTTGGAGCGGAGTGGTGCGCGCGCGCTGGCGGCGAACACGGGACAGTGAAAGCCCGCACTTTCATGGGAGGTGGGGCGCGCGCGCTCTTGTTTAGCACAACAAAAGTGAACGTCGAGTAGCGCGCATTCCGCTAGGCGCTCGCTCTCGGTACTCGGCAGTCTTACGGCGATTGCTGGACCGCGCGTACACGTGATGACTAGATGGTTGTTGTTGATGGTGGTGGCCGGAGCGGCGGCGGCAGGCGGCCGGCTGCCGAGGACCTCGCCCCCCGCTCCCGCGCCGCAGACCCCCGCGCCCACGAGACTGCCCCCGAGGAACCTCACCCTCGCCTCCAGAAACACTATACGAAACAGGTCAGTCCCATTTCCCCCCTTTACCTTCCGATCTGACCTTTAGCTATTGACATCGAGTTTGAATGCACTTATGAAAAGGAAAAACTGAAATGTTTCGCGAGCGCTCTGTGATAGTACGTTCCTTATTAAGCAACTGCGCTTGCACACAGCTTTTGTACTTAAAGTTGTCAAGTACGACGACTGCAGATTGGTGCGCGAGAATAAACAAGGTATCGATGAAATGCTGCGCCCCAATTCTGCTGTGATTTTTGTAGTTAGCTACATTTTGTGGTGGTGATATTTTTACGTAATCAACATACCAACATTTTTATACCTACTCCTTTTGCTACAAGTAGGTTAATATAAATAAGAGTCAACGATATCCACGTATCTTCAAGTTTATTAATCGTGGTACTAACAAATAAAAAACACTATCCATATTAATATTATAAAAAGATGATGTATGATTTCTCCCAGTTGGCAACGATGTCATGCATATAATTCTGCTCTCTGCTACGATACCGTGTTCCGTTTTGCATAAAAATGCAATTATCAGCCCCTAGCATTGTATTATTGTGACGAAAAACAAAACGTTTCAATTTTACTTCGCAAGAATAAATAAATAATCTCGGAACAAATTTTGTAATAAATAATGAAAAGCCTTGCTCTTGTGTTACAAAACCAACGAGATAGGCATTTAAGACGATAGTTTCCGATTCACAGATGTTTGGTAAAAATGAACATTTTTAAAGGTCAAATAATGTTTGTTGTTGTGGGTGTTACGTAAAATACTCGTGTCTGTTTCGTACTAGGAATACTAATTTATTTAAATGTTAAAATTTGATAAACGGTTAAAGTGTCAATTTCGAGACTTATTTTATACATAAAAGTTTGCATTAATAAATTGTACAACTTCGCTGATTTTTTAATTAAACAATACCTAAACCTTACATTTTTATAATAGGAATCAGCGCGTTTATGTATATTACAAAGCTAGACGTAAATACTCTAATTTTATTTAAAATACATATTGTTTACTCCTTTCACACGATAGTTTTTTTTCTTTCAAATAACAATGACTCGCGGATGTTACTCAAAATAATAGTCCTAGTACATAGCCCTCAGTTGTAGCCTGAATCTATTTATCAAGAAGCAATTTCATACTACTTCTTCTTACGTCCCAGGCTTAGTAAAATAGACCCTAAATTCAATACATACTATAGTGACTATTTACGCCGCCGTTCATTCGACCGATTCTTTACTGGTTTCTGCCCGGCCTCCAACGCGTTGTTTCTATACAAATGTTTAAATGGACCTATTGTTACTAATTTAGATGACAAAAAGTAAGCCTATCTTTGATTCCACGCTAAGAGGTACATACACCCATGCAAAATTTCAGCTCAATCTGTTGAGAAGTTTCGGCATGAAGACGTAAAAACATCCATCTAAACTTTTACATTTTTATATTAGTTCTATATGAACCGCTGTCCTTGCCAATATAAAACTTGCTTACTCTACATAAAAGCTGTAAACAAAATTACGTGCGCACTATCAAAATGTCATTGTTTTTTTCCAGATAATTCTCAGTTTCTACTTCTTGGTTATGTAAATAACTTCAAATTCGTATAATTCAAGGTAGAGAGTATTTTGTCTAACGTTCTTCATATAAATGCATAAATTTGACCAAATTTACATGAATAAGAATGAACTCATTTTTGTTTTTAGAATCATGTATCTATACTAATGTTATAAAGAGGAAAATATATTTGATTGTTTGTTTGTTTGAATTAAATAGGCTCCGAAACTACTGGACCGATTTGAAAAATTCTTTCACCATTAGAGTCCTAAATTTTCCGTGATGAACATAGGCTATAGAAAAATTTCAGAAAAATTTGGGTTCGGCATGAAAATTTAATTTTTTGTTAAATACCCGTGGGAAGCCGTTGCGGACCGCTAGTTTGGTATAAAGGTAATTGGTGCTATAAAGATATTATCTATCTATTTTGAATTGGACAATAATTTCGTATAAATAAAAGTTTATCACAACATTAAATGTTTAGCTAGAGCTATTATTAGAATTAAATCACTGAATCCCTAACAGTTTATCGAACGACCTCGGTTAGATGCTATACTTGGATTTACCTAGAAATAATCTCATCTCTAAAACGCCCGATAGGTAATATAAAGATCTCGACATTTAATAGGCGCCCACAGCCTGCTTATGGATCTTTCGTCACTTAATTGACTGTGATATACCTTTACATCTCCATGCCATACAAAAATGCTGTTTCAAAACAGAATCGACCTTATGGGGCTATACCATAAATAAATCTAACATCTAAGTCCAGGATTATTCTAAAATTTTGCTCGGAGAGAGCTAACTTTCTTAATTTTTTTCACAAAGCTAGATAACATGTACGATTTTCTTTGGCAAGTCTAGTGGAAAAGAAAGTCCGAAAGGGATAAAGTAAGGCTTGCGAATACTACCGATTAATGTTAACGCGTGTGCGTGTTCAAAATATATTAATTAATTAAAGAAGTATTTACATTGTGTTTAAAGATGAGCGTCTCGCTTTCCACCACTCATCCTATAAAGCAAGAAGGGCACTTAATAAGAAAGTTGCCGTGGCTGTAATACTTAAAAAAATATAGACTAGTGGACGAATTCCATACAGTCAAAATCAACAGAAACTACCATTACAAAAAACTGGCTAATTGCAAGTAATATTCGCACAGGGTTCCCTACCATCTAGTAATATTGTTAGGGTCGAGAAAAAACCTCAAAAAACTACGTTGCTTCTACGGAACCCTTATATTTATCAACTGACGCAAAACAAAAAGAGGATGATTTCAGCTGTGGGCTTATTTTTCATGTACTCGTATGTATGTTACATTATATCTTCCGCAATTGTGGGCCGATTTTGATAATTATTTAGTTTGGTGAATAATAATCCCGATGTGAATCTCATCGTATCATTCCGATTAGCTTAAAAATTCAAAATTTTGACTCTTTTTACAACATTGAATGATTGGTAACAATTCGTTGTAAAAGCAAGAATAGTATACACTTGATAAGGTTGATCATTCCGTTCAACAAAGCCTACCATAGTTAATATATAAGGCACTAAGGTTCATTATTGCCGCAGGCAGATTGTTAATTTAGCTTTGATAAGACCGAATCGTCCATGCGTCTTATAAATAAATAAAATTTTAATTTACTTCTTCATACAAACATCACTCTTCCGGTTAAAACTAAAACTGTATATTTTGTGTCTAAAATGTATAATAGAAAAGTATATTTATGAAGTACGTTGTATTGATTATAATCAGTCATCCAATTCAATAAATCGTAACTCAAGCTCTCTCAACTCAGCTTGGGGCTTGATGATATTGATGTGGATTGTCCAGCATTATTTCTTTATTTATTTATTATAATTACTGATAGTATAGTAGTTGTTTATTACTGATAGTGCTTCTCTATAATGCTAATAGTAAGTACTTCTTTATATACTTTTAAGATAACGATAGTACTTTTCTTGGTTCATAGATAACTCCAAAAAAAGTCCGCGTAAAAAGCTATAAAACCAAAATGAGTAATCGTAAGACAACTGCAACGTTCATTAAATCCACTGTAAAAGCAAATATTTACTTAAATTGCTCTCCTTAATCTGTCTTTAATATATTTGTATGTAATAAAACTAATGACGTAATAAATAATCCGCCTTGATTACGATATCCAGGCGGACGACACTAAATTACAGCCTACAATTTATAGACCATTCATAATGCAATAGAAGATTATATACTTGTGCAGTTTACTTTCCAAGCTTCAAGTGGTCTTGTTTTTTTATTAAGTAGGCTGATATAAAAACAGGTGGACGTATCGGAGGTGCAGCCCGCCGCAAACGAGATCAAGGTTACTGGCTGCTAATGTTACTGCTCTAACGCTAATTATATGAGCTCTAATATCGGTAATCGTTGAATGGCTTCTAATAAAGCACAGCATGTACTTGTACATACAATGTGGCTTGATGAATGGTAGCGTCAGGAGCTTCATTTCGAGATAAGCGTTCGGACTTATCTAATGCTCGAAGCGTTTGATGAGTCGATTGGAATGGGCGCTCTCTGGCCAAGGACTCGGGGATTGTGAACCTACTATACGGTAGATTGTTAGCATAGCTAAAGTTGCTACGAAAAATGCATGCATACGAATTTGAATGCAAGATTTGTACGGCCTTTTAGTGCGTATGTTGGCGGACCTGTGCTGTCCCATTCCTAAATGTCAATGTCACGCTGGTCGCTATACAGGAAGAGTTGGGCGTGCTGTTGCCACTTACGTATGTATAACAAGGACACCCAGCAAGGATTCATTGCTTGTTCTTCGGACACTGGCTTATTTGCGTGTTAGCTATGACTAGGTGAGTTGGCGTCTGTTTCTGTGCTGGCTAAATGCGTCGTATCAAGTGACACTCGTTTGAAGGTATACGTCGGCCTGTACCCTAGATACATTGGCTATTGACCCAAGAGCGAAGGATTTCCAGTATTATCCTACCTAAATTATTGTATACGCTTAAAATAAAGTTACGCACTATACATATACTTACGCGTGTTACTAAAAACAACTTTATGCCTTGTAGTGTATACTTGTTATTAACAGTTTCTGTTAGCTTTGGTTCCATAACAGAACCCTAAGCATCCTTTTCCTTTGAAAGTGTATTGAGCAATTTGCTCATAAATCTCTAAGGAAATTCCTTTGGTAACCAAAGGTTCTATTTCAAATGGTTTTGGCATTAAGTCGTTATAGTTGCGATCGTGCGATGCGTTTCCGACATGTTACTGCACCTCACGGGTCACAGAGGCCCAGGGGCTGCGCCCCCCGGGGTTTCGTTTAGCATAAGAAATAAGCAGGTGCCTATTTCCTAGTTGGTTTTGTATCTTACTGTAACACTTTTACCATGGAACTCTCTCTTTGGTGTGGGAGTTGGGACGCATACATAAATAGGCGTTTTAGTCTAACTTTTGGCTCTTAGGTTTTATGACCGGCTACCAGGAACTAATGAACGATTTGAACCTAAGTTTTCCGCGTGTAGAAAGTAAAGTATTTACAAAGTTAACGGTTTGAGGTGTTGACGTGTTAATGAGGCGCGAAGAGATTCAAAATAACCAATTACATAGAGCCAAAATACTGTGAAATGCCCGTGATAGATCTTTCCACATCCCATTTGGTGTTAAATTTAGATCATAGGTTTCTTTTTAAATATGATGACTAATTTCATTTAGAACCGAGGTTTTTTTTAGAATTTGTTGACTTTAATTTTATTAAGATAGGTACAAGAGGTTTGTTTTAGATGTTCTACTCAATACAAATATTTCCTTAGACGTGCCTCAAATTTATATTCTCTCTTTGTCCTTCCACCTCTTTGGAATAATTTGTCAGTCCTTTGAAACCTTCCAGAGAACCTGTATCGCGAAATTCTTGTCAAATGCTGACATGTGCAAAAATAGGTATTACATCTAGTCTGACATCATTTGATCTAGTTAGGTAAACAAACGATGAATGAAACTAGCATCCTGAGTTTACCTACTTACATAAAGAATTTATAATTGATTTTTTTTTTTAATTTTATCGTGATATTATAGATTATATGCCTGAAATAAAAGCATATCACTTATGACCATAATATAGTGGCCCCGGCCTTTTGGGAGGCATGCGTGGGGTCGAAGCCAACACAGAAATTATTATTAGTATATTTCTTGTATACCTTCCCTTCGGTGGACGTACACACATGCTATTTACTGATGATGTTTTTTTTTTAATAGTTAAAAATAGCCGTACTAATTCTTTACAATACACAATACCTGATTGCTAACAAGAACATTCTACTTGCATTATATGTATTATACTTACATTATAAGCCTAGTATTTGCCAATTATTTCTCTGACAATACCTAGGAAGTATCAGAGTTTTCATAGAAAAGACTGAGGCATGGCTTGACGTATTTAGAGTAGAACAATGTGATAGCCAATTATGGTTCCGTTTATTAATACTGGACACTCGCTATGTACCTTTCACCAGAGGCAAGTGAATTGTTACGCAATAACTGGGAAATTATTTGACTCCAATAAAACTGAACTTCGACCTACATCTATTATAGATTGATCGATTGAATGACTTATTGAATTAGGTGGTAGCTCAGTGCTTAGATAAACCAATCCATCTTTGGCTGCCCAGCACATAACTCAAAAGATTGCATATACACCATGTAACAAAATAAGCGTACTAAGCGAAAGACTGCTGGCAGATGCTGGATGCGACAAGCCGAAGACAGGGCGCTATGGCGCTCATTAGGGGAGGCCTATGTCCAACAGTGGACTAACATAGGCTGATGATGATGATGATGATGATGATGAAGCGAAAGGGGGTGAATTCCCACCCCCCCCCCGGGGACCAACTTTTGTTCAACGACTTTTCGAATTTCGATCGGTATATCGGAAAAAACTGCATCAAAGTTTCAACATGGACAGCTGATTTTTTACGAAGTAACAACCCTAAAGGCAGCGGTTTCTTGTACCTGTGACAATGACGTAAGTAAGGTCACAGATGTAGAGTGATAGATAGATAGATTAGGTAGTCTCCCGCCACGCCATAGTTGAACTCTACGAAGATAAATACCTACCTACCTGCAGTGGTAGTAGGTATGTATAGGTTACCCGGATAGGGTTGTTACTTTTTAAAGGTACTAGTAAATTAAAAAAAATTGTATGGGAAACGAAAAATAGGAATTTTTAATTATCTACCCCCCCCCACAACTGATCACCATTGGGGTCTGAAACCTCCCCCCTCGGCTTAGTACACATATTTTGTTACACTTTGTATTTCAACGAATTAGACTATAACTGATTAACCGATGATATAACTGATGAACCCTAAAGGCAGCGGTTTCTTGTACCTGTGACAATGACGTAAGTAAGGTCACAGATGTAGAGTGATAGATAGATAGATTAGGTAGTCTCCCGCCACGCCATAGTTGAACTCTACGAAGATAAATACCTACCTACCTGCAGTGGTAGTAGGTATGTATAGGTTACCCGGATAGGGTTGTTACTTTTTAAAGGTACTAGTAAATTAAAAAAAATTGTATGGGAAACGAAAAATAGGAATTTTTAATTATCTACCCCCCCCCACAACTGATCACCATTGGGGTCTGAAACCTCCCCCCTCGGCTTAGTACACATATTTTGTTACACTTTGTATTTCAACGAATTAGACTATAACTGATTTTGTTTCTGTTATTGAAAATATTTTATCTAAGCTCCTTTGAATCTAAGATTTAGAGAAGTCAGCTGCCATGAAAATAGGACTCCTTCCTATTTAATAATCGCGGGCAGTTCTATTAAACAACATGGCCCCATTTCAGTGTTTCCCTCTCTAGGATTAGTTAATAGCGAGTATCGGTAACCGTATAAGTTAAGCATTTACCTTTACGTAATTTCAAAGCCGGACGGCGTTCGCGGAAGCCTTCTTAAGGTAATATTGGGGCACTGCGACCGATTTAGCGCACCAAGCAGTGTTTGGTCGAACTGCAAATTTTTGATCAGGGCGTCTAGGTGTTTCCTGATTATATAAAAACTATGTATGTAATCTATCGCATTAAGTGTTGAGTGTTAGGTATTGCGCATTAAGTGTTAGGTACTGGAAATTAGCCTTATACCTTAGCGTTAGCTCTGCTTAGCTTGCGCACAGATATATACCTAATTGAAACACTATAGGACCTGATGTGTGGATGATGATGTCTGGATTATCTAGCATTATTTATTTATTTTACGACGGCAAATAATATAAAATACAAACACTATGTACAACTTTTGTAGGTTATATTAATAAATGTGTTTTGTTTTTATGGCATTTAAGATTCAGATTCAATAACTTTATTTCTTTGGGCTTACAAAATGAGCATTTAGACAAGTCAAATTTCATACAGATAATATAATAATTATCTGAAAAAAAAAATTGTTATTGATTTCTCTTCACTTAATTTTTTGACAATTTTTAATTAATTTACCTAACATCTAAGAAGTGCCTCACAACTGAAAAATTATACATTTTAATTGAAAACTGTCCAATAAGCAAGATCTAAAACATAGAATATGTTTGGGTGTAAAGTTTGCAAATAAAGACCTTACCGTAGCTTAGTTTGGAACTAAAGATCACAGACCACACTGTTTTGTGTCATGAAATAGTGTGGAACTTTCTATAGGTTGTAAACTGTAGCAATGGGCAAAGGCTGTGTTCGCAGGGCTAAGGTCTTAAAAATTAAATCATGCCTTGGCAAGGTCAATGCGTGGCTGTCGATAATTGCAGCACTACCATTGACATAAGAAATAAACTATGTTTATAGGTATAGCTAGTTGTCTTGTTACAGATTATAAAAGGCTCTACATGTTACATTGATGGAGCATGAATATTATCTTATAAGATTTTGAGTTTATTACACAAATACTGCATGTTTTTGGTCCGTACGTCCAAAGAAAAAATGGTAACCTTGTACGAGTTGTCTGTCCGTCTGCTTGTCTGTTTTACTTTTACTTCTCCTAATTTTGTCCGAATCTACTAAACTGAACTTCGTAGATTTTCTGTTTGATATTTTTTTTCGTTTAGAAACTCACAATTCTTTCTTGGGTGTATACGTAACATACCTACAGTAGGCCAAGCACGGGGATTGTTTTCTAGGGTAGAATAGACAATAATGACATCGCATCGCCATACATTACGTACGTTGAAGAAATTAATTTCTAATAATTTACGCATTCGAAGACAAAGTGACGTAATTTTTGTCTATTCTACCTTAGACAAGAAAGCCCGTGCTTGCCCTTCTGGTATCAGTAGGTTCGGTAGAATAATTATAATTTCTTTTAAGTTACATTAATACAGATGACCGATAAAATAAATTTTAAACACTTTCGGACGCTTTTGCCCAAAAACTATTGTATTTTATTATACAATAACGTTTAAAAGTAATTAAATAATTACACTTTATAACCTTTGTGAACAACTCTCTCCTTGGTGACATGCGTACAGTGGCAACAGCTTAACCGAACTGTGGGCAAAATGGGAAACACTTTCTACTAAATTAAGTTTATTACATATAAAGCTAGTGATCTGCCCATTAGAATTTTTTTTTTTTATAAATTTAGTACTCACACTCGTAGATTACATAATTGAAGTTTTAAATCCCTAACTTTTTAGAAAAATAATGTATTTTATGTTCACCAGAGACAATGTAGAATAATAACAATAATAATGTTTATTGAAAAATATTTGTGACTTAAAATTATTAAATTTAAACACTAGGATAAACCTGTAAGGTGTAGAGTAGACCCTATGGGTTCATTATATAAACTTATCAAGCTCCTGAGGACACCGGTCTCTTGATGGGCAACAGAAAACACCGCTTGTATGTGTTGTGTGTGTGTGTGTGTGTGTGTTCGTGTGTGTGTGTGTGTGTGTGTGTGTGTGTGTGTGTGTGTGTGTGGAACTTAGAGATCATTTTAATGATGAAGAACTTTTCAATACGGTCCCGAAGATTCGGAGCCTATTGCATACAAACAAACAATAAAGAGAAGTTCTGTCCGTGGCTTCGCATGCTTAGCAAGTATCTTAATGGCGTCCCTGAGATCCCATTTGCCTAAAATTCGTTCAGCCATTTAGAGGTTGAAGCTAATAGACAGACAAAATAACTTACGCTTTTATAATATTACTATGGATATGTATAAAAATTGTAACAGATTCGCCAGGTGGACAGATAAATTGATTACTCTGTAACTGCACATATTCCGATGGATGCCAACGAAAGTTTTAATATTCAAAGAGTCTTTTGTACGCACCAAATTATTATTCCATTCAAATATCATAATAACACATTGTGCAAGTATTTATGTAAATTGGTATATTATTTGCCACATGGGCTTGAAATTTTACTATTCCGCTTATACGCGGTATGAATCAAAGCCCTAATTAATGCAACTTTAATATTTATCGAAGAGTTCTGCAAATGTTAAAAAAGTTTTAAAAACATAACAATATAATTAGACACTATGCTTATACCAATTTAAACATTTTAACTTTTTTGTAAACATTATGTCTAACATAAAGCGAACAGACATTTGAGAACATGCAACATTGAAAAAGGAGAAATAAGAAAAAATAATTATAATTAAAAAGAAGGTAAATACAGACTGTAAAACGATTTTACACAAATTTTTGCCAAATATTACTCAATAGAGCAGGGGAAAACACTCTACCAAGAACTGCCATGTTTGTATCCACCTACGGCATTTTAGCCTTATGCTAGGTATATGAAATTTTGCGTCGTTTCAAGTAAGGTAAGTAAGTTAAGGTATGTCGGTATTTACAGTATGCCTGGCTTATCAGCAAATATGCCTATGCAGTGGACACTGTGTAATAGAAATCAATACAAAGCAACAAATCTTTAGGCACAACTTAAAAGACTTCAACGCGCTGTAACCCTCACAAAAAAGCTTTCCTGCCTCTTGTCATTTTAAATACGATTTTTGGTTGAAGTCCCGTAACCCGCTCAATTCGCAATTCGTGTTTCAAACCAATACGTATAGATTAAGCGCCTAACAAGATTCCTAACTTACTTTGAGTAGCAAGCGGGGAATCTTTTCTAGGGTATAGCAAAATTATGTCACTTTGTCATCGGGTGCGTAATTTTTTTGAAATTAATTCCTTCTACTTCCAGATTGTAGAAAATTTTAAGTAGTTGTGCTCTACGCACTCTCAGCTTCAGAAATTTTAGGCCTTAGCGCTTTAATTCCCTTTTTATAATAAGTGATATTTAGTGCGACAAGGTATCGGTATATATATTTTTAACATTGGTTAACATGTCAATTAACAAAGAATATTAAAATTATATAACAGAACCAAATTAAAACTAGCACTTACAATTGTAAGTAGTGGTTCTGTTGTCTGCAGTTAGCTCATTGGTTCCAATTGAAATAAATGAGCTACCTGCATACTGTTGCGATAAATCTATAGAGCTCAACTAATCCTTATCAATACCAGTCGGAAGCGTCCCTCATAGCGCGGACGCAGAGCAGCTTAGCCATCGGGCTGCATTGCCTCGCGAATGGTATATTACGTGTAAAGCGTAAATACGACGTATCTCGTTTATCAACTTTGTAAATTTTCATCATCCGCATCGCTATATTCCTCTCCTAAATATCTGGTTGCCGGTCGACTGTCGAAACGATTCCGAACATAATTTCTTAAATTGAGTTCGACGAAAGGTGATTTCAACACTTGTTTTAGTGCTTAGAGCTCGACACGACAAATCGTGCTAGCAATTGTTATAACTCAGGTCCGTTCATAACCTACAACTAACGTTTGTCGTCACACAGAAACTTGTCAAAAGCTCCCACGAAGCAACACGTATGCGTGAGTAGGAACTCATGAGAGGCCGGTCTCAATAACGGCGGCCGACCGGGCGCAGAGCAGCCCCAGCCATTTCTCGTTGCTTCAACAATGAAGAACGTATCCCAATAAATTCAAATATCATTAAAACAGCGTATGTAATAACAATTACATTTGCAGCACAACACGTTAGTGGTTCTCTTAAGCTCGAGGGGATTAGTATTTCAAAATTGACCTTGAAACATCAGATTATGTAAACTTTTACATTTGAGAGACCGACATTTGACTGAATGGAGGCTGATACATGCAGCGAATTAAGTTGACATTGTGCGATCAGCCACAACCTGCTTGGGTAACTCACGATATTCAAACATAGTATCGCTCTAGAATATACTTTTTATAATTAATTTAATGTAGATACGTGTTAATTAACAGAGAAATTTGCAATTAAATAACCAACTTAGAACTAAAATAAACTGTAAAAAACTAAAATAACAGTTAGTGAAATAATGATCGAATGCAATATAATTACGTTGATAAAGACGTCTTTTACTTGATGTTTTTACCAACGGCATTGCACGCGTTTTTTTAGAATAAAAAGTTGACATTAATATTCTTGTTTCTATTATTATTTGCCTGAAGCGTAGCTGAACTACACATAATAGGTGTTTAAGCCTAGGATTAATTAAGTCTTCAGTTAATGAGTTTTGTAGTACCTACCTATATAAGATAAAAGGAAAGAAGTTTTATTAACAAAGAAAAAAAAATAAGGTAAATAAAATTATTTTCTTCCTTTTGTTTCTATTCTAGGCCTAGACTAGACTATACCTATGCAAAATTTCAGTAAAATCCATTCCGTAGTTTTGACGCATCTAAAATATAAACTTAAATTATAACTCTAATTATAAAAAACTATTTTATACCTACATCTAAATACCTACCTATTTTGCAAACCTGAATCATAAAATTATTGTGCTAAAGATGCGCTAGCTAACCCTGCTGGAGGACTAATGACGTATCACAATCAATTTTAAATTGCATTATACCGTTATTATGCTCTTAAGTCAATGTACGTTAGATGATCTTTTCAACGTGGATTTTTTCACACATTCGATACCAATTTAGTTTTTAATTCGAACCGCTCTGGTAGTTTTAATATTAAAAATGCAATGGTCTGCTCTTATTTTTCGTCAATCCTTGCCAGCTGTGCCTCGATTAGCTCCAAGAACTGTTATTTGCTTAGAAAAGCGCGGTGTTCAAAATCTCCAACCATTTTTTTCCACCAACATTATATACGATTGTGTTTTTTGTGCGTTTCTAACTTTTTCTTACATTTTGTTTCTAATAGTAAGTATTTTGGCGAGTGTGAGATATTTCTGTTGTTAGGCTTCAATTCGTGCGAAGCCTAGGCAGAAGTTTTGATAAAAAAATACAAATTAATTGTGCATAACTCATAAAGTTCTATGAACTAGAATTTAACAGTGTTAGATTAAGATATTTTTTTTTTGGGAATTGTAGGCAATGAAAAAGAAGGTACCTGGATATATAAAACTTTGCACGTACTATTTTCAATGTTGAAATTTCTAAAACTTATCTAGTTTATTTAAAGGACACATATATCATAATATGTCATATATAACTATGTCTAAAAATCTATAGTACTTATTGGCATCCTGATCAGGAAGTCTACTTTCCAAAAGCTTAGGGAGTAAAATCCCTAAAATGTAAAACTAATAAATATGACAGTTTTTTAGCGTTTATCTCGTAAAATACCGTGTGTGATTTGTGTGTGTGTCTGACCTGATCAACTGATTGGTTGAAAAGGTGATTTTGGTCGGAAGTGTTCATAGCTATGCTTGGTGAAAATTGGTCAAGCCTTTCAAGATGTATAACAAAAAACGAATAGATAAAGCTTCATAAAACTTCGTTCGAATATTCGTATTATGAGAAAAAACTACAGCTAGTTGCAGTCGGATCTCGATAACTTTGTTTTCTAAGCCAACTCTTTCAATGGATCATCAAATGTCAATTTTCACTGATCTCAAAGTTCATCTAACATACCGTCTTATGTGTACCCTTGACCCGTACCCTGCAAGGCCGATTTCTTTTCAATTCAACAGAGATATTTCTGATATTTACAAGCTTACTATTCAAGATTCTGTTGTAAGTTTCATCTAGTATTGTTCCGTAAAAAGATATTGTCGTTGCGAAAATGTATACCCACCTATTTCGGTCGGCCTTCAGTCGAGTCTCGGTCACGTTCATTTTCATACGACATCTTTCAAGTAAATCAATACAAAGCATTCATCGTTTTTGCTGTTGACGAAATATTATGAGTGAGTTGCGTGGCGAATCAGATGTTTGGGTACTGATTGAATGTTAGCTGGTGCTTTATAGACCAAGGTCAGTGTACCAAGTAATACCTACCAATGTCCGACATATAAGATTTACAGCGCTATAGAATATCCCAAATAACTGACGGCTCAGAATTAGCACGCTGAAGAGACGGTTGGCAGGTCATAGGTATAGCTCGCAGAACGGATAGCAGCTGGGGGGTAAAGGTTCTCGTGTGGTGACCACGATGCAATGCGTCGCACAGGATTAAGGCCTCCCACCCGATGGACTGACGGTAATGTAGCGGTCGCAGGGAAACGATGGCTAGAGGTGGCTCAGTAACGCTATTCGTAGCGTCGTTTGGAAGACGCCTATTTTCAGGCGATGATGATGAAGCTTTACAAAGAGAAAAGAGTATTGTTGAATAGAAGCAGTCATAATATGTTAGTTTTCGTTGAAATTATTACAAAACGAAACAGAAGTGTAAAATTCAAGAACCTATGTACATTAAATGAACCTTAAATGAATATAGTGAAACAGTCATTCTATAAAGCCTTTGATTATTTATGTTTTAATGAAAAACATCGTAAAACCTCGTGAACGAATGACGAAAATCACATCTCACTAATATTTTAAAAGTGAAAGTTTCAATGTTTGTCTGGATGTTTTTTCCTTCGTCACGCCAAAATTACTGAATTGACCGGCTTTAAATTTTTCATACTGACAGTTTTAGGCCTGGAATAAAACATTGTACCCCATAAATAAATAAGTTTTTGTATGAAATTGATCAGTTTGTTGAAAAGAAAAAACGCGAGAGAAGCCATGTGTAGAATCTACAGTTGGACATAAACCGAGTTTATTTAACCGTAATGTACCTACATGGGTACATAAACACGTAAATCTAAGTTATTATACTGATTATGGCAGTGGTCACCATTCCATAGCAGCAGCTAGCTACATTTGTCCTTGTTAAGGTTGGAGTAACTTGGACAACATTCACAACGTTTATTGGATTGAATATTACAAGATATCTATCGTTGAAGGTGGTTGGTACTTGTATGCTTGATTCCGTCAATAAAACTTTTCAAACTATCATGGATATTAATACTGATGTAATTTATAACGAGATATCATGATTAAGCACACCGAAAGACGTTACCACTTGAGGAACCAGGGGTGTACAAAATCGACTGCAGCTATGGAATCTTCAAAGGTAAATCCCACTATCATTACCTTCATCTAAATCATGACGGGATATTTTCCTTTAAGATATTGCACAGCTGCTGTCGATCTTGTACCTAAACTCCTTCATTTTGATTCCCTCTACTCGTAAAAGTTTTACATTTACTTGAAAGTTGATTTTGTAAGCTAACAGTATTTTGTGGTGAACTCCCCCTTAACCGTCATGGGTTCTATCACTACATAGGACAAGCTCTCGTAATCTCGATGACCTAATTATTTCTGGTAAGGATTTCTTCTGTTCTTCACCTCAAACTAAGCTTTCTTATTATATCAGTTATGTAGTTAAAAGAATTAATAAAGCGGTTTTCAGGTACGAACAGAGTTTGTTTTGGAAAAACAACGGCGCGAGGGTGTTATTCCAACAATACTATAGGTACACCACCACACAATACACCAGCGTAGCTTTTCTTTTCTCTTCTTACTTTTATTCTATACTCTACATTTAATTTTAACCTTAAGTAGTAGAGAACAGTCTGCTTAAACCTGATTTTAAGTTTTTATTGTTGAAATTTGTCAGAATGAATTCAGCACTTACTCAAAAAGTAATTTTTCGATTGTTAATACTTTTGATCGGAAACTCCGTGCTCGGGGCCAACTAACTATACATTAATTTATTTATTAAATTTCGTAATTATATTTAGCCGCAATTAAAGGGAAATAAATATATTTACTTATTCTTGTGTATTGGGCACGGTTTTCCTTCACCAAAACATATTCTTTATTAAATAAATATTTATACCACACAGTCATCTAGCTCCAAAATAAGCAGAACTTGTGTTATGTATGGGTATGAAATGACTGATATACTTACTTACACAATATAACTACATAATGTAGATAGATATTTTATTTGATAGGATAGATAGAGTATTTATTAATTTCAAGTATATTCGATAACTTTGTTGGCAGTTGTTTACATAGGCGGTTTGTTTTACATAGGAAACGACCAGAACACCCTGAAAAAATACACGTACATTTTTCGAGAGCCGTGATATGATGCTCTTATTCCATTGGATTCAGGTCAGGAAGGTCAAGCCAAAATATGATACTCCGGGCGTTGTGCCACCGAGACGTTTGAATACGGGTATCATTTTTAGAGAAGGCATTCTTATCGGTCTTGCTTTACGAATCGTTAGTTTACAAAAACGAAATCCACTGTACAATTGCGTGCTCCCGCAGTGCGTGTCGATATTGTAAAAGAGTCATTTCATCTGAGCTACCATGCCGCATGCCTACAAGATGCTGTGATACAAGACGGCGAAATTAGTTTATTTGTTGTCTAGAAATCGAATATTACTCTCTCTTTTGTTAAATTACTAAGAAAGTGGGGGCTTTTCTACCAGTAATTACGACTGGGATTGGTTTACGTGTATTATAATTAAATAGCGGTAAGATAATGACGGAACCATACATTTTCTGAAAAGGCAAAGAAATGCCTTACGAAGAATAAAATTGGGATCTTTTCACTATACCAAAACCTATCTCATTTAGGTCCTCTATAATATTGTATGTTATGTAACAAAAATACCTCGTTAAACCTGAGAACCTTCATGCAAAAATCTTGTAGGTACTTCCTTGAACCTACATAGAAATCATCTTACTAAAAGACCCAAAAGATTTGTATCACTATACGATACTAATCACTAAAGGTATATTTTAGAGAAAGGTAGGTAGAGAAGTTTAGCCAGGCTTTATAAGTTGACTTCACTGCATAAAGAAACTATCTATCGACGTAGTATGGTGAGATCCGGGCTTCCAGTCATTATGTCGATACAGATCAATCTATTATTGCCATTACTGCTGCGGTTTCTATTGTTTTGTACAGCGCCGGCGTAATATCAGATGAACAATTTGAACCTTATCGCCTAGCACCATGGTGGTAATGAAGTGCTAATCGAGTTTGGCCTGTATCTGTAGGTACTTTACTAGTCTACGAGATACGCAGCTTGTGGAGGCGATGGCTAGGTCAAATATTCTCTTTTGGGCTGAATCTGCCAGTACATTCTAAAACGGAGTTCTAGACATAAAAAACGCCGACTAGATCCGGTAACCCTCGGCATGCCTGGTTGGGTCTCTCATTATGAATGTGTCCCTCCCTGTACATTATCGATAACTCTTGCTGTTAATATGATACCTACGATCTTTCTTTCAAGTATTGGCATTAACCTTTTACGTAACCGTTCGCATATTACATTAAAACAGATGTCATAATTAATTCCTAGCTGTGCGCAGCTCAATTTATTATCTCAATATAATATCTCATTGAAGAAGATGTTTTATGATGTCGTGAATAGAATTAGGTTCACGTAGTAATTCGTTGTTCTAAATTAATAAAAAACTGATTACGTTGAATTAAAAAAAAACTTGCATCGAACAATGATATTTATACTAACTATTAAAGAATAATTATCGGGTATTTATCGCGTACCTTTTGTTTTTAGGGCGACTGGATTTTGATATTATAACTTTTGTTATTACCAATTTTTTTTTAAAGGATGGATTAAAATTCGTTATGGACTGTAAACTGATCTTATAAAAAACCAAAAACAAGATTGTTGCTGGTTTAAAGTCGTTTACTTGACTTAAAACTAAGTAAAGGACTTAAAACGTAGGTAGTTTCCTATAAGTACGAGCCCAGTACCAACGGCTTAGGTTTTTTCGGTGATTTACAAATGGACGCAGTTATGCGAATTTATAAATTACGTCCATTTGTCCACAAGTCAAACAAAGTTGCGATTAGACACTTAGTTTGACATCTTCTTTTATTTTACCTATAGAAAAAAGGTTTTGTGACATTTTCTGTTTTTTTACTAATGTTCTAAAAACAATTATTGGATGAGTTCACCAATTAAAAGTAAAATAATTTATATAATATTCGGTTTCCTCACCCGGGAGCAATTCCTATAAAGATTCACATAGCGTAGTATCCAACCGTGTCAGTGGATTTATCAATAACGCTAACTAATACAGGGTTCTGTGGTTTAGCATAGAATGTTCTAGCTGTTCCATTTAGGCTGTGGTCGGCCTCGCCTCCGAGTGAGAGATACGATAACAATACAATTGTTGAAAACTTAAATTATGTTCGCCGAGATACTCTAAGGAAGGTTATTTCGATTGTATAACTATTTGAAAATTGTTGGGTCTGCTTATCTACCATTAGCGATTAGATATATCTTAAGTACCATTATAATATTATTATTCCCATGGAATTATCTAAACAATTATTATCATTACGTGCGGATTTATCTAGATTTGTGGGATAATAATCTGTCCAGGCAGTGCCCGTTATGACGAAATACTGCTGACGATATGCATGTACAATTGCGTACCTACTTACGATACGTATGCTTCAAAACTTGACAAGAACAAATCTAATTAGTTTTTTCATTGAGTATAATCGGAGAAGCTTTACAATACCGCAGATAACAAAGCATTCAAAAAGACATAATTGAAATTTCGTTTAATTTTCACTGCATTCTGGTCATTTGCCGAAAAATATAGGATAATGATAACAAAACTAAGAATATAAAAAAACACAATTCCTCTACTTTATATAAACTGACCTTAAAAATATGACACAATGAAAATATTTTCATTGAATTAACTCATAGAAATTATATGTGTTTTATAAGAGGTTAAATAGTTCCCATAAAAACAAAAGCTATGTTATAAACAAGATCAAGGGTATCTTTTGTTTAATAAACTTCGTGATATCAAAATATCTGTATAATAGTCATAGTTCATCAGATTTTTTTTTTTTTCATTATTAAGGTAAATGTTTATTCAATAGATATTAAATCAAACTTATTCTTTAGATATTAAAGAAAACAATGTAGTTTCTCGTGTTGGAATAACTTTTAATACTTTTTTTTTGGCAAATGTTTTTCTCGGGAAAGTCGCGAAATTTTCCGCAAATTTTTAATGGCGCCAACCGCGGACGTGTGTTGCCCCCTCCCGCCGCGAGCGCTGGACGTTCAAGTGGATATAGCCAATGGTTTGTGAAATGTGAATTTTATTGATTTACCTAAGATCTTCAAAACCACTCAACTGATCCAGATGAAAAGTGGCGAACTTAGATAAAATGCATTGTTACAAAGTTTCTTATTGTTACACTTTTTATCATTGCAGTGTTTTATTATTGTACAGTAGATATCAATAATATAAAATACCTTTCCAGATGTTATCTATAAAAATAAATACTTAATATCATCCCCACCCATAAATTTATAACTACTTAGAAAACACCCAGAACATTCGCTACCAATCTGCAAATCGTACAAACATTTGTTCCGAGGTTGGAATCGAACACACGACCTTTGCCTGCTGGGCCTATTCCCAGAGGTTCACGACTCTATCGCACCATGAAGGTTGTCAAAGTACCATAATATGCATAAACCATTACACAAACGCATCAAAACAAATACAATTTTAAAAACCGATTATGTGAACGTCTTCTACAATTTGACCAAAAGACAAGTTTCCCGATAAGGTATTTATCTCCGATTGTTTTGAGTCTGTTTTTAATCTAATGGCCTTGCTTTATCTTGATTTAAATGCTGTGACACACCTCGTGGATTTATTTAACCGGATCGTAGATGGAGCTTAACAATACTCAGACTTTGGAGCCCGAAGTTATTAGCATCTAGACTCATCTGACATGTAAACGCGCGATTGAATGCTTTGAGTAATTTTCATGAAGTCATCAGTTCGTGATTCCACTGCTTCCCAGAGGATCTACTTAAAAGAGTTAGGCTGATGTTCCACTGCGTTACATTGTTTAAACATAGTTAGTTTTGTCGCGTGCATTAATATAGTAGTATCTATGATCCAGCGGCAACATTATAATATCTACATTAGATAATATGCTAACCAATGGAACGTGGTCGACAATGAAGTAAGATTAAAATTAACAGGGCACAAAATGAAACTATAACGCTGCACTATCTACAAGCATTATCTAGTCCCAAGTCAAGTAGGGCATACATAGATCATTCATCTCTTATTCTACGTAGAAAACGACCATAATTTGTTCCGGGCGACAAATATAGAAGTATATCCATATTAATTTAGCAGACTTTACAGCGGCAACATCAATAAAGTTATTATTACCTTTATTGCGTAAATCTCTCAGATAAAGTCTCTTAATTTTAACCTGTATATTTAGTAACTTTACGGTAGTAAATGTCTTTCGATCCTATCTTTTGCTCTACATCACTTTATTCGTCTTTCGTGTCTTGCGAATGCCGCAACGCAGGTTACTCGTACCTAAACGTGGGCGTCGGTCCCAGTAAGTTGTTAAGCAGTGACTTAACAGCTGTTTTTTTTAATGTGGTCTACCAACGTAACTGAGACAAAACGAGAATAGCTGAGTGCCGGTGGCACTCAGTATGCTTGTAACAATTGAATTGGTGATTGTATAAAGTTGCAAATTGGTAGATTGATAAAATGCTGGACGTTTTACATAGCATCATCTAATTTTTTGAAATGTAAAATCCCGTTTTCTTGCTTAGTGTATTGAAAGAAAATTTATTAAGTTAGTGTTTAGTTTTCAAGTGCCATGCCGAAGCTCCCAAAGTCGACGTTGACGATAAAATGAATTTGACCAGAAAAAAGAAACTCTCTAACTATAGGTATAACTCCACAATGTGAGTTAACTAGCTATCAAAATTGCCAAAAATGGTGTTTAATGAATTAAAAAGCGAAAGTATAATCGTCCAATAGAATAATTTATGTATAATTTGATCAATAAATAATTAAAAGCCTAATAAATAAACAACGCATGTGTCGAATGACAACTCAATAGGTAGGTATTTATTTGCAATCAACAAACGAGTGATTTTTGATTGAGTAACACACATCTAAACTTCGATTTAAAATTATGGCCACTATAAAATAGAGTTGCGAGCTGCCACTCAAAATATGATTTTGCCATACCTACTTCTACGATTCAGTTCGACTTTCTCACGACGTTAATTAATCCCACTCATATCAGATTCTGTATTAATGACTATAAACACCAGAAATAACTGAATTAAATTAATTTTTATGATCGATTTATATCAGCTCAGCAACACTATGCGACCTGGTGATTGTGCAATTCAATTGGTTCGTTGCAAAGTTGATTATCAGGTAAGTAGATAACATAGTAACTCAAACTCACTATAACTTGCGAGTCAGGTTAGATTCCGACACAAGGAATATAATCATGGTAGGTATTGTCTTGCGTGCTTTTAGATTGATAAACAACCTTTATTTTGAAGGTTACGTACAATTTTGAAATCACCGCCCATTTTGAAAGAGCTCTTATCTATAATTTGGACGACATGCATGCCTCTGTGCCTGACGACCTATGTTAGTAGCAAAAGGGCCAATTCATTAATCTAGCAGAGTTCGCAACGTAACCTTACGAAATCATGCCTCGTAAGTACGTGACGTAACATCCAAAGCACCCTTCGGTACATGTGCTGGTGAAAAAACGAGTTATCCCTTCAAATGTTCGTTATTAGTTCGAGTGTGTAATGATTTAGTAAGAAGGTAAGTTACCATTAGTTGGGTAATCGTTTACTTGCTCGATATAGGCTGTATCTTATAATTATAACTAAAATACATTCTCCCAAAATGACTGTATACCAGGATAGGTAGGTACTATTTTAAGGTAAAAATTTAGATTAAGAATTCAAGTCCTTTTGACGACGAACAATATTGGGAAACTTAACTGACTTTAGATTAGTTTCATATCTACAGAAAGCATAGTTAAACATAAATATGTACTTTCCCTTACAAGAAACTTAACGTATTTTAACATCCATCACCTTTTCCTAAATAGCAAGTACAAATATGTAAATGAACTATACAGTCAGAGTTTCGTGAGACCTTGATACATTTACATAGAGAGCAATCTCGTATTTTACTATAATACATTTTTCATCACATATTTTATTGTTTATATGATTATACATGTAACATGAGCACATCGCACCAGTTCTGTAAACGTGTTGCGTCAATATTCGACACTTTCATAATATTTCACATATTATTGCATATTATGTAGCTACATACTTGAGATCGCCATAATAACGAACAGTTTTATGATCACAAACTACATATACTCTATATCTATTTCATGGGCTTTAGTATTCTCTGATTAGTAAGTGACCTTACCTCGAAATAGTTTAATTGCCCATTTGATAAAATAACTACGCAAGAATTTAGATAGGTAATTTCAACTTCAAACCATTGAGATTATTCTTGGTAACCTTACGGGATTCATATGAAAATATAAAGGTAAATGTAAGTTCTGTATGAAGGATAGGATTCGTAACGTAAAGTTATCGACAAATCTCAAAGAATTAGTAAACTGAAATGGCAGTGGGCCGATTATACATATCTTGCGAAGAACAGACAACTGCTGGTGTAAACGTGTCCTTGAGTGGAGACCGCGACACAGCAAACGTAGTGGTGGACGCCCTCCGGCCGGATGCTGGCAAGCTAAAGACACTATGGCGAACACAAGCTCTGGTTAGCTTGGGGATAGATGATGGTGTATGGATTGTCTACTTTTATTTATTTGCATATTTTACAGGCCCTAAAAATCACAAACTTTGTTAGCTAAAAAATTGTGATAAGGGTATGGTTGCTTCGAGAAGGGAGGATGATACCTGATGATTCACGAAATAATTATCAATCTCGCAACTTTCCTAGGCCAAGAGCCATTATCTATTTAAGTTCTTGCCGTTTTTAATCAACGAATTATACGATTCATGACCCGCCATGATTACCGTTCGGAAGCAACCTTCATCATACCTATTGTTCCTCGAGCTAATCAGAGAGCCACAGTCACGAACCATCCCATTCCCATCAAGAACGAGGTATTGTCGGCTCCTCTCTGCACGATACCATTATTTCCAACAAGACAGGTGCTATTACTTATTATTCTTCCAATAGAATTGAACTTAAAGCTCAATAGAGCATTAAATTGGCTCTAGAACATAACATCCGTGATCGGTATATTGTGAGAGCTAGACGAAGCAAGTATTTGTATATTTGCTTCCCTAAATGTTCTAGATGTTTCTATATGGTTTGCATGCCCAGCGTGGGGATTATGGTCAATAGCCAAATGATTAAAAATGCCATCTATGGCGCTCATGAATATGTCTAGCTGTGGACTATTATAGGCTGGTGTTGTTGTTGTTTTTGCATTATTTTGGATTTATATTACAGAGACAAGGATTTTGGGCTGTATCATTACATTAGTTTCAACGACATAATGTGTATTTCTCTTTTTTATATATTCTACACTAGCAGTCCGCCCGGCTTCGCACGAGTATTAAACAAAAAATTCAGACATTATACACTAACACGATGGGTTTCACAGTTTTCATACGGATCCCATAATTTTTTTAGCAGCTTAGGGTTTTTGACATTGACTCGACACTCTATAACTGACACTGGCCGTAGAGAAAAAAGCAAGCAGCGGTGCCATTATTGAAAAAGTGGTTGAATATATAGCGCACGGTTTAAATATAGAATTTTTCATGCGGATCCCTAACTTTTTTGAAAATATTCAAAATTTTCCGTGATGAACATACATAATATGGGTATAATAGTGTAAAATAGGGCATTTTACTAAACTAATCGCTTCACGAATAATGTAGAATAACAAAATGTGAAGTAAATACTGACGCACTTTAAAGTTCTAAATCCTATCACATATCTCCGTGCACATGCGATTTCTGATAATATCATTACTATATCGAAGAGATTTGGGCAGGCTCATCAACTTAACTGAAGTCAGTTGCAGAAATTGTATAAAAAGTATTAAATATTCCATTATCGGTGGTATGTATAAAGTTGTGAATGTTGCATACTCCGGTTGACTGGGCACTAAAGATCTACGTACAGATACAGGCACATTGATCAAGCAATAAACAAGGAAATGGATTCGTTCAGTTTAAGGTCACTTGCTTCAAGTACTTGCTTTAGAGATAAGGTACCAACGGTGTCGCTTGCCTACTGCGCTATAGCTGCTACTATGCTATAGCTATAACTGACAACATAGCACTCTTAATCACATGTCAGCCAATCAGCTAAAAGCATTACCTAATTATTAGGTAACTACATACTCTACCGCAACATTGCTCTACATAAATCTTAGTTTTTGAAGTTAACTGTCACAATTTTTAGTCGCTCTTAGCTTTTATTCCCAGTTCTTCACTTTTCCAATTTTGAACATTTCTAGATCATCATCAGTCTACAATAGTCCACTGCTGGACCTCTAGGCCTCCCCAAATGAGCGCCATAGATGGCATTATTCATCATTTGGGGGTTATTGCCCATAATCCCCACACTGGACATGCGGGTTGGGGATTGCAGTATGGTGGAGTTGTTCTGCAGAGGGCGCTGCTGCCCACCCCCCGGTGTATTTCTCTTAGTCGCCTCTTACGACACCCACAGGAAGAGTTGGGGTGGTGAAATTCTACGGCACCACACGGCAGGTTTCTAGATCATCGCATACATACGAGGAATGTGAAAAGTGGGTCCTATATAAAACTGGGAAAGTGAACTTAAGGGTTTTTAGGAAAAAGGGTCACAAAAGAGTCTGCTCAATTATCTGGTAATGGGCACGTTAGTAAGTAGGTACCTACCTAGTGCCTCTGTAAATAATTAACTTGCAGGTTTTATAAATAGCCATAGTATATTCACG
This sequence comes from Eupithecia pulchellata, assembly GCA_963931895.1. Lineage (NCBI taxonomy): Eukaryota > Metazoa > Arthropoda > Insecta > Lepidoptera > Geometridae > Eupithecia > Eupithecia pulchellata. The sequence goes on along the minus strand of OZ007520.1, from coordinate 1,781,208 downwards.
TATATTTCCTAGTAACGGTATATAACTTTAACTTGTAACTTTAAGATGTCATGTAATGTTTAACAAGTGTAACATGTATACAGAATACAATATTAATAAACAGTTGAATTATACACACAAAGGTAGTAAAAGAAAAATGCTAGGAAAAGTAACGTCATTATTCGTACCACCTATATCCGTTTAGTAAAGCAACACTGTCGGAATGTTTGCAGCTCCAATTTAGTTTTGTGCTGGTTACGAAATCCGACGGGGGTACACTGGTATAGTATTGCCAACATAATCTGTTTCTTTTGCCAGAATTTCAAGCAATTATCGAATTATATGTGGACAACATACATACCAGTAATTTTATTATATGTAATTCAATTACATTTCAGAATGCCAAGTTCTGACATTTTAGTAGATTTACAAAAATGTGTGATATAAAAAGTGGTTTCGTGTTAACACTTTTTGGGCCTCTTTCCTTCGATGTTGGAACGGTAGCTGAGGAACACTTCTTTAATATAATTTGACCTAGGACAATCGAACATCTCTCTGTTTATGTAAAAAAATGTTTGCAAAGAAGGACCTAAGCGTCGTTTCGCAAACTTTTTGAATACAAATACCGCAGACTTGCCAGAACTTAATTGTAAATTAATCTCAATGTAATTACGATATACAAAAGGAAAAAAATGTTCATTGAATTATTATCAAGATTATGGAACAAAGAGTTTCCTTAAAACATCTCGCTTTGGGAACGCTAAATCTCTCACATCATATGAAGGCTATTATCTTGTGCTTATATAATTTTTTGTCATAATATTTTTACGTATAACAATCAATCGCTACCATATTGACGGGTTTGGCCGTGGTAAATGATATTTTATTGCCGTTGTAATGGTTCAGATTTGACTTCCGTTTATAGTACATGACTACCTCATACCAAGTACTTCATTTAGCTGGTTTTATTATACATTGAATGAAAGGAAGTAGATTTTTCAATACCCTTGCAAACTTCTGAAGTACTTCTCTACCTTTGGGGATTTTTCGTGTCGAGTCGGAAAGTGATCATTTATTTTGATATCATTTTGCTATGAATCTCACTCAGATGCAGCAGTAGATCAAGAGTACTAGAATTTCCCATCAAAAAGAGGGTACTAGATATTCATTAAGAGCAGGTAGGATCCTTCTTAGTAAGGTAGAGAAAGGACCCTACCCTGCTCTGTTTTTACCTCTTATTATCCTCTTTTTTTAATAACAAATTTTGGAGTTCATACGTGTTGCTATTTAAATATAAATAAATAAATATAATTTACTACAGTGACAACTTATAAAAATACTCTATAAGTCTATAAGTAGATGATGACTAATACAGCTATATTAAGAAGGATCAAATCTAAAGTCCACACTTTAGAATTGATTTAAGTTCAGTTGTTGCCGAGACTTATCTACAGTGATGTTGATTTCGGATGATTCCCTCACTCACTAGGCTAGGCCTGTATCGACGGAATGGCTCCCTCCCACGACAATTCCAAGATAAATTGCATTGATCGGATCGGATCTTGTTTTTGACATGGTTACAAAACGGTTGCCACCGCGTCTAAACGCGCTGTTGCACCGCTACGTACAGCCATCTAAACAGACTGCGACATGAATAACTTAACGCCAATGTCATGAGCTCGCGTGAATGGAAACGTTTTGTTTCGGCGTTTTGGTTACTACAAGGTGAATACTGTGAATTTGTTTAGTCATTTTGCCTGTGCAGGTATTTCGAACCCCGATATTTTCCGACAGACATTTACAGCACAGATTGCAACGCACAGCTTTTGACAGAAGCTTTCGTAGTCGAAAGCTTTATATTTTAAAAAAATAAGCCTTATCAAACCAAAGCTCAGTAGCAGAGATTTTCTTTTTTTTAAATAAGTGTGGCTGGCTTTGCATCATGATCATCGCATATAATGGATTACTTAGGTACAAGCGGAAGGCATAGCATAGCACTGTACTTATAAAGAGTGGATTTTTTTTTCTTCTACCCTTTAAATCTAGCTAAGATTAAAGTAAAATGATAAAGATTGAATTGAATAGAAAATGAATTAATGCAGTCTATTTTCTTTTAAAAATAAAGGAATGTTTCCCTAAAGTAGAGTAACCTATCATAAGGATCAAAGTTGTTTCCCTTTAGGGCTCATTAATTTTTAAATAATTTTTAATTTTATAATGTTCTAACCTAGATAGTAATTAGGTTCATCATCATCATCACCAGCCTATAATAGTCCACTGCTGGACGTGGACATAGGCCTCCCCTAATGAGTGCCATAGATGGCATCATTATTTGGGGGTTATTGCCCATAATCCCCACGCTGGGCATGCGGGTTGTGGATCGCAGTTCGGTGTAGTTGTTCTGCAGAATGCGCTGCTGCCCGCCCCCCGCAATTAATTAGGTTAGTTCAGTATAATATTATGGTAAATATTAATATCTAGGTTTCGTATAAAAATTGTTAAGTGAAGAAATTATTAATGCATACTTTCTTCACTTTATAAATTTATACTCTATGCCTTCAACAATTTTGTTATTTGGCAAGTATTTCAACAGTACCTACTTAACTTAAGGTGACATTTGGCAAGCGAAGGTCCACCTGCGACTCTACAGTTGCGAGTTGGTTTCCTGCTTTGAGACAAATGTTGGTATCATCTGCAAATACATATTTGTTGCAGAACACCCTCTGGGTATTTATGTATAGTAAAAGATACTGTATTGTATTCAAAAGATTAAATTGAACAATGATTCTTTGAAGTGATCGCTTTATATTCCAGTATTACTTGTAATTTTTATATTGTGACGTGTCTTAAAGACTTGAGGTCTAAAGGAAATAAAGCACTTTGATTTTGATATTGGACAAAGTATATCAGTCATCTAGTACCCATAACACAAGCTTCGCTTAGCTTGGGGCCAGATGATGTGTGGATTATCCAGCATTATTTATGTATTATTATTGATCTATTAACTATCACGGGTTATTCTAGACAGGTTATAGTTGCTTATTGTGAATATTTTTTTACAGAACATTAATCTCCTCATAAATTCATTTTCATTGAGTTTGGTTTACATTTCCTGAAAATTATAAAGATAATTAAATAAATATAGGTAGATCTAACAGCAGTCTAGCTACCTACTAGCTAGCAGTAAGTTTCTAGTAACGTAGGTCTTTCTATCTATAAATATAAAAGTTTACTAATGAGTTTACATTATGAGTCTTGCTAAAACTTATAAACGGCTTAAACGATTCGAATATTTATAGAAAAAAGTTTAAAGGGGGTAAAAATTGCAGATAAAACTAAATGTTCGTAGTTAATCTATGCTCATATCTTTTTAAAAAGCGAATGATAAAGAACATAAGCTGTTGTTTTCATACCCACTTTAAATCTATATTTTTTTAGATTTATTCATGTGTAGAAACGTCAGAGTTTATTTGCACGTAGGTATTATTTAAACGCTATCAGCAAATAACCTAGCCATCGATGATGATGATGGATGACAGTTCAATTTTATTATACCAAGTCCACTCTCTTATTAGATTTTTGCACTCTTTGATTGATCAGTCATTGTTGCAATGTGATAACACCAGGGTCCTTGTCCTTATTCACTATGACTTATGAGATTCCTTATCCAAACCATGTGACGTCACAAGGTGTTCTAAATACGGTTTTATCCGATTCCACTCCGCTGTCTTGTCGTTTCTATGTATCGCGTTTCACATCATCACACATCACACATCACCAGCCTATAACAGTCCACTGCTGGACACAGGCCTCCCCTAATGAGCGCCATAGATGGCATTATCATTTGGGGGTTGTTGCCCATAATCCCCACGCTGGGCATGCGGGTTGGGGATCGCAGTTCAGTGAAGTTGTTCTGAAGAGGGTGCTGCTGCCCGCCCCCCAATGTGTTTCCCTTAGTCGCCTCTTACGAAACCCACAGAAAGAGTTGGGGTGGTGAAATTCTATGCCGGCACCACACGGCAATGTATCGCGTTTGGATTTGAAATATTAAATAAAGGCGCAGGTGGATAACTAGCTAAACATTTCATAAATTCTACTTGGAGGCTATTAAATTTCACATCGAAATTTCGAGAACACAATAACTTAGAGGTATTGAAAACCTCGTAACGCAATCATTATGGAAACCATAATTTGTGGGTGTAGATAGAGTTAAGTCAATTTGCTTTATGAATGCATAATGAATGAGGCAAATGTGGTTTCCACGAGGATTCGTTTATCATGAGGTGGATCGTCTCTCATACAAACAATTAGTGAACAATCACAAGCTCACTGTGGAGGTAAGTAGGCAACCAATTAAATACATGATATCAATCATTTTCACTTACGCATTCTCAACAGATAAAATATATTTTAATAAAACAAGAATGTTTGCAAGTCTATTGCCATTGCAGCCGTTGCAAGACGTTCCTATAATTCAATACGCTTCATATATTTGACTTTTATTCGATTCACTTATCGAAGATCAATAACTCTTTGTATGGGACACCACACCACCCACATAATCATGTCGTCAGAAGATAAGAAAAGTTAACAATTTGTTAACGTTTCTAAAAAAGAACAATAAGTCGCTGTGAATAATTTTTTGTATCTGCTCAATATTTATTAATTTGTAATTAATCAATAATTTAATATACATTTTACCTTTACCCTCCGTACAATGTTAATTTACTCTTTGCTAACCCACTTAGGGTTGAATATATACTTGATGATTTAAGGTATATAGGTACATTGATTCAAGTTCCCATAATATCTGTTGCTATCAAAACAAAAACATACGATAACAATTCATTACGGCTTTTATTTACTATTGCCAATTCAAAAGCTTTACTGATGCGACAAGACGACGGCGTGGAATCCGACAAAGCCATATTCTCTATCTCATATTTGTCATTATCAAACGACACACGGTGAGATTCGAACGCGATATGTACTACCAAATAAACGAGCCCGCTAAATAACTAGTCTTAGTGAATACAATTTTCCGATTTCACACCAAGGCACGTTGCGGAATCGCTTATGTTTAGAAGACATTGTGACGTCATACGGTTTGGGCAAGGATCTCCTGTGTCATCGAGAATAAGACCCCATATTTATCATATCAACTACTAGCACAGATTATACAAGGCGTCCCACAGCTATGCCACATGGAGGGAAAGTACCTTAAATATTCTACATAGATTGAACCTTTTACTGAAAGAGATTATTTGAATTTAATAAACAATTTAAACTGTGTTCATAGATTTTTAAATAGTTACATGTTTGAACCGGGAATCGAACCCGCTACACGAGAAAAATAATTACCCTGTAAGTTATCATACCGATCAAAGGGGTTCATCGTGAGGATTATTTTTTCTAAATAACATTGTGTCAGAAATAATATTATATCTATCGACGGATTGGCAGTATATTTTATAGTTTGTTGCGTGGGGGATGCCGACAACCGACATAGCTTACCTCCCCCCCCCCCACAGGGTGGCCAGGACCCCTACTCTAGATTTAGCATTAATAATTGCGAGGAACGACTGCAAAGAACAAAATGTATTTACTATTATTATATTCTATATTCGACTTAAACATCAAAAAATAATTAATATCTAATAAAAAGTAACAAACACACTAGCTATACAATACAACAATAGAACAATCATTTAATTTGCAAAAATATACATAAATATAATATTACAAATAAGAAAATCACAATTATCTAACTTAAATAGAGGTAGTATTTACAATTAAAATAAATGAGCTAACTGCAGACTGTTGCAAACAAACTACAGGTAGCTCAACTGATTCATATCAATACCAGTTGGAAGTGTACCCAAGATGCTGGCTGCATTGCCTCACTGTATGGCAATGATGATGCGCTGCGCCAGATACTGACCAGCTCTCGGGTCACACGTCGTCGCTTCGATGATACGCTCAAACTATTATTTGAAGACCCGGCGAGCCTCGGTGCCCCATGGACCTATGGTCTCGACTTCAAGGGGAGCAAATTTGTAGGCTCTGTCGACCTACATATTTGCACCTCTTGAGATCCTCGGCCAAATCTGCTGCCGCACTTGAGTCCTCGGAAGATGGGAGGGCAAGTGTGTCGACGCAAGTAGCGTCCCACGCAATGGGGCCTCCCCGACTCCCATGGGACAAGTGTCATACCGGCCCTCTTACCATCGCCACGCAACAGACCATTCGGTTCGGGAATAGCTAGTACGTTAGCGGTGACAAAGGCCCGCCGGATGATGTCGTTACGGCTGGCATGGCGGGACATCCGACCGGCAGCCCCAGAACACAGTATATAAATTAATATATAAATATATAATTTACTGAGAGTATAAAAGTATTATAGTAGGGCCTTCCCTGTGCAGTGCAGTCGATTCACCACCCACCTCCAAAGGGTGGCAGATACGTATGACCTTTATTTCCATGGAACACAAGGCTAAATTCAGCGTTGTATATTGGGGGAACCTAGCTCCGTGGTCCAACACGGAGCTAGCGGTTTCCTTATGCTGTTTTATGGCTGAGTTCAAATCCCAGTGCCCCACCCTTTATTTTGTTCATTATTTATTTAGAATGTACGGTAGAATAGCCATGGTTGAGAGGGAACCGCGTTTGATTATCAGCTCTACATTTTGTTTACCTACTCTAAAATATTTTTTTTGTATGGAAAAATATGTAAAACTTTTATATATCGGGCTAAAACATGCAGGGGCTGACAGAACTCATCGGGTTCATCATTCGAAATAATTATAAAACACGAATTCATTATAATATACTGTTTATGACAACGCAACGCTCCAAAACCCCGTAAACATATTAATGTTCAATATTTATTCCTTAAATTCTATAGAACGTCCAACCTAATATTATGTTTTATTTCTTTACAGGTACAAATAAAAATAATTTTATGGAAGAGGTGTGGCCGGACCTTTGTTGGTAAGATTAATAAATTAGTAAATTGGTGATTAAAAGGTTAGTTAAGTAGGTATATCGATTTCCTTGTGCTAGATAAATTTGGAAGTACTTTCAATCATAACATTGGATAGCTCCTGAGTTAAAAATCACATATGCATCGGAAATGATTAACCAAAGCTATACTCAAGCGTAAACCAATCGAGTTATCTATATCTATACTAATATTATTAAGAGGAAACATTTGATTGTTTGTTTGTTTGAATTGAATAGGCTCTGAAACTGGGCTCAGGCCTTTGTCCAGGCCTCGCGCCCGAAATTATCTCCTAGTTCGGGTGCTACATTGCACTCAAATCTCAGCCCCAATGCGGGCAACATCTTACATCTTAGCTGCGCTCGCGCATATGGTTGCTCTAAACCCACATAGTCGCAGCCACTTGCCTGGAACAAGTGGGATTCCTTCTCAATACAAAACCAAATTACTAGAGATTTTATAACAATTTAAGATTTAATAAGAAGATCTAATTCGGGTAAAATTCGAGAAAACCCTACTTTTTTATATTATGGAATATACATACATTATGTTATGAAGAATATGCTCATTAGCAAAAATTTTTAATTTATTAAATGACTAGCTTTTGCCCGCGGCTTCGCGCGCGTTAGGGGATGTCTACGTCATAGTAGCTTTATGCATGCAAAGTCTCAGCCCGATTGGTTTAAAATTGACAAAGTTTCAAACAAACTTTCATCCCCTATTTTATCGCCTTGGGGGTAAAATTTATTACAATCCTTCCTTAGCGGATGCCTACGTCATAATATCCACTTACATGCCAAATTTCAGCCCGATCCGTTCAGTGGTTTGGGCTGTGCGTTGATAGATCACTTTGTCAGTCAGTCACCTTTGAGTTATATATTGAGCTAATTTATTAACTTGATCAGAATAACATTGCTTATAGAGACATCAATTTGAACTTGTATTATCATAGGTACCTATTCGTAAATTCTGAATTTTGATCGATTATTCGATAGTAGGTAAAACACTTTTAAAAAGAAAAAAGCATACGTCTCTACCGCGATAAAATCGTAGCTGTTTTTTTACTTGTTTTTAGGTTTTATCTGTAGGTATAACGTGATCGATGTTATTCGCATAACCGAAGCTAGATTAAATTTATATCAACTTCTATTCCTGGCGCCAAGACATTTAAACAAAACATTCAGATATATTTTTATCTAAAACTTATGTTAATAACGTAAACACGCCACATCCAAATTTAATAAAATTTATTCAAGCATTGCACAAAATAAAGTTTGTGCGATATCGAACAAACTAATAATTATATATGTAAACTAGCGGTCCGCCCCGGATACGCACGGATATTTAACAAAAATTTATATGTTCGGTTATATTATTGAAGTATTCATAAGAAATCCCTAATTTTCTTGAAAAAATTTTTTAGCTTATGATTATTAGGGATAATGTAAGACTTTAAAGGTGAAGACTTTTTCAAATCGGTGCAGAGCCTATTCTTAAGGAAGGTTTAAAATGAGAAAATATCGAAAAATTGCTAGTAAAATACTAAGAACGATAATAAATTTTCCCATAGAAACTGATAGAGGTTATAAAGAAGTTCACCGGAGTTAGTTGTAGTGATATTTTCTGCAAATAATTATGTACGTAGGTACCGAAACGACGCATAAACCACAACCAATAACTAATGGCTTACTTATTTACATAAAAAACAATGCTGTAGCTCGTTAGAAAACAACAATGACTTGTCTCAGGCTAACTGGCTGCCGATTTATTAGAGGGTAGGTAACAATTGCAATATCTTGCAATCGTGTCTAATAGTAGCATTTGTCTTTAATTTAAATCAGTCACAATTTGAATACCTCCACGTACTCAAACCACATAATCATGGATCCTATTATGGGTTAGTCATATAATAAACTGTGTTAGATTGTTAGATTTCCAAAGATTTTTTTTTTTATTTTTTATTTTTTTTTATCCTTTTGTTTTGATTCTGTTGATTTTTCAGAGAAACTAGTAGGTAGTAATGTCAACGTCCTGCTCTCTTTTCACACATATTGTGTGCATCTATATATATATATCACTAGCCGTCTGCCCCGGCTTCAAAGAATTGAAAAAAAAAAGCTGAAAGAATTTTTCAAATCGGTCCAGTAGTAATTAGACTATTTAATTCAAACAAAGGAACGAACAATCAAATCTTTTCTCTTTATAATATTAGTAAAGATATAGATTAACTTTTGTATATAGAATGCAACGAATGAGTCTCAATACTCAATGATTTATTCCTATAGGAAAGATTTACATTAATTTACAGTTGCAATCTTGTTTGAAAAATTATTCACACGTATGAAAAGACCTTAAAAACCTTCCTAAAACCGGCGAGCTAGCGAACAATGGTCCACTTATTATTTTCATAAAGGTAATAAAAATTAAGGTATTTAGCTGCGATCAACAGTAGCGCAGGGCCATAACTTATGCGGTCAAGGTTGGCACTTGGTAAAAACTTGACCGAGTATATAAATCACAAAACTTTTTATTAAAACAATGGGTCTTCCCATAAGAAACCTATTGTTAAGACATTTGATCGGTACGTAACACAGTATAACATAGTTAAATAACTTACATTATTATGTTCCATGATATTATGTAAAGAAAAGATTTGATTGTTGTTTGTTTGGATTGAATAAGCTTCGAAACTTCGAAACCGATTTGAAAAATTCTTTCACCGTTAGAATTTTACATTATTCCTGATGAACATAAGGTATAGAATATTTTCAACAAAGTTAAGGATCCCTATGAAATCTTCAACAATGTAACCCAACGTGTATGTGTGTGTAAAAATGGATAATTTCTAATATGTTAGTTTAATACCCGTGCGATGTGGTGGACAGCTAATTAGTTTTATTTTATTTCTCTAATCTTACACCTTCTTACACCTAGTTGGTAACAGACCTCTGTGGTTATAAGTATGAAATATATAATATTAATAAACGCACAGAGGATACACAAAACAATACATAAAACTTAGAAAGATGCAAAAATCTCATGTAGCCGCGTTTACAAAAATGACTCTGGCTCAGCATGAGTTGGATGACAAGCAAGCTTGCATCCAACGCTGGTCTTCCTCCAAAGCCACTTGTTGGCGTTTCGTTTCAACATTCACGTAATAAGACACAATACTCACAGTAAATTAAAATTGATCTGGATTGAAACTGGTCCTTTGAAGTACTTTATGGACTTGTCCCTAGAAATTTAATCTTTAACAACGTCTACACCTTTAGGGCAAGCACGGGGATTGTTCTCTAGGGTAGAATAGACAATAATGGGATCGCATCGCCATACATTGCGTACATTATTGAATATGAAGAAATTAATTTCAAATCATTTACGCATTCGATGACAAAGTGACGTAATTTTTCTCTATTCTACCTTAGACAAGAAAGCCCGTGCTTGCCCTACAGATGTTCTATTTAACGACCATTAGGTACATAAGAGATTTGTCGTCGCATCTCTGATAATAGGTATAATACAGCGAGGCAAGGCAGCCAGCGTCTTGGGGTCTTCTGAATGGTATTCATATGGATCTGTTGAGCTATTAAATTGTTTGCAACAGTCTGCAGTTAGTTCAATTGTTTCATTTTGAAATACTAGTTCTATTTTGGTTATTTAAATGTAATTTTCCTTGTTAGTAAAGGTTTTACCCTGGTAAAACGTAGAACGATATATTCATTCGTGAAACCTCTACCACAGGAGTCTCGCGTATTACAGTAAATTCCTGTCCAGGTATTTGTTGCGCAATGGTAACCTACATTGTGAAATGGCAATCCGCTAAATGTCCGCCAAACTTTCACTAGAAAGGGCTGGCTCTGTTCGTTATCCACGTAATATTTTACTATTATTCAGTGAACGTGATAATATAACCTAATGAGACCTATTAACATTTAAATTAATCTGTATATATAAATATTGGCGTTCGTTAGTCTCGTTTATAACTTAAAACCGGCTCGACTTATTTTAATAATTTTTTTACTATTTTACGGTAATAACTAGGACCACCACGGTCTTTAAAAAAAGCAGGGGAATAAATATGTTAATTATAAATAGGGTGAGTATGAATACCCGCAATTACGTATTAGCTGGTAACAAAATTTGTAACTTCTGAAAATTCTCTCAAACAATATTAGGTTATAATAAAAAACACACTGTTGGGAAAATATATCTATCTCATGTGTAATGGAAAAGATAATTATAAATAGAGTTCCTTAATCTAATAATAGTATATAGAATTAGGAGTGTTGTGTTGGAATCACGTGATATCAATCACACGGGCGGACGAGGTCGGGAGTTGCGGCAATCATTCAATTCTCTTCTAATCAGTCGCAGCCGTTTCGAAAGCTCCTACCCCTTTTATACTTTCGATCTGTAGTAGGTACTTACATTTATCAAATGTTGCGTAATGCATTGTTATCAAGAAATGTGGCATAAACGCTCTACATTTACCTAATTGTATTCAGCTTTCTTCTATTCAAACTTAAAATGACGACCTCTGTGGCGCGGTGGGCGAAGGTCCGCCTGCGACGCAGTAGGTTGCGGGTTCGATTCCCGCCGCGGGACAAATGTTTGTACGATCTGCACATATTTGTTCAGGGTGTTCTGGTCGTTTTCTATGTACAGTAAAAAAATATCTATATATGTAATAATATTGAATTATGTGTATCAGTCATCTAGTACCCATAACACAAGCTTTGCTTAGATTGGGGCTAGATGATGCTGTGTGGATTATCCGGCATTATTTATTTAAAATATCTACTTCGTGGGCTATTTCTATTCTTATCTGTTTTACTTATACCATTTCTGTAAAGAAAGCCTTTACGGTGATTCTGAACATTATGGTTTTTGAAACTAATGCTGAACGTAGCAAGTATCTTGCGTTTGGTTTCTGATACGAAGGTAGCTCTGTGGAAGCTGTAATAGCGAAGCTTTAAAGTTTAATAAAATTAACAATAAATTCATCTTAGAACATAAAATAATAAATGATACTGCACAACATGATGAAATATTTTGAAAATTGGAAGTATAAAAATATATCTTTTTACTACAAGTATTTTTGCTACATGTATATGTACATATTTCGGATCAAAATTAGTAAAATTCTCAGCATTATGTGAATTCCAGGCGCTGTTTGCATGGTAGATTCTTATTCTTTAGCTTTATTTTTTCACTGAAAATTTAATAATCTTAAACAACTTGCTGTAAACAACCAGTGAATCGTAATTAAATCAAAGACAAAGAAGTAGCATTCGTTTGTTTATACATAAAAAGTGACAAAACGCGTTATGAGTTGTGTCTAAAATAATAATGGCAGATTTAAAAAAAAATCTATATGTAATAGACCGGGGAAGGCTTTAAAAATTGTAAAAAGAGAAAGAAAATTATAGTGGGATGGAAAAGGAAAAGAACTTTACCAAAGTTAAAGGAAAAAATATTTATAAGCGTTTTAAAGTCGGAAAGATGAAGGTGCTGAGTTTTTAAGGGTTAAAAACGATTTATCTCGATTTACGGCGAAACTAAAATTCCTGTGGAAAAAGTTAGTTTTAGTTGCAAAATTGTAGGCAGTAAAAAGATCTACAACTGCCAATCAGATCGCTCGTATTATTTGTTCCTTTTCCAATGCATTTCAACCTACTATTAATTTCTTTAGTTTTTAAAACTTATCGACTTTGGTCTATAGTACTTAATATCTATGGCTCAATTTCATAACAGTAGATACATATTCCACGTGTTGTCCGAGGCTAGGCGAGCCTTGACTTGTACTTTACATGTACATACTGTCAATCCAAGACAAACAAACAACGTTTGTGATTTGCCAACATCAGAACGGACTGTAGCAAGTTTACGCCGCTGACTCTCGCCACGAGCTTTAGCTGACGCGAAAGCTGATTAAATATTAATTTAACTTAATCAAGAAATCAAAAAATTACTTAAGTACTAAGTAACGAGTTTTCGGGTGCATATAAAACCAATCTAAATTGGTAGTGATTTCCTTATAATTTTTGAATCACTTGCCCACTAAGTCATTGTATAAAAATTAACCAATGAAATCAATATTATCTCAATGCGTAGGCAGTGTTATGACTGGCTAAAAACAATAAAATAATTAAATTTTGTACCATAGCTTGTCCAATGAAGTAAAAGAACAGGTTTTAAAAGTGGTTTTCTCGGTATATAGGACGTTGAACTTTTTGTTCCAAAGATTTTACGCAATCTATAACGAAATATTAATTTGTTTTCTCTTCTTTACTGTGTCATAATCATATGATTAATGCCTAATGTAATGAACGCTTTAAATGTTGACTTCAAACAATGACGACAGAATATCGTTATTTTGACAAACGTGTAGGTACCCGCTACCTACTTTTAAAGCGACTAGTTATATTTTGGTCTTCATTACTTTATCATGATTTCTGCGATTTCGGCGCCGAGTGCCGACTTTCTCACTTTGCCAACTTTTGCAATATTCAATATTAATATGTCACTGTATACCATATTCCTTATCACCTCTTTTAATTCACTCTCATAATTAGTAGTCTACTTATGGTCATATTATCATACGACACAACCGAACCAAAATTTAGCAAATCTTTATTCAACATGTCCTTGTATGAGCGAGGCTTTACCTGAGTAACTAGTTAGTGACTTGATTAAATCAACATTGCTCAGTTATTTTGACACACTGCAGCTAATTAATCTCGGTAAGAAAATCTTACCAACCATTTCCGTTAATGGAAATAAAATATCTAATCTAGTGGCAATATTTCTAGGTCACAACAGGCTCGCCTTATAAACCTATTACCTAATTATCAGCTAGGCTTTAACCATAAACAGTATGTAATGTATTAAGTAGGTATATCATTAATCTAGTACGCATAACACAAGCTCTGCTTGCTTTGCGGCTAGGTGATACTGTGTGGGTTGTCCAGCATTATTTAGGCTTTATTATTAAAGGTACCAGAATATCAAATGAATTCTCATGAATTATGAGAGTATCGCTGTGTGCTCCGCAAATAATACGCAAAATATTTTTTGCGCATTATCTATTAATATAAAAATATACTTAATTTTATTATAAAGAGGAAAAATTTTATTGTTTGTTTTGATTGAATAGGCTCTAAAACTATTAAGGCGATTTGAAAAATATTTCAACACTGTGTCCTTAATTATCTTGAATATTTTTTGTGTAAATATCCACATATTTATGTCACACTATAGTAGTACCTAAAGCTATGCCTATATGTTTCATAAAAGCCACTGCTCAGTATGTTTTAACTACTTATGCACCTTTAAGGTTAATATTTTAAATTCCTTATTGCCAATACATCCAAAGTAGACATTAGAAACGAATACAATTTATATTTATATGGTAGATTCTTTGGAAGTACACCTACTAATACGTAGCTAGTACCTACATAAATATTTATAATAACAAGTTCTTATTGCTTTAGGCATTGGTCGTTTGGTATCGCAAGAACGGTAAACCTTACAAAAACGTCTAAATTAACTGAAGAGAAAATGAATTGGTCCACCACGTCAAACATTTTCCAACCAGAGAATCTTTTATTGCTGTAAACTTTCTCTACGACTTCTTCACCTAAAAATATTTGAATATATACTGAAAGTTTGCGTAGAGGTAATTCTAAACCAAGAAAACGATCAACACGGCATCACACAACAACGCTATCCCTACTATGCACGGAATCTCGACTAACACAAAAATAGCAGAAGCCACCGAGGTCAGCTAGAAAAAGCTTTTTGTAGGACTGGAAAAAAGCATTGAATTTTATTAGCGTAATAAACATACCAGGAAACATGTATTGTTTACATTTAAAAGTTTATTGAAATTGGTTTAAAAAACCAATTCCTTTAATTGTTGTCGGGTTGCTTATCTCACAAACCTACAAACTTGCAAGCAAGGTTAGTTTTTATCAATCTTGACGATTTAAGTGGCAGCTAGTGTTGGAAATTTTGTCTACTTTGATTTTACTTCTTGGAATATATTTTATTATTATTAGACAGCAATTTAATTCTAATCAGAAAAAGCGTACGTTTGACAAACGTGGCCCAATTTTTCTGCCTCATTTAGTTGACAAAGTTGTTGGTTAGAGAAGTTATTTCATCTATGAAATGCGGTGGTCAGGTTGTTCACAGTTTATACAGTAGTATAACGAGGTAACTAGTAGATTGTGATCGATTTATCCATCTGTGCGCACCGTTACGAAATATGCGCACGCGGCGCGATTGCGTCGACCATATTTAAATCACTAGCTACGCCCTCCAGCAAAGCCCGGTTTTTTGCGTTCGTGTATCCGGCAATTTGCTTAATAGTAGGTACGGCTTAAATGGAAACGTATTTAGTTTAGATTTGAGTCTGAGTTTCTCCAATAATATTATTTCTTAAAAAGTTTTTTTTAAGTTATCAATATTATTAGCTAATTAAAAAGCCCCAGACAGAAACAGATTTAAGTTTTTTTTGCGAGCCGGTTATTTTTAAACTAAAAATGATAAATCAGCACCCAAAAAAGTTAGATAAGTAAGTAATTTAAATAAAATCAGCATAAAAATAAACTGAGTTTGATATTCTTACATTCTTGTACCCAACGAATTATTCCAAATAATTATGTTTATACCTATTTAGTTATAGGTACCAGTTTTAAAGGTTAGAATAAAATTATCTGCTTTCTAGTTCAAAACAAACATGTTCTAATTACCATTTCTTTATGAGGTTGACATTGACACATATAGGTACTAGTATTTTATTTATTTTATTATTATTAATAGTAAAAACAAGTATGGTACCCATTCAGTTCATGGTTGTTTAGTGTGTAACGCGACGACGTCTTGAGGTCAAAAGTTCGATGACATCTTCTAAAATTCATCCATAAATTAAAAATAAACAAATACCAGCTGTAATTAATTTCAATAATTTTATTCATCTCTACTTTAATAATATTATAAACAGGGAATATTTGATTGTTTGTTTGTTTGGATTGAATAGACTCCAAAACTCCTGAGATTTGAAAAAAAAATCACCATTGGAATTCTGCACTATCTCAGAGGACATAGGCTACAGATACAGAGTATTTAAAAAAAGTTAGGGATCCGTATAAAAACTTTAGTAATGCTTCACCAGAATAACCCAACTTGAATTTCTGTGTGTATGTGTAAATTTTTATTAAATAAATGGACGAAGCCGGGGCGGACCGCTAATATTGTATAGTTGAAAGAGACAACAGATAATCTTTTTAAAAATATATTTTTCAGAATAAATAGTTTCTATAAAATGGTGTTTTAACAACCACATGCGTAAAATTATAATTATTTTTAAAAACGTCAAAATTGTACCAAAGCTAGCGTCCCGCCCCGGATTTGCACGTGTGCAATGCTGATACTAATACATGTTATTTAAATAAACATTCATCTTGAATCACTCTATCTATGTATCTTTGTACGACCTGCAAAAATATGTGATCAGGCTATGTATTATATAATAAAAAATATCTATCTATGTACTCGTATATTATTATGTATATCCGTTATCTCGTACCCACAACACAAGCTCTGCTTAGAGCTAGATGATGCTGTGTAAATTGTTCAGCATTATTTATTTATTTATTCATTATCTATATAAAAATATTATTCAACAACAACATCAACATCACCAGCCTATAATAGTCCACTGCTGGACATAGGCCTCCCCTAATGAGCGCCATAGATGGCATTATCATTTGGGGGTTATTGCCCATAATCCCCACGCTGGGCATGCGGGTTGGGGATCGCAGTTCGGTAGAGTTGTTCTGCAGAGGGCGCTGCTGCCCGCCCCCCGGTGTGATTCCCTTAGTCGCCTCTTACGACACCCACGGGAAGAGTTGGGGTGGTGAAATTCTATGCCGGCACCACACGGCCAAAAATATCACTATCCGTTGCATTATTTTAAAGATTATATAGGGACAGACAGCGGAAAGGAACAATGGTTTATACTGTGTAGGAGTCTAGTCTTGTACATATCAGAATAAATATATTTCTTTTCTCTAACAGCACAAACTTTCGCTTTTATAAAATTATTAGGATATGATAGGATTATTTTCTTGCAAAAAATACTTATGATTCAGATTCAGATTCAATTACTTTATTTCTTTAGGCTTCCAAAATAAGCACTTAGACGAGTAAAATTGTATACAGTTAATTATTATAAAAAAAATTGTTATTGATTTCATTTCATTTAAATTTTCTGTCCACTAGTGGCAAAAATGAAAAAGGCCACTAGTGCATTCATATATAACCTATGTGTGTATTACAATTTTTGTTTTGTCTATCTATGACTTATTAATTATATGAGCCCTATGCCTATTTACAGCTTTAGTGAGACATAACACAGACCAAGATATTTTTGTTTTTGCTCTATAAATAAAGTACCTATGCTTTCAAATATAACTTTCAACAAATTATAAAGATCATAAGGCGATAAAACGGCAGGATACGGCGATATAAATGAAGACATGATCGTTACTTGGCACATGTTAATTGTATATACGGCTTCTTTATCGGGTAGTCCTAAAGATAACTCGTTTTTCTGATAGTATAATAAGATAATAAGCATTAATCTTTATGATATCGTCATTTATTCATCGTTAAACCCAGTGAGCTGCGCATCTTCACTGTTTAATTACCATTTTGTCTTTACCTTAAATTACCTTAAATTTTTTTATAGATACTAATATTTTAGAGGAAAGATGATTGTTTGAATTACTGGACCGGTTTGATAAAATTATTTTACCATTAGAATCCTACATTTTGCCCGATTTGAATAACTCTTTTATATATTAAACTTTTATACCTCTATAGTAAAAGAGTGAAGAATGAATGAGAAGTGAGTGAGAGAATCATTAAGTTTCCCTGGTGAACCTATGCTATAGAATACATATTTGCCAAATGCTGGACAATCCTCAAAGCATCATCAAACCCCAAGCTAAGCAGAGCTTGTGTAATAGGTACTATGTTTCTTTACACAGATAGATATTTTTCTATATTTTTCTACGAAAACGACTAGAACTTCCGGAGCAAACAACTGCAGACCATACTCACATTTGCCCGACGGGAATCGAACCAACAACGTC
This sequence comes from Eupithecia pulchellata, assembly GCA_963931895.1. Lineage (NCBI taxonomy): Eukaryota > Metazoa > Arthropoda > Insecta > Lepidoptera > Geometridae > Eupithecia > Eupithecia pulchellata. Next base: position 1,763,064 of record OZ007520.1, on the reverse strand, counting down.
CTCTGTCGCAGTCGGACCATCGCCCACCGCGCCATAGAGG